>KV751348.1:1243895-1298895 GCA_001698575.1 Mola mola
CTCCAAATCACTAAGCCTCGCCTCCAACGCAGCAAATAAACTACACTTAGTACAGGTACCATTATCACTAAATGAGGCAGAGGAATAACTAAACATGTGACACACTGAGCAAGAAAGAGGCGAACGAGAGGGAGAAGCCATTGCTGTGCGCCAGGTACAATACCTGAGTTGGTTAGCACGACACAGAAAGGTTGGAAGAGTAGCGATAAATTCACTAAAATGAGAGCGGGCTAAAGGGTGCTTAAGTACAGGGTTTACACTTTCAATACACCGCAGTTAAACAATTAATGTCGTTAAAACCCTCTCAGATAATTAGCAAGGTAGAGCAAGACGACCAGACACAAACAACAGGAAGTGACGCAATACGCTTACCGTCAATGCGGAGTGTACTCCCGATCAATGACCAAACTACTTTCAGACTCAAGGAAAAATAGATGGAATCACCAAAGTTTGTCGATATTTGTGAGATATCAAAAAATTAATGATAACTTTGAAGGCATAAGATCGAGCATTGATCATGTCTAAAATTATTTCAAAATGAAATCATGTATAATTATTTCAAAAGCTGGTGATATTACTTGATGATTACTGATTAATTCAAATTTCAGTATTGATTTATTGGAATTTTGTCATTTTTACATCCATTTTGTTTTATTGTTGCTTCTATGTTGAAACATCACTTGACATTATTTGAACCACAGGCACTTTGTAAATATATGATTTAAAATGGTGCTATATAAATAAACTTTTTCATGTATTATTATTACATTATGTTAAAGATTGGTCATTTGTGGTCTGGAACAGTTGAAATGACATATTTTGTTAAAAAATCTGCATTATTTTGTGACTTATTAAAACACATTAAAAACACACAAAAAAAATCCAGTTGTATGTTTTGTCATTAAACGTTTATCAAAAATAGTGATAAAATCTCGTCTCGTCTCATTCTCGTGAACCCAATATCGTGTACCATCTTGTCTCATGAGATAAGTGTATCGTCACACCCCGAATCAGTAAGCTTCGGGTGTCCATGTTTTCCAGAGGAAATTCATTGGGATGCATTTAGAATGGAAAGTGGGAATGCCAATTTGGAATCGAATTTGTCAATTGTACAATTAAATTAACATAATCTGTGACATCACAGCAACTATGTGAGGCTTTGTGAGGACTCCAAACTCCTCGATTCACTGAGTTCTTTTCTCTGCCCTCTCTGACTCAGTCTCCATCTCCGCTCCTCTAAATGTCCATATTCTTACACTAACTTTACTTCTTCCCCGGAGTCTTTGTGCTTTATCATCCTGCAGGTCTTTTTAGGTCACGGTAAGAGCTGCTGCTCTGGTCCTGCCTGATGCCTAATGCTTAAATTAGGACAGGAGATCCTGTGACTTGGATCCTAGGCTGGATTTCCAAGTGCAAATCGGGATCCACAGAGTACAACGGCTTTTGGACCAATAGACTACACGTACTTCTGGATCACTACACTTCAGATATCCCTGGATTTATAGATTCTACATACTCTTGGACGCAGTGACTACATCAGCAACACTCAGATCTTGATACATGGACTATAATGACTCCTGGACCAACAGACTACACTTGCGTCTGGATCACTAGACTACCCATACATCTGGATTTATAGATTCTACAGACTCTGGGACTCATGGATGTTTTATATATTCTAAGTAAACTGTTATTATCATGTTGTTGTGTTCTATACAAGTGACATCTATTGCACGTCTGTCCATCCTAGGAAGAAGGATCCCTCCTCTGTGGTACTTCCTGAGGTTTCTTATTTTCCCTGTTTAGGGTTTTTTAAGTTTTTCCTCACCCAGTTTGGGGGTCTAAGGGTAGAGGATGTCACATCTGTTCAGTTTGTCAAAGCCCAGTGAGATAATGTGTAAATCGTGATTTTGGTCAATACAAATAAAATATGATTTGATTTGATTTGTATGATGAGGCATGTTTTGAAATGATGTTGCATGCACATACAGAAAGGAACATGCGAGGACTATATTTTGCACTGTATATATTTTAACTGCTTAATACAATAACTGCTTAATAAAAGCACAAACAGCACTGGTCACCAGTAAATAAAAGCCACATAGCGGCAGTTAGCAATGCGTAAAATTCAATGGGGGATATCTTCCATGATTCGCTCATTTTATATACAATACATGATTGTAATTAAAGTATCTTAAAAAATATATACTGTATATACATGAGCAGTAGATATGTAATGATGCACAGCAAACTGTTTGAAAATTAAAACAACTGATTGTTCCGCTGGTTGGGATTCTAAAAGAGTTCTGATGAGGTAATGAAAAGACCATTTTTCATTTAAAATTTGTCTTCGTCAATCTCATTTTGTGAAAAAAAAAAAAAAAAAATTCTAACAATGCTCCGTTCGGTCGGCACATAATCTGATCAGGGATGAAAACATATGCTGATTAGAGGAGCCAATCAGAGGACGCAAAACACATGAAGCCTTTACCATAACGACCAAGTAGAGGTGCTCAGTATCAGATGTGTTTGCTACCACAGTCAGCAACTTGTTCCAGGCATGATGAATCATGTTATTTTAAGAGATGCACAGTGTTTGGAAAAGTCTATGAAGGATACGAATTTACCCAGGCCCACTGTGCATGGCGCACACTTTCAAGCTCGCTGTGGTACAACTACATGTGATGTACCCTAAAAAAGGACATTGCTCATCTAAATGGTACTGATATGTACCTTTTTTGGACGATAAGGTACAAATAAACTCTAAAGAGTACAATGATTTTTCCTATGAGTGTATACCCCAGTGACAAGCCATTGAAACTATGGAGTTCAAATTTAGCACATTATTTGACACACTAAACTGCTGGGTTAAAAATAGCCCAACTTGGGTTTTGTTAACCCAGTGCTGGACCAAAAAGGGACTCACCCAGCAATGGGTTAAAATAATCCAGCAGGGTTCGTTTGTTAATTTGATCCTACACATTGGGTAAAATTTTATGCTAATAAATGGGTAAAAATGACTACATTACTGAATTACAGCTACCAACAAATGGGTTGGAAATGATAACCCAAATTCTTGGTTATTATTAGTTTTCATATTCCACATTGACAAATGCATTGATGACATTGTTATTGAATAAAAACAATGAAAGATTCAGCTATTTCTTTAATTCTTTAATTGCTACTAATGTAATAGTCATCATCATTCTAAATAATATTTTCAAAAAATAATTACTTATTTCATAGAAAAACATAACAAGCTGACATAATTATTCACCAATAAAACAAATTATACACATCGATACTTAAATAATTGAAATAGGAAATAGTCCAGACTAAAATAGTATTTAAAACTTTCTTAGCTCATTATGACTTAAAATACTGAAACATTGAATAGCCAGCTTCAAAACATCTGAAATCTGCTTAGCCCTCATCAAAAAGACTTGACAATTGAACCAGGGGATAACCTACTTTTAAATCTTCTAGGCCTACCTAGGTCATATAATGATGACTTGAACCACTGAGGGTTCACCCACTAGGTCGGCAAAATCTTTACATTACAGCAAACCAAACTCTCTTAAACTTTACTGCATTTGATTAATTTCCTGGAATGTCAAAAATGACTGCCTGAAGGCATACCCAGACCTAAGCACATGTTTTTTTGTAACTGAGATCAAATACAAAAAAGGCTTTGAAACACACATCAACTGCACCTAAAACAGATGGACAGCCATTGCTGTCCCATTTATGGCCACAAATGCTCGAGAACACTAATGCTCTTCCCCCAACATCAGAACATATGGGTACTCTGTTGTAGCTCTGGTCAGGTCTACCATGTTAGTTCCAATTTTGGTTTAAAAAAACAAAAAGTATATACAGTATATTAGTGGTTGATTAGGGGTGTGACAATATACTCGACGAGTAACGATGCTGGGTTCATGAGAACGAGACGATATTGTAACATTTTTAAGAAAACTTAGATGGTGAAATATATGGATGGAAAAATCGATTTTTATATGTCTGAGTGACAAAGCAATGCAGGTGCATTTTGAAATGTTTTTTTAATTATGCATGAACTATTACGTTTTGATTTAGCCTAAATTGGTAAAATGGGCTCAATCTGTGAACTAAAAATACAATAAATTCAAAGCACTCCATAAAGTGTGAAAGCATCTGGACCATGGATCTTCTTCCTCTTCAGTTATAGAAATGTGGTGGTTTTCCTCAAGACTTTTAAGTAAGCATTTCCCATCTGTGTTTTTTGGAGGACGTAATGGATAGTCTATAAAAAGAAAGAAAGGTTGAAGGAATCAAAAAAAAAAAAAAAATTCAGAATATCCAAATGTAGACTGATTCGAAAAAAGTTTTTTTTTTTAACTCTTCCTTAAGCCTAAGTAAAAGCAAGCTTTAGAAAATTGTTATCATTCAATTAAAAGGAAAAAAAAACCCAAGAAAGCGAAAGAACGCAACTTCCAAAAAGGGTAAATATACTGGCAGCGCTTAAAAACATTAAGTGAACTTACTAGGTTGCCCCTTCCTAAATAGATACAATGTTTTGCTCTCTTTGCAGTTCTGTGTTGGTTGTGTTATACAGAAAATAAAACTTTTGCATAAAGTAAGTATGAGGTTATAAACTTGTTAAATGAATCAAATTAGATAAAAATAGATAAAAATTAATTAATTATTTCGAAAACTTCTATGATGGTGAAGAACAAGGACTTGTGTACCCTGCCTGGAGGGATACCGGGACCCCGCCCTGGAGCCAGGCCTGGGGAAGGGGTCCGTAGGCGAGCGCCTGGTGGCCGGGCCTTTTTCCATGGGGTCCGGTCGGGCTCAGCCCGAAAAGGAAACATGGGTCCGTCCTCATGTGGGCCCACCACCCACAGGAGGAACCATAGAGGTCCGGTGCTATGTGGATCGGGTGGCAGTCAAAGGCAGGGGCCTTGGCGGTCCGATCCCCGGTTGCTGAAGCTGGCTATCGGAACATGGAATGTTACCTCTCTGATGGGGAAGGAACCTGAGCTTGCGCGTGAGGTTGAGAGATACCGGCAAGAGGCGGAGAGCAGGTGTGAGCTTATTCATAGCTCCCCGGCTCTCAGTCAATGTGTTGGAGTTTACCCCCGTGGACGAAAGGGTTGCTTCCCTGCACCTTCGGGTTGGGGAACGGGTCCTGACTGTGGTTTGCGCCTATGCGCCAAATAGCAGTTCGGAGTACCCACCCTTTTTGGAGTCCTTGGAAAATGTACTGGAGAGTGCCCCTACTGGGGACTCCATCATCCTACTGGGAGACTTCAACGCTCATGTGGGCAATGACAGCGAGACCTGGAGGGGTGTGATTGGGAGGAACGGACTGCCCGATCTGAACCCGAGTGGTGTTCAGTTATTGGATTTCGTTGCTAGTCACAGTTTGTCCATAACTAACACCATGTCCAGCCATAAGAGTGTCCATAAGTGCACTTGGCAACAGGACACCCTAGGTCGACAGTCAATGTCGTATCATCTGATCTGCGACCGTATGTGCTGGACACTCGGGTAAAGAGAGGAGCAGAACTGTCAACTGATCACCACCTGGTGGTGAGTTGGATCAGGTGGCGGGGGAAGAAGCCGGACAGACCAGGTAGGCCCAAGCGAATAGTGAGGGTCTGCTGGGAACGTCTGGCTGAGGACCCTGTGAAAATGGTCTTCAACTCCCACCTCCGGAGGAGCTTCAACCACATCCCGGAGGTAGTGGGGAGCATGGAGTCTGAGTGGCCCATGTTCCGCGCTGCCATTGTCGAGGCGGCTGCTCGAAGCTGTGGTAGCAAGGTCGCTGGTGCTAGTCGTGGCGGTAATCCCAGGACCCGCTGGTGGACACCAGAGGGGAAAGGGGCCGTCAAGCTGAAGAAGGAGACTTACAGGTCATGGTTGGCCTGTGGGACTCCCGAGGCAGCAGACAGCTACCGGCAGGCCAAGCGATCTGCGGCTCGGGTGGTCACTGAGGCAAAAACCCGGGTGTGGGAGGAGTTTGGTGAGGCCATGGAACAAGACTTCCAGTCGGCGCCGAAGAAATTCTGGCAAACTGTTCGGCGACTCAGGAGGGGAAAGCGGAACCCCGTCCACACGGTCTTCGGTGTGGGAGGGGAGTTGCTGACCTCAACTGAGTCTATAGTTCGGCGGTGGAAGGAATACTTCGAAGATCTCCTCAATCCCACCAACACGCATTCTGAAGAAGAGGCAGAGCCGGAGGACTTTGGGCTGGGCGCTCCCATCACTGGGGTCGAGGTCGCCGGGGCTGTCAAACAACTCCGCAGCGGCAGCGCCCCGGGGGTTGATGAGATCCGTCCCGAGCTCCTGAAGGCTCTGGATGTTGTAGGGCTGTCATGGTTGACACGCCTCTGCAACATTGCGTGGACATCGGGGACTGTGCCTTTGGAGTGGCAGACAGGTGTGGTTGTCCCCCTTTTCAAGAAGGGGGACCAGAGGGTGTGTTCCAACTACCGGGGAATCACACTCCTCAGCCTCCCTGGGAAGGTCTACTCCAGGGTGCTGGAGAGGAGAGTGCGGCTGCTAGTTGAACCTCGGATTCAAGAGGAGCAATGTGGTTTTCGTCCTGGCCGTGGAACACTGGACCAGCTCTATACCCTCACGAGGGTACTGGAGGGGGCATGGGAGTTTGCCCAACCAGTCCACATGTGTTTTGTGGATCTGGAGAAGGCTTATGACCGTGTCCCCCAAGGTATCCTGTGGGGGGTGCTCCGGGAGTATGGGGTAGATGGCCTTTTGTTACGGGCTATTCAATCTCTGTATTGTCGGAGTCAGAGCTTGGTTCGCATTGCCGGCAGTAAGTCAGACCCGTTCCCAGTCAGGGTTGGTCTCCGCCAAGGCTGTCCTTTGTCACCGGTTCTGTTCATAATTTTTATGGACAGAATTTCTAGGCGCAGCCAAGCGGCGGAGGGAGTCGGGTTCGGTGGCCTCCGGATTCCGTCTCTGCTATTTGCAGATGACGTGGTCCTGTTGGCCTCATCGAACAGTGACCTCCAGCTCTCACTGGGACGGTTTGCAGCTGAGTGTCAAGCGGCGGGGATGAGAATCAGCACCTCTAAATCTGAGGCCATGGTTCTTAGCCGGAAAAGGGTGGATTGCCCACTCTGGGTCGGGGGAGAGTCGCTTCCCCAAGTGGAGGAGTTCAAGTATCTCGGGGTCTTGTTCACGAGTGAGGGGAAAATGGAGCGGGAGATTGACAGACGGATTGGAGCAGCGTCGGCAGTGATGCGGACGCTGAAGCGGTCCGTTGTGGTGAAGAGAGAGCTGAATGCGGACACTGAAGCGGTCTGTTGTGGTGAAAAGAGAGCTGAGCCAGAAGGCATAGCTTTCAATTTACAGGTCAATCTATGTCCCAACTCTCACCTATGGTCATGAGCTCTGGGTAGTGACCGAAAGAATGAGATCGCGAATACAAGCGGCCGAAATGAGCTTCCTTCGCAGGGTGGCTGGGCTCAGCCTTAGAGATAGGGTGAGGAGCACGGACATCCGGGAGGAGCTCAGAGTAGAGCCGCTGCTCCTCCGCGTTGAGAGGAGCCAGTTGAGGTGGTTCGGGCATCAGGTCAGGATGCCTCCTGGACGTCTCCCTGGGGAGATGTTTCGGGCATGCCCATCCGGGAGGAGACCCCGGGGCAGACCAAGGACACGCTGGAGAGATTATATCTCTTGGCTGGCTTGGGAACGTCTTGGTGTCCCCCCGAAGGAGTTGGTGGAAGTGGCCGGGGAGAGGAGCGTCTGGATCTCCCTGCTCAGGCTGTTGCCCCCGCGACCCGGACCCGGATAAGCGGAAGAAAACGAAACGAAACGAAAAGAAATTACTGAGTCCGGTAGGTCTAAATATTTGTTATGCACACAGACTAATTCCGAAATGAAGCGAAGCCTGCGCACAAGTTCAGGCAGTCAACTCAAGCTGCAAAGTTGCGTGTGCACTAGAGTTGCATGGTAGACTGAAATTTTGATACTTTTTCAGTAATTTGAATGACACCATGGTTCGGTCTCAGATATTCGGTACTACTTCAGTATTTACTTCAAATTTATGTCAAATGTGTATTACGGCACAGTGGTGCAGTGGTTAGCACTGTCGCCTCACAGCAAGAAGGTCCTGGGTTCGATTCTGGGTCAGGACATTTCTGTGTGGAGTTTGCATGTTCTCCCTGTGTCTGCGTGGGTTTTCTCCGGGTACTCCGGCTTCCTCCCACATTCCAAAAACATGCAAATCTGGGGGTAGGTTAATTGGTCACTCTAAATTGCCCGTAGGTGTGAATGTGAGTGTGGATGGTTGTTTGTCTCTATATGTCAGCCCTGCGATGAACTGGCGACTCATCCAGGGTGTACCCCGCCTTCACCCCAAGATGCTGAGATAGGCTCCAGCGCCCCCCGCGACCCCTAACGGGATAAGCGGTAGAAAATGAATGAATGAATGAATGAATGAATGTGTATTATGTTGGATGTCTATCTCCTGTATAATATCACTGAATGTCCACTTGGTGGAAGCACTAGCAAAGCCATCTACTTCATTCACCCTGGGTGATTGACAGTGAGACTGCTGAGCCCACCACTACTAAACAGAAACATGTCTGATGAGGGCAACATCGGGGCCACCGCTGAAGACGTTCTATCAGCTCTCCCTGCTCTGCTTGACAAAAGGGGATTCCGAAGTCTACAGTGGGAATACTTTGGCTACATAGGCAACGCTGTCGCAAGTGATCGATAATTCACATTTCAATTTAAAAGCTAATTAAACAATGCCACCTCCAGGCATTTGCGCATCATTACTACCCTGTTACACTTTGACAGTGCTTGTATTTGCCATTGACAGGTTTGTATTTGTAGAGGAGTCGATAACAGCTCGTTAAATAGATTAAGTCAAGGATTAAAAACAGGCACCCCCAATTATTTTTTTATTATTATTTATTTTCAGTGATTTCATAATTTCTATGATTTCATTAGTTTCTGTTATTAGAGTGCTATTTCACATTTAACCGATAGAGGGCACTTGAGGCGTAGGTGGTAAAGGGTAGTGTCGGTGGAAAGAGGAAGAATAAATCCATCCATCCATCCATCCATCCACTTTCTACCGCTTATCCTGTTAGGGGTCGCGGGGGGGTGCTGGAGCATATCTCAGCATCTTGGGGCGAAGGCGGGGTACACCCTCGTTCCCATATCACAGGTCAGTAAACTTGTTTCAAAATTACTCATGTTGGTTTGTATTGCAGACTTGAAAGGTAAAAAGAACATGATTTGTCAGATGGTAGTGTATGTGTAGATGAATTGATGTTTTAGTGAACTGTGGGAATGGTTGCTGACTGTATGCTAACTGCTGGCTAGCGGACGTGCATGGCATGGAGTAGTGTGTGGAAAGTTAACACTGAAATAACCGAATTGTAATTTCACCATGGATTAAATGTAAGAGTTCCAGCACTATCATTATTTTCTAATTAATGGTAAAAAGTTAATCTTGTGCTTTAATGCCAGTACTAGAGATAATGTATTTTAGTTATGTGAGTGATTAGCAACTGTTTATGGCGGACATTTGATAAAATTTGTGCCATTATATAGCATTTGAGCCTTGAGTGAATATTTTCATTTTATATCTGTGGAACAGATGTCATATTGCCTTAATGTCAAAATACATTTTTTGGGGATATTTTTGTAATTAGAATATGATTCCTACTTGTCAAATAACACATTTATATAGGAATATGTGTGTTTATGTGAGATATGTTTATTGTTGAATAAATCTTCTGGCCGTATTGACAGTGACAGCTCAAAGTGTGTGCCTCCTCTTCCCCTAATCACAGTTAACTGATCACACGTTGAGTGTTCATCAGTTGTCCTTCCTGGCTGCAAAGTTAGAGAGGCAACATATTGGTTTTTTTAACTGTCTGAAGATACTATGCTGAAGGATCCCCTTAGTGATAGCCACTTTTATGAATATTAAGAACTATTTTATTGTAACCCTCCAGAGGGTAAAATCACAGAAGTGTGGCACTTTGATAAAAGTAGTGACTCTGTGTTTGTAGATTACATGCATATGTAGCAGGAACAAATTATTTAGATTTGGACTTGGCTTTGCTTTGCCCCAAGCCATGAAAATCAATGTCTTTGATCTGAAGTCATGAATTAGTAGCCAGTAAGGGATTCATTTTGCACAAGAAATCACACAACAATGACTTAATACAAAAATAAACTCTTTATTGATAATATGTCAGGTAATTATGGCATTGAATATGCGAGGATGATTGAATGTGTTTAATAAAATAGGTGAAGTGTGGTGTTCCAAATTAGCAATACTGTAATGACACTAAACGACTGAAAAGGATGTGTTGGAATGGTTTTTGACCAGACGGTTCTGGTCCATTTGGCTCCGAGGTCTGGTGCAAACTCAAGTGTGGGTCACACAGATGGGCTTGCACTGGTCTGAGAAGATGTTGACAGCTGAAAATCCGGTCAGTCTAGTGCAGACCTGGGCATTTTACGGCCCGCGGGCCACATCCGGCCCTTTGGGCGTTCCTGTCCGGCCCGCGGTATGTCAGTCATAAATATAAATCAACAAGTATTTATGCTGTGCACGCAATACAATTGTGTCACTTTTATTTTGAAAAGCCTGATGTTTTTATTATTTACGTATGTGCGTGCGTGTCTGAACAGGTGATGCTGGTATGCTACCCCTGGCGCCCTAAAAATGTTCGATCACGTTAAAAAAAGAAAAGTTGATTCCGCGTTTGGACATGGACTGCTGAATATTTCTTTACAGAAGTCAAAGGTGAAGCCGTGCGCTTAGGTTGTGGAACACAGGTCGCTGTGTTTAAGGATTACAATCTGAAGCGCCACTATGTGACCAAACATGAGGAGAAATACAAGAAGTTGTATGATGAAGAGCATGCAAAGGAGTCAGAGGATTTTGCTAGCCAAGTTGCAAACCCAACAAGGACTTTTTACAAAACTCTGCACACCCAGAGATGCAGCTGTCAAAACAAGTTATATCCTATCTCACTGAATTGCTAGACAAAGTAAACGACGGAGAGTTTATTAACAAGTGTCTAGTGGACTCTGCTGTGCTCATATGCCCAGAGAAAAATTGAGCATTCGAGAACGTTCCCCCTCTCCTGATGCACTGCAACGAGGGAAATCCGGAGCATCAGCTGAAGAACAGAGCAGTCAACTTTGACCATTTTTCCCTGGTTCTGAATGAAAGCTGCAATGCACTTGACACTGCTCAGCTACTCATCTTCTTACGTGGAATCACTGCAGACTTCAAAATCACAGAGGAGCTGGCGGCTGACTGCATGGCTGCCAATGAAAGGGACAACAACAGAGAGTGATTTCTTCATGGAGGTAAATGCATGTTTGACCTGCAGTCTAACACACTTCTGGCAGAGCACTTTAGGTCAGTCCCACTGCTCGACTTCTACTCTTCACTCAGAGGAGAACTTTCCACACATGTAGAGACATACTCAGAAGATTTTAGTCCTCTTGGGATCTACCTACATATGTGAAGAGACATTCTCAGTGATAAAGTTCAACAAATCCGGATACAGATCCTCTATCACTGACGATCACCTCTCAGCTGTCCTTCGCATAGCCACCTCAAACATTCAGCCAGATTTAAATGCACTTGTTCAGTTCAAGACAGACTGGATTTTTCTCACTGAACAAGTAAAATGAACTGAAGAAAAAAAAGCACTTATTGCTTTTTGTATAAAGTTGATCAGTTTCTTATCTTTAACATGCTGCAAAACACCTTTTCAGTATTTGGGAAGATTAAGAAGTTAAAAATAAAATGAAACAGTGGTGTAAATTTTTTTGTTGTTTTAAACTGATTATTAATGTTATAGGATTATTTTTCTCTTTGACCTACACCACAATTCATAAATTTACATAAATATTTACAGAATATGCTTATACTTATGATAATCAGTAGCAGCTAATCAAAATATATAATTTACTGCTTTTTACAATGGTAGAAAATTAATATTGAGCAGAATTAAGTTCAAGTTATTGTTGGTTCGGCCCTCCAACCAAGTTCAGATTTTTCATGTGGCCCCTGTAGAAATGAATTGCCCAACCCTGGTGTAGTGCAACATTTTAATTCTAAAATATCTGACCTTGATGAAGCAAGGTCAGAAAGATGAGTGTCGAGTTACTCAGACTCTGCAGCGGGCATGGACGGGTCACAAGAACAATAAGGCCAGCCCGCAAGACATAGATAATGCTCAGGCATCTTCTCACCGTTTTCAGGTATCTGGTGGGGTGCATTTTGACAATACAACTAATAAGGTTTTAAAAAGCCTTTCCCTGCGAGATCACAAGAACGCAGCATATGTGGGTTGGAATTAAAAGGGAGATTTTTTTATAGGGTTGAGTTTGTGAATGGATTTCTCTGACCGACTCATGCCAACATTTTTCACTCCCTTACAACAGGTCCCAAGTCCCACTACCCACGGGCTGGTCAAAATTTTTGAATACTCTGCCAGAAATGAACATCCCTCTATCCTCTGTGAATAACTGACAAGCAGGTTTTGGGCAGGTGCCCATACCAACAAGAGGCTCAAAACATATTATTTTCACGAAGAGTGGGAAACAGAATTTTGTTTCAGAAATATAAATGACAAGTGTGTGTGTCTGATCTGTGATGCGAGCGTGTCAGTCGAAAAACAGTGTAACGTGGAGGGCCATTTCACCAAACTCCACAGCAACTTTTCATGAGATTATCCTACTGCTAAAAGAGATGATAAAGGAGCTGAAAACAATGCTTCAAAAACAAAAGTCTCTTTTCACCAAACCTATGAAGAAGGCCAATGCAGTGACAGAGGCTTCGTTTAAATTGGCACACATTGTAATGAAGCACGAAAAGCCCTTCACGTGGCGAGATTCTAAATTTTAAAGGAAGCCATGACTGCAGTGGCCGAAACATTATTCAGGGACCATAAATTAAGACAGAAATCTTGTCTGCTATTGCTGATGTACCCCTTGGTGCTAATACTGTGGCAAGGAGAGTGTCTGCACTGTCTGCGGATGCAGTAAAACAGACATGAACAGGTGCAAATGGTTTTCAATTCAGTGTGATGAGTCTGTTGACTGTGATGCAGCCCAGCTAGCTGTTTTCATTTGGATTTGGATACAATGTGGTTCTCGTGCAGTGTGTCGAAACTCTGACTAAACACCAAGTTAAACCGTTGCCAATGAAGACAGAGTCGTAGTAAGGTCAACCATTTACTGTCACACCTCTTCATTGACAAGCTGGTGAAAACTCTGAATAAACAATACAAAATATTCAGTGTCTGTGTTTTAAACAAAATATAATCTTGTACATTACTATAAACATGAATTTACATCACTGTATGCACTTCAAGTAGAAGTCAAAATATCTATTAGCATGTTTTTCAACTTGTAAATAAATGTTCACAAACTCTCTCTTTTTAACCTCTTATTAAATGTATTTTTAACAAAGCATTACTATTTATATTTTTTAACATCCTTAACATTAAACACATGAACTTACGGCATTGCTCCTATGATGCTTTTAGCGGAAGGAGGTAGATTATATTCAGATCATGCACATGTCTGCCTTGCTTTCCCTGAACCCAGGTAGAAGATAAACAGGAAGTACGCCCACAGTAAGCAACTTAACAGGAAGCAACTTAACAGGAAGCAATGTCATCAGTGACCAAGTATCAAAATAAAACATTTTAACATTAGCGGATATTAATACATCACTTTAACTAAGATAAGTCCCAAATAATTATTTAAAGGAGAAATCTGTGAAAAAATAAAGGAATACCTTAGGAGGCAGCACACTCCCCGCCTGACCTGCATAAGGCCACTACAAACTTGAGGGAGTCCGAACATCATGCTCCATATCAGTCTTTAGGCAGAAGCAGGACAACTTCTGCAGCTGGCCTTAGAAAGTGTTTGCATTACCTTGGATGGTTGTCTTAACCTCGACCTTCCTTACATAACCATCCTTTCCAGGGAATGTTGTAGTGATTACGGGCATGGGCCAGCAGTTACGAGTGCTCTGCTTGTCCCTAAGGAGAACTAAATCTCCAACTTGAAGGTTTCTGCGTGGTACTGTCCACTTTTGTCTTTGTCAGTGAAGTCTCCAGGAGGAGGTGGCACTCCTGATTTCTGTGTGAGGAGCATTGACGGTGAGAGAATGAAAGGTTGTTGTGGGTCTGCAGACACTTCCTAAAGACTTCCTAAAGTCTCTGTCTTTACCCATTTGTACTTCTGCAACTCAGTCTTGTAAAATTAACCTTGGATGGGTTCTCCATCATAATCTTCCAGTTTGTAAACAGAAGGGTTGTGAGGAATGCAATTGGACACTGTAAATTTGGTCTGTAACTGTTCATATTTTCCATCGCACACTATTCTCAATTTAGCTATCCTGACCTGATCTTTCTTTAATTTACCCTTGTGACGGGCAGGAGAAGTATTGTACCGGTATTGAAACAATTGAAAGGCATTCTCCGAGGTCACCTGCATAGACGTCATTGTTGACGTAACGCAGGGTGTTATTTTCAGTAAATTATCTCCACATTCTACTTTTTAAAGTAGGTTTAAATCTTTCAGTCACAGAGGCTTTGAGGTCACCGGCTGTGGTCTGATACAGTGCTTTTTCATCGAATCCCCATAACTCTTATTAAAAAGATTATTTCCCAACATTAGTTTGGAGTTTTGGAGATGTCTGACTTTCAGCAAAAAATGATTCAAAGGCTTTTACCACCTCAGCAGAAGTTTTTCTCTTCAGAGCCCGTAGATAAGCCTTTTTTGAAAATACATCTATGACCCGTTAGCAAAAAATTATAACCATCATTATACTTTGCTGAAGCTTCCATATCATACGGTTCCACTTGAAATTGGTTTAAAAGGTGTTGGACAAAAACTCTGTTTCTAGCAAAATGTATTTTGAGGAGTTTGTGTCGAGTATAAGTGTCCTTCTCAGATAAAAAGTCTGACATTTTCAACCATGACTGCCATCCCCATTTCATCTTGCTCACCATGGCAGAGTCGTTCTTAACCTCCGAAGCTACCTGGGTGGGCAGGGTTGTACTACATTTTTTTCATTAAGCGTTTCTCAGACATGCGGAAACCAAAATGAGAAAAAAAAGGCTGGGTGCATTTTTCTTTCATTAGACATGAGCATAGCAACAATTCTATGGTATACAATTTCCCACAAATTTATTATTCAAGTTTGAGCTAAGACAAAATGATCTACACAACTGTAGATAACACAATGTCATTTTTTTTAGTTCAGTCAAGATATCAACAAGAAGGTTGTTTTGCAAAAGTTAGCTCTTCACCTCAACAAACAATGTATAAAAAGTGAGCAGACTGCAAGTTCCGACAATGTCAGTTCTAAACATTTCTTTAAAGCTATCTCACAAACCAGATTTGGTCACAGACACAGCCTGGTGTACCATCCCTAAACAAGATCTAGAAAATGAGTTGGTCCGGACTTTTTCCAGTCTCTCACAATGTCAGTGATTCTACCTGTTGAAACTCTATTCTCAATAGTCTGACTCGCTAGCTCGATTAACTAAGAGATGTCAATGTGGTTTTTGAAGTTGGTCACAAGTTCTCCCACCACAAGCCAGCTATCATTTGAAGTTGTCAGATTTTGATCTGGTCATTTCCAATCAGCTTATCGTACGTGTTAGATCGTAGATGGACTTCACTGATTGCAACTCAAGCAAAAGAGTCTCTGATGTAACTCTGATTCAGTGCTCCTCTACCTGGATACCAGATTGCCGGGATGTTGGGGTTGTAGAGTCTATTGATCACCTGTAAAAGTCGGCCTGGTAGAAACCGTCCACAATCACATCCAAGCACTGGTGCTCTCTCTGACTGGATCCGGCAACCATAGCAGTTCTCCTGCTGGTACTTGTTCTGGGTGATGTTGTAATGAAATAAAGTACGGCGGATTTCACAGTGTTCAAGAACAGGTTCGACATCCACCAGTAAACCTGGGCCCCCGCAGCTGCAGAAGAAGTGGGTGGCTTCGATGGCACCCACCCTTTGTCCTTGCCTTCCTCTCCAGTCTGATCCAAATGCACACTGATGTTTTCTTGGTTATGGTGATGCCTGGCCGAGCAATCACACTTGAGCCAATCCGGTCAGGCCTCAGAGGTGCCAGAGGTAAGGACCTGTAGCTGCGATACTCGAGCCAAGTCAGAGGTAAGATTAGTTGCCTGCTATGCTGGTTGTGAGATAGAGGACACTTGAGCCAAAACTTTACATAACAAATCCATTAGGGTAGTAGTGAGGTAAGTAAGATTTTTTTTCATTTTTTTTTTTTTTTAACAATGAATGATATCTCCTCTGGAAGGATGTCACTATATAGCATGTAGGTGAAGGATGAAGGTGCGTTCCGGAAGGAAAGATTTTTTTCATCACCAGAGTGCCATCCAGTTGCAACATCTGACAAAATGTGAGGTAATTTTATGACTAATCTCTTCCAATTTTTTTTTTTTTTCGGTCCAAACAGCAACTGGCAGAACCAATAAAGTATGGAAAACTCCACTTTCGAATTAAAAAGATCCAGCATAAAGTCCTACTGAACTCTGTCCCATCGGCTGCTCAGTACTTTGGGCTCCTTGGATGGCACGGTGGCCTTGCTGCTGTGTATCCTGACAGTGATAATCTCTGAGAGTTTCAACCCCTTCAAGTTTCAGATGATTATGTTTGGTTCTATTAATATATTTTGCTGTGTTGATTTATTGTCCTCCTGGTCCTGCAGGCACCTTCCTCACCTTCCTTTTTATGTTTTATTATCAAACAGGAGAAGGTTTTAATTATTGGAGATTTAAACATTCATATTGATGATGTCTCTTGTAAAATGGCTGCTGATCTCATATCCATGACTGACTCTTTTAATTTTGGTCAACATGTTTCTGGTCCCACACACATAAAGGGACACACAAATCTCTCCAGAGTTTTAGGAGGAACTGTCGAAAGGTAGAGGGTCTATGGAAATCAACTAAACTGAGGCTCATAGGCTTCATCTTGGGGTCTATGGGCTTCTTTAAATGAAGTGTAAAAAAAAAATGCTATAACTCAATACTTCTCACAGCTAATATCCTCAAACAAACAAAAAAAAAAACCCAAATCTTCTTCAACACCATTAACTCTATTCTTTCTCTTACTGTCCCCCAAGTCCCTGTGTTCTCTAAAACAGATGATAATGAGAACCTCAATTTCTTTTTTGATATGATTGGAGATAGCAGGGGAAACAACTCTCCATCAACTATTTACACACTGCATGCAGTTTGTCTCCTCGTCATTCTTGGTCCTCCTTTAAACCTGTGACATTACATGACATCACCATTTTGCTGGACAAAATAAAACCATCCTCTTGTCACACTGATGTTCTCCCTTCTGTGCTGTTTAAACAATATTGACTCTATTGGCCCCTGTATACTAAAGCTTTTTAATACATCATTTGCCACTGGTGTGGCTCCCTCCTTTTTCAAACATGCTGTGGTTGAACCAACACTTTGAAAGCCCAACTTGGATCCATCAAAACCTAAAAACTATAGGCAAATATCCAAACTTTCGTTTATGCAAAAATTCTTGAAAAAGTGGTAGCAGAACAACTTACCAGCTTTTTCATCTTAAGATTTTTGACAAATTTCAATCTGGTTTCTGAAGCATTCTACGGAAACTGCATTATTTAAAGTCTCTACTGACATTATGATGTCAGCTGATCCTGGGGAATACAAAGTCTTGGTTTTATTGTACCTTTCATATGCCTTTGATACTGTTGATCATAAATTTATAAACAGACTTGAAGATCTTGTTGGAATGTCTGGATCTGTCTTAGAATGGTTTTTGTCTTACCTTTCTGGCAGATGTTTCAGTGTTTTTGCAAATCAAATAATTTTTGATACTACAGGGTTGTCATGTGAGGTACCTCAGGATTCTGTTTTGGGATATATTTCTGTTCCTCTTGTATTCTTCCTTTAGGGCAGATAATCAGGTAGTTCAGCAATATATTTTACCATATTTATTTTGAATATACTTAGATGTACTGCTCTTAAAAGGCTACCGAGTTCCATAAACTTAAAAAGTCTTCCATAATTAACTGCTTAACAAGTATCAAACAGTGGTTAAGTGACAACTACTTGCTATTGAACTCAGACAAAACAGAAACAGTGTTTCTCGGATCAAGCAGCGTATAAGCGCTTTAGGCTCGTCTGTCCAGCCGAGTCTCAGGAACACAGGTGTTATCTTCTATTCAGCGATGTCTTAGTAGCACCACTCAAAAATTAGAAGCTTCTTCTTTCAACTGAGGAACATATCCAAACTAAGAACACTAGTGTCTACTGGAAACGCTTTTATTTCCTCACGCTTAGATTATTGTAATAGTCTTACTTGTTTGAATAAGAAGGAACTTGATTATCTCTCACACAATCTAAAGAGCACACATCATACCTGTTTTAGCATCCCTTCATTGGTTACCGGTTCATTTTTAGAAATCATCTTAAAATTTTGGTCTTTACTTTTAGAGCCTTACATAAACAACACAGCTTCACAGTTCTAACCGCACTCTGAGGTCTGAGGCTGTTAATGGTTCCTCGCACTCACTTTAAGGCCATGTTTACACTACATTGTTCGTTTTGTTTTTTTTTGAGGCACCGTTTTCAAATAGTTCCTTGCAGACAGCAATGTTTTGAAACGTTTCTCCATGCACATGAGACCACAGGAAACACCAGAAACACTGCAGTACACATGCTCAGCCAGTAGTTTGTGGTTTGATATTGTGATGAACATGTGCATGCGTAGAGACATTTCCCTTCTTGGCACAACCTTAGTGTGCATACCCGATGGAGACAGGGGTGTTTTCAAATCTTTACACTCTGGAGCCCTTTTCTGTATTGTTCCGTTTTCAAGCACCGCATATGCTGTTGTTGTGTAGACGGACAGCCAAAACACAACTAAAGTTTTGTGTTTTCACCCGAGAACATAGTGTCAATTGGGCCTAATGCTTGAGGGGACCAGTCCTTTCAGCCAGTGTCATAAAGGCCCTGGAATACCCTGCGTCTCTCTTTATGCTTCTTAAATTTTGTTGATTCTTTAAAAAAAAAAATTGAAAACCATTTTATTTAAACAGGCTTTTAAATATAGAAGGTTTTTCTGCTTTTTTGTATTTATGCATGCATTTTTTTCCCATTTTTATTGTATGGGTTTTATTACTTATTCTATTTATCTTATTGTAAAGCACTTTGTGATTTTTATCTTTGAAACATGCTATATAAATAAAATGCTCAGGATAGATTTTTCTTCATCACTACACGGTTTTCAGTGGGGGGGGGGGTGCTCAAAGGGCACAAGACAAATTGAGTGGCTAATATTGCTTTGCAGGGCATGGTTAATTTGCATCTAAAGCTTTGTCTTTTCCCCTAAATGTCAAAAAATTCAAATCAAATCAAATTTTATTTGTATAGCCCGAAATCACAATTTACACATTATCTCACTGGGCTTTGACAAACTGTACAGATGTGACATCCTCTGCCCTTAGACCCTCGAACCGGGTGAGGAAAAACTTAAAAAACCCTAAACAGGGAAAATAAGAAACCTGATGATGAATCATCAAGATATGACAAGGTTAGTCATGGAGTCCCACAAGTTTTCTGTGCTTGAACCATTACTATTTACTCTATATATGCTTCTTTTAGGTAAAATTATTAGAAAGCACTCCATACATTTTCATTGTTATGCAGATGACACACAACTATACTTATCAATGAAGCCAGATGAAATCCATCAGTTAGCTAATCTACAGTCATGTCTTAAGGACATTAAAAACTGGATGTCTCATAAGTTTTTAATGTTAAACTCTGACAAAACTGAAGTCATTGTGCTGGGCCCCTAAACACATTAGAGACTCATTATCCAACAACATAGTTAATCTGGATGGCATTGCCTTGGCCTCCAGCACCACTGTCAGAAACCTGGGTGTAATCTTTGACCAGGAGCTGTCTTGTAACTCACATGTAAGACAGATTTCTATGACTTACGCCTTCTTTCACCTCCATAACATTGCTAAAATCCGGCACATCCTGTCTCAACAAGATGCAGAAAAACTAGTTCATGCGTTTGTTACTTCCAGGCTGGACTACTGTAATTCTTTATTTTCAGGTTGCCCTAAAGAATTTTAAAAACTCTTCGGTTAATCCAAAATGCAGCAGCACGTGTACTGACTAGAACTAATATCAGAGACCATATTTCCCCCATGCTGGCTTCTGTGCAGTGGCTCTTATTTAAATTCAGAATAGAATTTAAAATCCTTGTCCTCACCTACAAAGCTATTCATGGTCAGTCACCATCTTATGATGCCTCTTAAAGAGCTCATAGTACCCTATCGCCCATCCAGAACCTTACGCTCCCAGGATGCAGGGTTATTGGTGATCCCAAGAATTTCCAAAAGTAGAATGGGAGGCAGAGCTTTTAGCTATCAAGCTCCTCTCCTGTGGAACTATCTTCCAGTCTTGGTACGGGAGGCAGACACACTCTCTGATTTTAAGAGTAGGCTTAAAACCTTCCTTTTTGATAAAGCTTATAGTTAAGGCTGGCCTATCTAGCCCTTAGCTATGCTGCTATAGGTTTAGGTTGCTGGGGGAACACTCCATGATTCCCTGAGCTTTCTTCTCTCCCCCCTCTGACTCCGACTCCTTCTCTGCTCCTGTAAATGTCCATATCCTTACACTAACTTTACTTCTTCCCCGGAGTCGTTGTGCTTTACCATCCTGCAGGTTTTTCTAGGTCGCGGTGGGAGGTGCTGCTGTGGTCCTGCCTGATGCCTCCTGGCCACATTAGGAAAGGCGATCCTGTGACTTGGATCCTGTGATTTGGATCCAAGCCTAGATTTCCAAGTGCAAATCGGGACCCACAGATCACAATGGCTTCTGGATCAATCAACTACACCTGCTTCTGGATCACTACACTTCACATATCCCTGGATTTACAGATTCTACATACTCTTGGACTCAGCAACACTCAGATCTTGCTACATGTTGTACAATGACTCCTGGACCAACAAAGCACACCTGCGTCTGGATCACTAGACTTTCCATACACCCGGATTTATAAAATCCACAGACTCTGGGACTCATGGATGTTTTATACATTCTAAGTGAACTGTTATTATCATGTTTTCTTTTTCTGTACAAGTGACATTTATTGCACGTCTGTCCATCCTAGGAAGAAGGATCCCTCCTCTGTGGCTCTTCCTGAGGTTTCTTATTTCCCCTTTTCAGGGTTTTTTAAGTTTTTCCTCACCCGGTTCGACGGTCTAAGGGCAGAGGATGTCACATCTGTACAGTTTGTCGAAGCCCAGTGAGATAATGTGTAAATTATGATTTCGGGCTATACAAATAAAATTTGATTTGATTTGATATTGTGTTCCACCTTGTTCTGTACATGGAGGCCACAAATTCCAGTAAGAAAATCACATTTTGGGGGAGGGGTTGCTCTAAGTAAGCCTTCACATTCTTTGTCTTAATGGAAAATTAAACATTTTTAGAACTATATGCTGTTTTGATCAAGTCAGGATTCATTTGAAAGGTCTATAAATATTTGAAATAGGCTCAATAGTTGAACCATCTACAAAATATTCAATATTTTTATTGTAAAAACAATTCAATGGTGCAGATATATATATATTTTGGTAACTGTGGCTCAGGAGGCAGAGCAGATTTTCCCATACAGTCTTCGTGTTGAAGTACAAAAGAAGCTGAATCCCAAATTTCTGTGCTGTGCCATATATGTGTGAATGGTTTCCCCTCCTAACTTCCAACTTAGATGTTGCTATGCTTCCAATATATGAATGTGTGTGAATGGTTGAATGTAATAAGCATTGTAAAGTGCTTTGAGGAGTCAGAAGCCTTGAAAGGTGCTGTATAAATGCAGGTGCTGAATTTTCATTCAGACTTGCTCCTTTATCTCTGTCCCATTCTCGGCTCATTCTTATCCCATTACAGCTTGTTAGTAACTTCATACCTTCCCTGGAGTCCCTGTGCTTTTTTTGTCCTGCAGGTTCCTGTGAAATGTGAACGTGGTTCATTTGTCTGCACCCTTGCTGGCTGGTGCTTCAGGATTGTGGATCAGTATTGCCGTGTAACGGGTGTGAGAGTGGACCCAAGAACAGTACAAATCTGGACCCAAGAACAGTACAAATCTGGACCCACACAGTTCAGAATTTTATTAACAATGTTCACGAGTCCAAATGGACGGCAATCAGGAAGCCTAGTCAGCGAGCGCAGTCTACGATCAGAATGGGGACGGAGTCCTCGGAGAGGAAGTCCAGGCAGACTGCAGGCAGACAGGGAACAGGCAGATGCAAAGTTCAGAGACAGAAGGCAGGTCAGGTTACCGGGGCAGAAACGAGGACAGGTGGTCAGGGGCAGAAGGCAGGTCAGGTAACAGGAGATCCGTCCGGAAAACAGTGCTGGAAGCTAGTGCATGACGCGACGACGATCTGGCAGAGAGTGGGTGTGGAGGAGCTGGTTAAGAGCTGGCTGGGAGGAACAGGTGTGTCTAATGATGTTGATTAGGACAGGCAGGTAGAGTGGGTTGGTAGAGGGGAAAACCAGGAGTGGATTGTGACCCGCCCGGTGCTGTTTTCCGCAGAGCATATGGGATTGTGTGGCTTGGATCCTGGTCTAGACTACACATAACTCTGGATTTATATATATGTCACATACTCTTCGACTTACGGACTTCAAATATTTTAACATGCATCAGCTTCTGGATCAATGTATTGCACATGCCTCTGGATTTTTGGATGCGGCTTGCTGTTAGACTCATGGACATCTATTTTAACATGTGTTAGTCTATAATTTGTTATTTTCATGCTGTTATGTCCTGTATATGTGTAATCTATTACATGTCTGTCTGTCTTAGGAAGAACCCTGGTCAGGGTTTTTTGAGTTTTTCCTCACCCGGTTTTAGGGTCTAAGGACAGAAGGTGTCACTCATTTACAGTTTGTAACAGCCCTCTGAGACGAACTGTAATTTGTGATTTTAGGCTCTACAAATAAAATTTGATTAATTGCTTTTACTTGCTATACATGACATATATTCAATGACCGCCGTCTTGCATAATTGATAAATCCAGGAACGTGAGACGGCCGTATCAGAGCAAAATGAAAAAATTGGAAATCTTTATTGTAATTTTACTTACAGGTCATTGAAATTTGACAATTGCTCTAACTTAAAGTGCACACAAACAATAACCCAAGCATCCATAATTACAACATACATACTTGTAAAATGAAGTCATCTGTAAATGTGTATAAGTGGCACCCATCAGAAAACATCATAAAAAAAACAAATAAATAAAAGTCATTAAAAAATAAGAATACACAAAATATATTTGGAGTAATAAAGAGTGGAGAGGGGATGATATACTGGTCAGTGTCGGGGTGGGGTGGGGCGATTAGTACATATTGGAGTTTAGTGTGGTTGCAGCTCCATGGAAGAAGCTGTCTTTGAATCTGTTATTCCTTGTTCTCATGCATCTAAAGCACCTACCAGAGGGCAGGGGTCAGTCAGGGGAAAGCCAAGGTGTAAGCTGTCTTTGATGATGTTTTTTTGCTCTGTGGGTAGCTGCAGATCTTTTGTGCAGCGTCCATCTGGATCTTCTTTTTGACTGCTTCAGTCAAGTTTGTGTACGACGCTGTAATGCATTACTTTACCAAGCTTTCAATAGAAGGTCAGCAGCAGCTTCCTGTCTAGGTTAGTCTCCATGAGCATCCCTGGGAAAGAGAGTCACTGCTGTGCTTTTTTAATGAGCTATGTGGTGTTTGGAGTGCAAGAGTAGTCAGCAAAGACAAAGGTACCGAGGTATTTTGGATCCTCTCAACACAGTTTCTGTGGATGTAAAGGGGGGCAGCGTCTGCTCTGTTTTTCTTAAATTCAAAGATGATCTCCTTTGCCTCATGTTTTTAGTGTTTTTTTGAACACCATGCTGTTAATTTAAGGACCTTGTCCCTATAAGCAGACGCCCCCCCCCACCCCGAAAAGGCGTTATCACAATTGTGTCATCTGCAAATTTGATTATGTTGTTACCTGGGAGGGTTGGACTGCAGTCACGGGTGTACAGAGAGTACAATAATGGACAACCTTGCGGTCTGGGGAGGGTTGGACAGGAAATCTTTATTCACGAAGTGAAGTGAGTGAGGGAAAACTGACTGACATGAACTCCAGGTCCGAAAAACAGTGGTTCTCTATGATAATACTGTTTTTCGATTTAGATTAGATAAGATCATTGTGTATGTAGATACAGCGCCCTCCTTCTTTTGTTCTTACCAGTGATTTGTGTCCAGACAGTCTTTGAGGATGACCAACATATTGTTGAGACCTACCTTGTGTAAAATTTTGAAGTTGAAAAGTTAGAAGTATCAAGCATGGATCAGAGGGATTCTGAATGCAGAGACAAGCACCAGAGTATGAACAATCAAATCCGTATAATTTCAGGCAGAGGTCTATACCGGGAAGTCAAGACAATCAGGCTGAGGTAAAAACAAAATCGCTAGACTTAAATCAGGAGCCAAGAGAACAATCTGGATCATACAAGAAGAGACTTACAAACAGCCAGGCAGAGGTATAAAATCACAGGGCTTAAATCTGGGACCAAAAGGACTAAGTGGATCAAACACAAAGAAACTCACAGAGAAGTAACATGACGATCTGGCACAAGAGGGCGGGACCACATGGATTAAATAGACTGGGAAGGGGAAAACAACCAGACACAGCTGTAACACATTAGCTTGGAGAAGCAATCACACGAGAGGAAAGAAAACTTGACAGGACACGAGAAATGAGACACAAAACAAATTTCAAAATGCAGGAAGACAGGAAACAACAACTGACCCTAACATACATAACAAAATTGCTGTTACCATTTTTCATTGTATCAGACTTTTGGTTGTTACATTGTTACTTCTTTCAGAAAGCACTGTAAATTTTGAAAATATTGTGTGTTCACAAATAGGACCAGTTCTGAGCAGATTTAAATGGGTCTCCAGTGGTTGACTGGCAATAAGGATGTTCTAGAGAATGTCAGAACAGCTGGCGCGTCAGAATAACTTAAGAAAAATAAATAAATAAACTAGCAAATCCAAATGAGAATAGCAATTCCAAATCTTGGAATTTCCAGATTTTAACGCGGCAACTTTATGTGAAAAATTATGACTTTCAAAGTGAGAATAAATGAATGAAAAGAAAGTAACATAACCATCAGTCAGAATCTTGGGGTTGCTGTTCATGTAAATTTCAATCCATCACCATTGTTGGTGATGAATTCCTCAATCAAAATAGTCAGCATGTCACATATAATCTGGTTTTGCTGACTGATTTCTGAAGCTCTCATGATCTTCTGGATCCTTGGCACATTTAAAACCAGAACACCAAGTGAAATTCCTGGTTCAAAGCCAACAATAACACTAAATTGAAAATAAATTTAACTTCACCTTCTGTGTTGTTGAGTTTTAAGTTTATCATAGACCAGTTGCAGGAACACAAGCCTAAAACAGGGAAAGGTTTTCAAAATAATTTTAAAATAAATTTTTTTTTCCAAAACTAAAAGTGATTAGTTCAGTTGGTAGCTTATCAACCAGAAATAACCCTCTAAATGCCATGGCTTAGGGAAAATAACTCAGGCTCAACTATGGCATTAGCATATTACCGAGGTAAGAATTAGTTTATTAGCTGAGCGCATATAAAGATTAGCTTTCTACCTACGCTGAGCTAAATCACATTGCTAAGCCACTCTTTTAGGCGGTATGTTTCACGAAGTTTGTTTTCAGTTTTAAAACTTCTATCATATGTTACTCTGTATGGTGTACCAATGTTAGCTCATACAGAGAGTTATGGTCTCAGGATTTAGCTAATGTTGTGTTTATCAGTGCCTGCCATTTTAGTTGCAGAAGTGAGGAGACAAACAAAACCACAGTCAGACTCGATGTCTCTTCATGTCAGTTATAATCTAAGGCCCTGCTTGCACGACAACGTTTTCGGGGGGAAAATGCAAAACTTTAGTTGAGTTTTGGCTGTCTGTCTACACGAGAAACGGCATTTGTAGTGCTTGAAAACGGAACAGTACGGAAATGGGCTCCAGAGTGTAACGATCTGAAAGATGTGTAGATGGGAAAATGCAACATTTTGAAAACGGGCATGCGCATTAAGGTTGCGGTCAATTGTTTTCACTCGCTGTAGTACTCACATTTTTAAAATTTCGCCGAGAAAGAGACACGTTTGTGCGTATTTTACACGCAGGTATTTTAGTTCATCACAAAATCACGCTGTAAACTACTGGCCTGACATGTGTAGCACAGCGTTTCTGGTGTTTCCTGCAGTCTCATGTGCACAGAGATCGTTTTCAAAACATTGCCTTCTGCACCGTGAACTATTTGAAAGTGGCTACTGTAAACGAAACAGAACGTTGTCGTGTAAACGAGGCCTAAGGTTCTCTTTGCACAAACTATTGTTATCCTTTATATAAACATACATGGGGTATATTTATACATACCCTGGGGTATGTTTATATGAATATGAAAAATGGTTTACATGCTCTCTATGTGTACACTCAAACTCACTCATCACATACTGATGATGTCTTTGACTCTACCGGTGTCAGGTGCTGATGCACAGAGTATTATAATGCATACGTAGAGTGATTCTGCTGACCGCTACAAATCTAGCAGGAGTGAATCACCATGTAAAACAAACTGATTCAGCTTTCCCTGTCTTTTAAAACACAGTCCAACAGCTCAAAGGAAATAGAACTCAGAGATTTTTCTCCGCAGGTGACAAAAGCAGGAGATGAGACACACGAGAATTAATCACTGGGGATTTTAGGAAACTGGAATTACTCACAAACAATTTAAGCAAGTTGCAAGAGACATGGAACCCTACCAGGTAATTATGGAATAAAAAAAAAAAGAAGACAAAAAGAAAATGAGGATGAAAATGATGTGATAATCAGGCAAAGGATTGGAGCTGAGACCGGAATATTATGGAGTGTTGCATGATCATGATGCAATTCAGATGGGTCTCTTTAGCTGCGTTCCAAGGAAAGCAAGGGAGAGAGACAGCCACACCTCCAACGGACTTGCAGGACAGGAATAGAACAGGGACGGCAAAGAGAAAAAACAAACAAAGAAATAAAAAACAAAACAAATACAAAAAGTAAATCATAAGACCACTTTAAGCTTTTTCTCTGCTACTTATCAGCATTTTCTCTCACAAATCACTCATTTATTTAGAAACTTTTTGATTTCCAAACTTTGACCATACATAGATATAGATATGGAAACTTAAAGATTTCTTATTGTATAATTATGTGATTAGTTTATTACAATCTCAAACTTCTTGTGATGGTATCCTATGTATAAATTCTAAAAAAGGGGGAGATGATTGTGTGACCTCTTATCTAAAAGGGTTTTTTTAAAATTAAAATATGGGAAAATTACCAATATAAGTTATGAACACCCTTCATAAAATGTTGTTGATAAAGTTACAAATCCTACAAAATAAGTTGGATAATATCTAACTCAAAAAGTCTAAGCAGCAAATATAAGATATGTGGCTAAAGGGATCAAGGAGGGAGAAAAAAGTACTGCATTTTTTTTTTTTTTTATTAGAAAAAAAAGAGGACAATAGAAAATTCTGGGTTTAAGTGCAAGGACTGATGACTGATGGTCCTTCAGTTGTGTCACCTGCTGCAGGTGCCACTCGACGAACGTGCTCCAAATAGAGAGAGAGAAAAACACAGGGAGGAGGAGCCCAGGACAGAGCACTAGGATCTCCCAACTCATGACAGGGATAGGCTCCAACCCCCCCATGACCCCTGTACTGGATGTTCCATATTGCTGACAACACTATGGTGACCTGGGCAAAGCCATGGAGGGTTTAACTTTAGAAACAGATATGGAGATAGAGATGACTTTATTAATCCCCGTGGGAAATTAATTCAAGTAATAATTGATCACCTGCTTTGGATAAATCTCCAGGTTGAGATGGCCTTACTTGAAATTTTTGCAAACATTTTTGGGATGTATATGTCATAGCTCCCCAGAGCAACACTCTGGAGACTTTCGTGCATGTGGCAAGTGATTTTTATCGTAGTGTCCCCTGATTTTTGATTTCTAGCCGTCCACATATTCCACAGATAAGTCCCATATTGATTTTGTTACTAGCCGGTTTTTTTGGTAAAGCTGCTCACTGAGCTTCAGATCTTTTTGAAAGTTCTCAAACTATCTGTAGTTCTGTTCCATGAATGAGAGGAAATCATCCTTATCACCCTGTGCAGGGAAAAGAAGCTGCTCAACCACTCCAAACCGATTCCTGACTCCTGACCTCCTATACAGTAGAATGGGCAACTGTAACCATAATTAGATGAAGTATTTTTTGGGATTCTAACTGTGTGGAGGCCTTGCTAGCTCCTGTAAACTCAGGCTTGTCCTCTCTTCATCCTGAATATCATGATCTATGTACGGGAGGTCTTCAATAAACAACATGGTCTCTCTCTACCGTCTCGGTATGCTGTTTAGACCTTACAATTGTGCCATTGAATTTGCACCCCAGTTCTCCATTACCCACAAGCAAACTATATAATATATCACTACCAGAGAGAGAAAGAATGGAGAAATACATTCACTGGCAGCTGCATTAATTCGGCCATCATCTCCTCATTTTGGTGCTGGAGTTTTCTTTGATAAAACAAGAAACATGACACTACAAATATGCATTGACTACACGGCATAAATTAATTTGAAAAAAATCAATCAGCTTTAAAAACTCATTGCCAAACAGATCGCCACTGGATACCTGACCCAACTTACTAGTCTTGTCAGAAAGTTTAGCCTTTATCCGACATCATCCCTCAGCAATGAAGATGCAGTTGCCCCCTTATTTCAAGAATAACTATTTAAGACGTCCCCTATTGGTCCCCACCACAACATTCTCTGAGGGACGGCACAGGGATGTTACTGACTTTATTGAAAAGTCCTCGTTTGGTCCTGATGCTATGTTCTGAATTCCTGGAACGTTAAATACGTTTACTTTCTTACTCATATTATTCATAAATGAGTAACTAATTAAATCTGGGTGTACTCAATGGTTTCTCATGATTTTAATTAACAGGTTTCCTACTTACTTACAAATTGCAGATTTTGTCAGCTTTTGCAGGAGTCCATCAATACATCCTGCCACCAATGCCCACCTTAAAGCTGACTTTGGCTTCTTTACATGTTTTCAAGTACTATGAAAGTACAAAGACAAAATTATAAATGAATCTCAAATGATGACTTAACACTTAACACTAACAATATTATTCAAGTTTATAATCAGACAAACAGTATTCAATAAGTGTTTAGTTATTGACAGTAGCATGTCATAGCTTTACAGTTGGTGGTTCAAAAGTGGTCCTGTGGATATGGTCTTCAGGAATGATCTCTCTTTGGTATTAGTTACATTTCTTACTTCTCTTCACCCACACCTTTCAGACATCCATCTAGCTGGAGAGAATACCTCACAGATATTGAGAGTTAAACAACTATAGTATCCAATGTGCTGGGCTAAGGAGGTCAAATGGCAGGGAAAACAGTTTAACTCTGGTTTTTGTCATCAACAGTGTCTTTGTAATTGTCATACAGGAGTTGAGCAGCCATGGAAGAAGGAACCAAATACCTGGAAAAATCATAGAGAAACATGCACTGAGAAACAGAGATAACAATGCTGAAAAAAAAAATTTGCCAAACTGATAAACCATCTAAGAGCAGAGAGAATTCAGGCTGGAACCTTGAGCATTTCAAATTTGATATAAGCACTACCAGACAGTACAACTTGGTAAAAAAATTCTCAATGAGTGTTGTTCTGATGACTAAACCAGCATTTCAAAGGGCAATTTGTAAAGTGTTAGCAAATTACTACTACTTCCATTCAAATATTAGTGTGTTTTGGGTATTTTCACACCTGAAAGGTTAAACCAAGATCCATGGATCATGTTTTTGCTAATGTAACGCGGGTGGTTACTTTAATGCGTCTTGGTGGTCTTGAATGCACCATTGAAGCAGCAAGCCTTCTGCATCCCCTGTAGTTGGCCATTCTGGCCAATATATGGGCTTTTTTGCCTGCGCTCTCTCTCTTCTGCTGTTGAGTACATTCTTTTCTGGAGCACAGGTATGTTCACACCATTTCTACAGTTTGTTGCTTTGAAGTATTTCTATTCTTGTTTTAGGCTCATGAGGGCTGCAGAGTCACGTTGCAACAACATGGGTTCACTGTGCACTTAACTGTAAGTGATCATCCAGCTGATGAAAATTTTCTTCTTTTCTTCAGTTAAATTTAGGCTCATTCATCAGAAAGGCAATCAGAGAATATTTTACAGTATGTACATGTTTGTAAAGACCTGGAAACATACTACCAACATGGATCAAGTTATTGCACTGGATGGGTGGACCATGTTTAGCCACTGTTGCTCAAACTCAGTTGATGGACAGTGTTTAGCAGATAAAAAGTTTTGATGCAGCGATATAGACCATATTACATGCCCAGCGACTTTATCAGTTAGGTTATTTTGTACATCCACAGGGATGTACAAAATAACCGTTACAGTTCGATCTGGCCAGAAATGGACCCGGCACAGATCAACGTCCGGATCTCTAGAATGGAGGAGATGCTCAGTCAGTTGGTTGCCAATTCTGTCAAGGTCATGGCTGAGAGCCAACAAGTCATGCGCAACATGGCGCACATGCAAGCCAGGTTCCAAGCCTTGGAGGTGGGGGCTCCCCCAGTGTGGGTTTCTGCGGCTTCATCAGCAGATGCTGCTGCTTCACCGGCTGGCACAGGAGCTTCGCTGAGGGCAGCTGTCTCCTCCTCTGTCGGTGCTGTGGCTTCACCTCTTGTTTCCCAAGTCCGGGAACTTAACGTGGGCTCACTGGAGCGTTATGACGGCGACCCGGGAACCTGTAACGCCTTCCTCTGCAACTGTGCCATCATCTTCTCCCTGCAGCCGCTCACCTTCTCTTCAGAGGCGGCTAAAGTGGCGTACACCATCAATCACCTCACGGGGCAGGCACGCTTGTGGGGAACAGCTGAGTGGATGAGAAGGACACCTGCCTGCCGCTCTTTCCGTGTGTTTGCTGACGAACTCAGGAAGGTGTTCGGTACCGGTCCTTTGGGAGCTGACGCGGGACGAGAACTGTTGGATTTGGTTCAGGGGAGCCGATCAGTCATGGATTACTTTACTTCCATTGACTTTCGATCCAGAGTTCCCCTATGTGACTGGAACACATCCGCCCTCCGTGACGTTTTCATACGGGGGTTGGCTGGATACATAAAAGACGAGCTTGTGGCTTATGAACTGCCGTCCTCGATGGAGGACCTCTTCGCACTCGTCACAAGCGTCGATCTGCGCATCCAGGCACGTCGACGGGAGTGTCGTTCGGAATTACTCAGCCTCCCTCGTCCTTGCAGCCCTCCTGGCTCCCGGCCCTCAGTGACGTCAGTTCCGGTAACTTCAGCTGCAGCCGTTCCTTCCAGTGAGGGGGGATCCTGAGCCGATGCAGCTTGGCCATACCCACCTCTCACTGGAGGAGAGGAAGAGGAGACAGCAGTTAAATCTCTGCATGTACTGTGGTCAGTCCGGTCATTTTGTCAGTCGGTGCCCGGTAAAAGCCAAAGCTCATCAGTAGATGGAAGCATACTGGTGAGCTCTACCACTAACTCCGCCTCCATGGACAGACCTATCGTCACTGCTGAGTTTCTGCTGCCTTCTGGTTCTCATCCCGTCCCCATCCTCATTGACTCCGTGGCGGATGGGAGTATCATGGATGAGGACCTCGCCCTCCAGCTGGGACTGCAGCTGGAGCTGTTGCCGTCACCCTTTCCAGCCAGAGCCTCAGATGGGCATGTCATGGGGCAGGTGAATAATAAGACAAGACCAACCCTGTGTGCATGCTCCTACCGGGGGGCCATGGTGAATACATCCAGTTTTTGCTCCTGCCCACACCTAACCAGCCGGTCATTCTGGGATTCCCCTGGCTTCGCCCGCACAACCCAGACATCGACTGGACCACCTGCTCCATCAGAGAGTGGCCCAACCTGCCAGCAGACCTGCCTCAGCTCACCGTCTTCATTGGCATCCCCGGCCCCTGTTCCTGCTCCAGACCTCACCGGGGTTCCAGCCATTTATCATGACCTGAGGCCTCCTTCCTGCCGTCACACCGTCCTTACAACTGTGCTATTGACTTGCTCCCTGGTACGTCCCCTCCCAAGGGACGCCTGTACTCTCTCTCTACCCCCAAAAGAGAGGCTATGGATCAATATATCAAAGATTCCTTGGTGGCGGGGATCATCCGTCCCTCCTTTTCACCCGCGGGGGCGGGGGCCTTCTTTGTGGAAAAGAAAGACAAGACCCTACGCCCTAGCATAGACTATCAGGGACTAAACAATATCACGATAAAGAATCGCTACCCCCTCCCGCTTCTTTCCACGGCCTTTGAACTGCTCCAGGGGGCAACTGTATTCTCTAAGCTCGATCTGAGGAATGCTTACCATCTGGTCCGCAGGAGGGGGATGAGTGGAAGACTGCCTTTAACACACCCACTGGGCATTATGAGTACTTAGCGATGCCCTTTGGGTTGACCAACGCCCCCGCTGTCTTCCAGGCCCTGGTTAATGACGTACACAGAGACATGCTCAATCAGTTTGTCTTCGTCTACTTGGATGATATTCTCACTTTTTCCAGGAATAAGAAAGACCATGTCACCCATGTGAGATCTGTTCTCCGCCGCCTCCTGGATAATAGCCTCTTTGTCAAGGTGGAGAGTTCCATGTCTCCTCAGTTTCCTTCCTGGGCTGCATTTTAGTCAAAGACTCCTTAAAGATGGACCCTGCTAAGGTCTCCGCAGTAGCCTCCTGGCCAGTCCCAGAGACACGCAAACAACTGCAACGGTTCCTGGGATTCGACAATTTTTACCAGTGCTTCATCCGGGGATTCAGCTCGTTTGCCGTCCCCCTCTCTGCTCTCACCTCATCCACGACCGCCTTTCATTGGTCCGATGCAGCCTTTGACACCCTCAAGTCATGTTTTTCCACGGCTCCTATCCTCCAGGTCCCCGATCCAGACTGCCAGTTCGTCGTAGAAGTAGATGTATCCAGCGTGGGAGTAGGTGCTATCCTACCTCAACGCGCAGCCATCGACCAGAAAATGGTCAGTCGCACTCTGGTGCCAAAAGGCCACCAGAGTGCACTGTTTGGGATGTACGTGAGTAGCGATGCTCTATCCCTGCGCCTTCTCTTGTCGCCTCACCCCAGCAGAGAGAAATTACAACATTGGCAACAAGGAGCTTCTGGCAATAAAATTGGCCCTGAAGGAGTGGCGCCAGTGGCTGGAAGGTGCCAAGGTGCCTTTTCTGGTATGGACGGATCATCGTAATCTGGAGTACATTCGCTCAGCCAAAAGACTGAACTCTAAACAAGCCCACTAGTCGCCGTTCTTTGACAGATTTAATTTCACCCTGTCCTACCGGCCTGGTTCCCGCAATGCCAAGCCCAATGCTCTTTCCCGTCAGTTTCCGGAGAGCCCTGACGAAAGATCTGAACCCTCCATCATCTTCCCAGCCTCCTGCTTCATTGCTTCCGTCACCTGGGAGATCGAGGAGAGAGTACGGGCGGCCAGTGAATACCAGCCTGGCCCTAGTTCCTGCCCGCCTGACTGTCTGTTCGTCCCTGCTCACTTTCGCTCTGACGTACAACAGTGACGGCATGCTTCTCGGCTCTCCTGTCACCCTGGCATTCAACGGTCCTGCGGTATCTTGCAACAACGTTTCTGGTGGCCATCTATGGAGGAGGATGTCCAGGATTACGTCAATGCATGTCCGGTTTGCAACCAGAACAAGACCCCTCGTCATCCTCCAGCTGGCCTTTTGCACCCCTTACCCGTTCCTCTCCGACCATGGTCCCACATTTCCCTGGACTTTATTACCGGTCTTCCCTCCTCCAAGGGTCACACTGCCATCCTCATGGTGGTAGATCGGTTCAGTAAGATGGCACACTTCATCCCCCTTCCCAAACTTCCATCAGCCAAAGAAACTGCAGAACTGGTCCTACAGCATGTGTTCCGGCTCCATGGCCTGCCCAGCGACATTGTGTCCGACCAGAGTCCCCAGTTCGTTTCATTTTTTTGCGGTTAAATGTCTTCTGCGCACTCGCCGCCGTGGATGAGGAATACAGTACTTGGTTGACTGGGAGGTTTACGGCCCGCAAGAACATTCCTGGATCCCGGCCTGGTTCATTGTAAGCCCTGATTTAATCAGGGACTTCCACCGCATGCAGCCTGCTCCATCCTCTGTTCGGGGGAGACCTCCTGCGGATGAGCCTGCTGCTCCACCGGAGGAGAGTGCTCTGATGTGGACACCCCGTCCAGTTCATCCTCCTCGTCTGCCTCAGAAGAGGAAGTCTCCTGTGCCTTGGAGGAATTCTATCCCCCCTTCCAGTTTCCCCCTCCACCCACCCTGGGTTTTCTTGGGCTTTTCTTTTTGGGACGTCAGGAGCCGTCTCTCGAAGGGGGGGCTTCTGTCATAGTCCACTCCTGGTTTTCCCCTCTACCAACCCACTCTACCTGCCTGCCTACCTCTCCTAATCAAGATCATTAGACTCACCTGTTCCCCCCAGTCGGCTCTATCACCCAGCCTCCTCTTAACCAGCTCCTCCACGCTCAATCTCAGCCAGATTGTCGTCACGTCATGCACTACTCTCCAGCACTCTTTTCCGGACGGATCTCCTGGTACCTGACCTGTCTTCTGTCCCTGACCGGTCTAGGTTTGTGCTGTTCTTGGATCCGCTCTCACACCCGTTACACTAGGCATGCATGGTTCAATAGAAAAATGGCTCTCAGTCAGCCTGGCTACAGTGCTGAAAGAATCCTGGATTTATTCTTGATTTCTTCTATTAACGCTGCATAGTAATCTTTTCTTGCACGGTGAAGGGGCTGTCTTGTATACTTTAAGGTTATCCTGCCAGGCCACGCGCAACTCTTCCAGTTTAGTGGAACACAACTGTTGGTTGGACATGCACAATAGACATAACATGCCTCAGCACACGCAATCTTTGTTTAGAGTTTAACCAATGAAAGCCCATATATTTATTTGACACTGCTTGCAGCAAGTAATTTGCTACAGCTTAGAGAAATTCTTATATGCTGCCTTTAATGGCATCTCAGATAATGAGAAAAATTTTGTGTCCTCCCTTAAGCTGTGCCAGTAGGAGAATGCAGCATCTCAAATCTGGACTGTCCACCCTAAATCCACCCATACAGGTAAAAGGGCTGGGTGGAGAAAAGCATGCAAACTTACTCCTGTCATCTCCTCAAGTCCCAGATAACACCCTGAGACCTTTCAAAGGTCCCCAGCTGCTACTATGATCTATCAGAGGTTTCCATAATGTCTGCGCCACTTTGTTTCCCCCCTCATTGGGAATACGACTGTGCTAGGGACCTTCTCTCTGGTTCCACTCCTCCTTATAGGTGCCTGTACTCTTTCAGCTCCATAGAGGTAATGAGATGTGTACATTTCCTCAGGGCTAAGGGAAGGTATCATTTGTCCTTCCCAAACTCTGGCAGGAGCAGCGTTTTCCTTTTTGAAAAAGAGTTATGATTACCTGAGGCCCTGCATGGATTACCGTGACTAAATAATATCATAAAACAGATAACCCCACCCTCCCTCTCATAACCTCTTCTTCTGAACTAGACTTGCACAATGCCTGTCATTTGGTTAAAAAGGGAGGGGGACGAGTGGTAAACAGCTTTTACACTCCGAATATCAGGTGTGCGCCTCCTGTTCCTGTGTTCCCTGTCACTGTGATTGTCAACCCCAACCTAATATTTTTCACCCGAGTCCAATTGTCCTCTTAAGGCTCCCTCTACCATGTGTGAGGTCATCTATGCCTATCACAACAGGCATAACAGCAATTTTTTAGAGTAGGTTCTTAGTATATGACCTGTTTTGCCTAAAGTTTTTTTGCACTGATAATGCATGGGTCACACCACATTCACATCATGAAATTGCAAGTTAACGTCATGTAGAAATGTCATGCAAGCATGACAACAGACAGCATGATATTCAAGGACTGTTGCCTTTATCACAAGAGCTTTTGTAACATAACAGAATGTTCACTTTTTCCACACTACAAGCAACCAATATCTGCTGAGTTCCTGCCAAGTTAATTTAGAGTTCATTTGACAAGATCATAAAAGAATATGTTAAAGTGGCATGTGCAAAAACAGCAAAAAGATGATCAGTGTCATTCAAATGAAAGCCAATTCTAACCCGAACCAAATATCTATAAATATGCATAGTAATATATGTATATAAACTACTGTGCGGTAACAAAATATTTTTAAAAATCAGGATAACCATTGATTGTAGAAGCATTTACGTTTCATGCACAAGAAATGAGTTAAATGACGATTCAAATGAGTAACCTCACGTTACTGAAGAGGACAACATTTGCATCAACATGAGCAGTGGAACTCTTGGAATATAAACTGCAGGTTTTTGCCTGATGGACTTTAAACAACCTGAACCAACAGGGCTGCATCATATTGAACCCCATTACTACTTGAATAAAAGGTTCATTTGTGCTGGATGCTGATGTAGATTATCAATACCTATTAATACCTACCTTATGTCTAGCTCGTTCCAGAGCACAACAAAGAAGGGAGGACTCACAGTGAACCTTCATAGTGATAAGTACATTTATTACAAAAAGTCTAAACCATAAGCAAAACCATTCAAACAAAAGAAAAAACGAGCCTGCTGCCCAGCAGGCACCAGGCTTCCAGGAGGGAGAGAGCCATCTTGAATTTACCGGCTTATAGGATGCTGAGATAGCCCCCCTTCCCTTTTAGCCTGCACAGGATGGACTTTACCTTGGCCAACAACTTTGCCTACGTAGGTTAATGTAGCCTTAGCAAATTCACATTTGGCAAAATTAACTATTAAATTTACTTCTGCCAGTCCATCCAACACTGCCCCCAGATGTTCAACATGTGTCACTGAACACAACATCGTCCAAATAAGCTGCACATTCTGTCAGACCAGCCAACACTTTATTCATTAAGCACTGGAAGGTCACAGGAGCATTTCTAAGCCCAAAAAGCATTACAGAGTATGAAAATAAACCCCATGGTGTCATGAAAGAGGAAATTTCCTTAGCTCTAGCTGTAACGCCACTTCCCAGCTGATCGATGCAGCCCTCTATGTGAGGCATTGGATAACAGTCAGATTGGGTGACAGCATTAACTTTTCTGAAATCTGTGCAAAACCTATCTGACCCATCTGTCTACCAACAAACATGGAAAGGCTTAGCTAACGCATGCAGGTTCTGCTATGCCATATCTTAACATATACTCCACCTCCTTTTCCATCCACCTACGCTTCTCTATGGGCAACCTATAGATGTATAGGCTATAGGAGTATCCCCCACATCCATATCATGCTCAGTTAGGTTGGTGCGTGAAAGTGTATCTGAAAAGAGAGACAAGTTATAATTAAGCAACTTCACCAAATCTGCTCTCGGAGTTTTAGTGAAGTAGTCTGACTGTCGACATGTCTCAGGTATTCAGAGTCTCGCAGTAAGAACAGGTTCAGATGGAGCTTCAAAATCAGAGGTAACAAGTCCCACTGTAGCTACTTCCCTTTTAGATTCTGATGGACCATTGTTTGTGGAAAGTATGTCACCATTCATGTAATGAGTAAACAGAATAGTAAGGCTTCAGCCAATTTACATGACACCATTGCACTCTCTTCCTCCGGTTTGGTGTATGTACTAAATCTCTGTCAGATGCATTGTTTTCCAGAGTGTAAGGCCCACTAAACTTTGCCTGAAATGGTGAACCCACCACGGGCAATAAACCCAAAACTTGATCTCTTGGCTCAAGAAAACGGATTTCAGCTTTGCGATCAAAAAGTTGTCTCATTTTATCTTGTGCATTGCCAAGATTTTTCTGGTCAGTAGCACAAGCAACATGCAATTGGCTACGAAAATCATTAAAATATTTCAGAACATTATCAGGTGGTTCAGCATTTTTGAAATCTTCACCCCATACACATAACAGACCCCAGACTGTGGTCCACACACTCCGAGGCAAATCACCTTCCAAATCCTGAGATATCTATGTACCATAGGAGCGCTACATAGACTTCACCGTCTGATGAAAATGCTCCAATACCCCTTGAGACTCAGGATGGTACGCGTTGGCTACATGGTGTTTAACTTTTAGCTGTTTAACTACCTGGGAGAATGTACGAGACTTGAAATTAGTCCCCTGATTAGTTTGTACAATTTTAGGAGCACCAAAGGCAGTCATGAAGGATGTCAGTGCTTTCAGTACTGGCTTGGTTTTATTGGAGCACAAGGGAAAAGCAGCAGGATAGCGAGTATTTTTTACACATAACTGTCAACAAGTACTTGCCACCAGCTTTAGTCTTTGGAAGTGGATCCACACAATCAAGCAGAAGATGAAGATGGCTTAATATGTTGGTTGGGCTTTCCAGTTAACTGACAGGTGTTACAAGTCCTACCATACATTAATACATCACTTTTCACATGAGGCCCCAAAAATTGACAAAGGACCCTGTAATAAGTTTTTTTTCACACCAAGATGCCCTGAGATCTCATCATGTGAAACACTTCACGGAAGGTCTCTAAACTTTGCAGGCACCACAACCTGGACAACCGTGTCTATTTTTGCACCATTTACCACTCGAGTCCATAATCTTAACAAGCCGTTACTCAAAAAATAGCCACTAGGAGCACACCTGACCTCACCTTCCTGACAGACTGGAACAAATCTTCCAGGATAGGATCTTCAGCTTGTTCTATTATACACTCTTCTTTAGAAATTGAAGACAAGGTGAAATTAAACAATTATATCTGTTCTTTTTCTTCACTCGCCCCCCTGACAAAATTGAATCTGCTGAGACATCTCACTGAGGTGAACGCAAACTCTAAATGTTTTTCTCAACGTTTCTCAACATTTTTTCCGGTACCCATGTTGCCGCTCACAACAAGGGGCCAGAGCCACAATACCGCCCGCATTGTTTACACGTGGGATCAGGTGATCGCCCTGAGGCAGTCGGCTCTCATATAGCCCTGTATCCCTGCAGTCATCATGGGAAATGTGAGATCGCCGGCAAATAAGATGGACGAACTGGAGAAGCTCACCAGGAGCCAGGGTGAGTACAGGGAGTCCAGTATTATGTGTTTTACGGAGACATGGCTGCACAATCTGATACCGGACTCCACCGTGACTTCCACACGGTCCGAGCAGAAGGAGACGCCACAGTGAGCAGTAAGAAGAAAGGAGGGGGGCATGTCTTTTTCGTTAACAATCGGTGGTGTCACCCTGAACATATCATCGTGAAAGAGCGTGTCTGTAGCCTGGACATTGAGCTTCTTGCCATCGGTTTTCGTCCGTATTATCTGCCACGGGAATTCATCAACGTCGTCGCCATTACTGTTTACATTCCTCTATCTGGGAATGCGGAAGCTGCGTTTGACGTCATCCACACTGTAACTGCGGGACTTCAGACTAAACACCCTGGAGCCTTCATTACCATCACTGGGGACTTCAATCATGCCTGTCTCTCCTCCACCCTCCCCACCTTTCATCAGTTTGTTTCATGCACCACCAGAGAAAATAAGGCTTTGGACCTGCTGTAAGCCAGTGTTAAGGGGGCATACAGCTGCACTGCCCTGCCCCCACTCGGCAGGTCACAACCTCGTCCTGCTCTCTCCATCATACGAGCCTGTTGTTCAGCAGCAGCCAGTCACAGTGAGAGCAGTGAGGAAGTGGTCTCCTGAGGCGATGGAGGCACTAAGAGGAGCACTAGAGACCACCGACTGGAATGCACTGTATGAACCACATGGTGAAGACACTGATGGCATTATTGACTGTGTCTCTGAGTAAATCAGGTTCTGCATGAACAGCACCATTCCCACTAAAGTGGTCCGCTGTTACCCGAACAACAAACCCTGGGTAACCAGTGACCTGAAGGCTCTTCTCAACAGGAAGAAGAGGGCTTTCAGGGTGGGGGACCGGGCAGAACTCACACAAGTACAAAGGGAACTCAAATATAGACTCAGAGATCATAAGGACGCCTACAGGAAGAAACTGGAAGAGAAGCTGGGGAGGGACAAGGATGTTTGGAGTGGAATAAGGGAGAAATCCCACTGGTGAGGAAAGGAGGACGAGGAGGAGTTGAGGGGAACACACAGAGGGCAAACGAGTTGAACCAGTTTTTCAACAGGTGTGTCTCCAGGCCCCCCGCCACAGCCCCACATAAACCTCAGCTTCAGATACTTCCCTGCCCCATCACAGCCAACCCCCACCTCCACCTCCACACCCCAGAATGGACTACAAATCACAGCCTGACAGGTGAGGAGAGAGTTTGAGAGGCTCCACCAGGGAAAAGCTGCCGGACCGGACGGCATCAGCCCTGGAGTGCTGAGGGCATGTTTCAGCGAGCTGAGCGTAGTGTTCCAGCACCTTTTCAACCTGAGCCTTCACCTCCAGAGAGTCCCAGTGCTGTGGAAGACATCCTGCCTGGTCTCAGTGCCCAAGACGAGTCGTCCGACTGCACTGAACGACTACAGTCCCATAGTACTTACCTCCCACATTATGAAGGTCATGGAACTATTTCAGCGAAGTACACAGAATAATGGAATGTCTGCAAAAAAAGTGGCAAGTCTACTAAGACTTAAACAGACATTCTATGACCAAGATGAAAAACCAGGCAAAGTGCTGGCATGAGGCATTAAACAATTGCAGAACAAAGACATATGACTTCACTACAAAATAATAATGAAAACATTGTGGACCCAATTGAAATAAGCCCTCAAAAAATTTTACGAAAAGCTTTTTAGCTCCGAAATACATCCAATTACACTTGAAATGAACTATTTATGGACAAGGTTCATATCTAAGATATCTGAAACAACCAAAGAAAAATCAGAGAAAGATATAAGCTTAGGGGAATTATCTAAAGCCATTGACAGTATCAAAGGAGGCAAAATGCCGGGCCCTGATGGGGATACACAATGAAGTCTAAAAAATTTTCAAACACAAACTGATGCTACCACTGTTGTCATGTTTAGAGAATCTTTTCATAATGGAATCCTTCCAACATCCCTAGGAGGAGCACTAATCACTTTGCTACCAAAACCATGCAAACCAAACAATAAATGTGAAAACCTTAGGCCAATTAGCCTTTTAAATGTAGACTTATAGAGTACATACGCGTTTGTCCAAAGTAGGCAAGGCTTCCCTAATGTTAGGAGGCTCTTAATTATATTATATGAAGAAAAAGGGACAGCAGATACAGCACTGTTGTCTTTAGATGCTGAAAAAGCCTTTGACGGGGTTGAGTAGCTCAATTTATTTGAGATCCTTTCACGTTTCGGTTTCGGGGAAAACTTTAATAAATGGATAAAACTACGTTACACAGAAACACATGCTGAGATCTTGACAAACCGCAATATTTCTAAAACCATTAAGATACAAAAGGATGTAGACAAGGAGACCCCTTATCTCCTTTACTGTTTATTATGGCTATAGAACCTCTGGTGAGAGCTATAAGAACACATACAAACATAACAGGCATAACAATTGGACAGCAAGAACACCGTCTGAGCTTGTTTGCGGATGATGTAATAATATTTTTTAAAAATATGCAAAAATCTATCCTGAATTATTAAAACTCACTAATGTATTTAGGGAAATCTCAGACTATAAGCTAAACAAATCTAAATCACCAATAGTGTTCCCAAATCAATTAGAAAGCAAAAACCCTCCTGAAATAACCACTCAATTTAAAATTGTCGATTGCTTTACATACCTAGGGATTCAAATTGTTCCACAACTCAACGATATCATAGCCAACAATTACGAACCAATAATGCAAAAATTCTCTAAACTACTGGATAGGTGGACATCCATACCAATGTCACTTATAGGGAAAATAAACGCCCTTAAGATGAATATACGGCCTAAACTATTAAATTTGTTTCAAAACCTTCCACTTCCCCCTCCAAGTACTCAGCTAAAAGAACTATTTCTTACATTCCTATCGAGTAATAGACGTCCCCGGACACGACTGCCACTATTATACTTACAGTATGACAGAGGGGGGCTTAAATGTCCTATTCCACTTTGGTACTATTGGGCAGCACAGTTGAGATCATTAATGTTCTACTTCATGGAAGGAGATGACCCTCTCTGGAAAAAGTTGGAAGAACTCCAGCTAAATTTGTCCCTCCCTACTTACTTTCACTCAGCAAATGCAAAAAGCCTCAAAAAAGACACAAAAAATCCAATGGTGAGAAACATGATTGTAGTGTGGCATCACAGTACAAGCTCACTGGAAAGACAAGACAATCTGGCACAGGAGGAGAGGGACACAGGGTTTAAATACACAAGGAAGGGGTAGACAATTAGACACAGGGGAAACACATTATGGAAGTGAGGCAATCACACACATTTGAGGGAGAAGACTTGACAGGACATAGGAATTAAGAAACATAACCTTGAAAAAAAAAGGAAACACAGAATGACTAACAGACAGACACTTAACTCTACCAGACCCTGACAAAAATCATTTAATGGAATAAAGGTCAGTGCTCTGGCATGTCAATCCATTCCCTCCTAACCAAAGCGAGAGGATCTTTCTTGATGGTCTTTACATTGTGCATGAGGGCATCAGGAGTTCACTGATATCTTAAGCATAACTGTATGCCGTAACATTTCTGTAATTAAGATATTTGTTAACTGACATTAATGTATCATGAACATTAGCTCCAGGCCATTAGGACACAAGACATACAGTAACTACAGCTAGACAACATTATCCACAAGAGGGTACACATTGGCTCAATGTGCTTCCACTGAAAACACCTGATTTTCCCTCTTCTATCAACCACTCATGGGTTGTTATAAACAAAGAGGCTTTAGAGGTGAATAGCTGCAGCTGTGAGAACATGCTGGCCAGTGGCCTTTTGTGTTGTTGGGGTCACAGCATTTTTTTTAGTGAGCTGAGCATCAGCATTAACAGCAGCTGGCATGCTCTATGCTCTTACTGACAAATCCCTCTGAGTCATCAGCAAGCTACACCTCTTTGTCCATAGCATTAGCTGAGCTCTGTGACCTCCATCCCATCAGCTCTATGTCATACAGAATTGATACGCATCTGTGAAAAGTTAACCCATTGGATGCTGGGACCTTCATACTTTAAGTAATTTGGTTCAATGTGTATATAGCTCATTTCAAGTCTTCGCATTCATATACTGGTGACAGACAGTACCATTTAAGTTGCCACCTTGTTAGGAGTAGTAACTATTCAGAGCAGTATTCACACTTCAAGGCTATACCTTTAGGGGCAATTTAGAGTTGAGTATCTTGCCCAAGGACACTTAATCAGTTAACTACTTTAAACTACAGTTAAATCCCTCAAAACTCCATAAATCTCTTAAAAAAACAGGACTCAAAAACATGTTCTCTTTTTTAAAACTAATTTATTCTACAAAAACAATACACAGAGCTGTTATATGCATATTCCTTACAGAGCATCAGATAAACAGTGATGTAATAGATTTAGAACACTAACATCAAAAGAGTTCACGTACGTTTTGGCATTGTTCATTACTGCAATACAAAGTGTTCAGCTGAATTGGAAAGAAATAGTCCACATAGTCCAGAAGTTGGAAATATTGGCTTGTCTTTGCTTTTTTACTCATCGTCCTCATCCTCGTTTATACTCTGACACATGATGGATGTGTTCTTCCAAGTTTGCTCAGATGCAACATGAGATCAACTAATTGGTAATTAGGATGTTATATTTTGCATTTTGTGTTCAGAAATGAGCCAAAACTGTGATTTAGAATAATCTGAGTTAGACCAATGCATTTGTACTTAGAGTTTAACTTTTTTGAATCATTTTCATTATTGTGTGCATTTTCTCTTTTTGCTGAAGTGTAGGTTTTTGTTTTTGTTTATGTTTTTCCCCCTGATATAGTATTTACAATACTATATGTATATGCGACACAAATGTTGACTGACTAAGTAGCATGTGACAAACTCAGTAAGAGTTGCTGATCTTACTGTAATTAATAATCTACACAGGCCTACACAGGGACAGAGAAATTATAGCTTAACGTATTGATTTTTGCAAGAGGAGTATCAATGTATAATTACTATTTGACTCACTCTCTAGTTCACAAAATCCAGGAGCTGAGAGCATCTCTTGTTTATTGAAGCTAAAAGACTTTTTTGTGCAACTGTGAAGAATGGTCATCCACATTCTAAAAATTATTTATCAATAAGGGAACAAATTCCACATTTTTCAACCGAACAACTGTGACCATACTTGGTCTGTGATATTTAAAGCAGAGGATGTAATGGTTTGGAAACACAATAATCTGTTGCAGGTGTATTCAGACTGTCATGCCCCACCCACTGTCTAAATCCAATGGTTTGGAAACACAATAAAAGCACAAATTTATACCACCTTAGTTAATCATGATAACAATATGAAGGGATGAGCATACTGAGCACAATCAATTATTTATTAAATTCCATGAACAGTTATGTAAAACATGAAGTAAAGAGAGACTGCCTAAAAGTTGTAGACACGGCGGAAGGACCCTACATTGGGGTTCATGGCTACCCACTCTGTGAAGCGGCGATACTCGCCCCTCTCTAGCAGGTACTGTCGTCCATGGTAGTTGGGAAGCTCATAGAAGACCCAGGCACCATCCTGCACCTGGGCAGAATGAACTTCGTGGAGGTGCCAGTGATCAGGCAGATTGTTCATATCATCAGTACACTCCAACATCTGGCCACTGAAGTCAGGATGTTCATAGACACGAACCCTGAACACACCAGAAGTCTGCAAGACAAAGACCTCAAGTTCTGTGCATATTACATTGAGTGGTATTTCTTTCTTTGACAACAAGATAAGGTCCAGAATTTCTTCTTGTCTTAATATTGATTACATTGAACAAGGCTGACCCTAGTAATCCATGTTAGTTGGATCGTCCACATTATAAAGTGCCAAGTTTAAATATTTTGGAGCTTTCAATAATTATGACTATCGCTATCACAGTTATGATATTATTCTGATAATCTACAAGTCAAAATCGTGTCTATAGAGTAACTCTACGATATGACCATGACATAAAACTTCAATCCTTGAGACTGGGGTTTGTTTCCTGAGTCCTGTTTCTAGTTAGGTATTTGCATGAAAGGTTGAATAATGCTACACCTGATACAAATGGATATTTTTTTTCCTTATTCTAGTGTCTTTTTTATATTGATACCTCAAAGTGTATTTACTGTTCCAAATTAGTAGTATAAGATACAGGAAGAAAAACTAATACACACCAAACTGGAGAAGTTAGATAGACTAAACCTTCATGAATCTGATCGTCATAGAAGACTGACAAGGTTAATACCAGAATGACATTGTTCATTGTATTGGATTAGACAAATATATTTTACTTGCTAGCATTAAAAACATTAAAAACTTACTTGCTAACATTAAAAACAAAAAAATTTGAAGGAACTCACATTTTGTATCATCCGACAGGACCTGATGCTGTCATTGTAGCCCATCCAGCGCTGGTAATCAGGGTACTCCCCCCTTGTCAAAATGTACTGGTAGCCCAGGTAGTTGGGGCTCTCATACAGGACCCAGGCCCCGCTCTCCACACGAACAGAGTTGCAGCGGCTGAAGTGGGTGTTGAGCTCAGGACAGTCACTATTACACTCATAGTAGCGACCTTGGAAGTTTTTGTCCTCATAAAACACGATCTGGAAGAAGAGATTTGGTGTTCCATTTTCAGATATTCTATAATCATACACTACAATATACTCTCTTTACATGTGCTAACTAAAAGCATGTCTTTGAATTTTAGGAAAACCAAAGTGGTAAATAAATTAGTTTTCTAACATACAAATGTGCTTTCTACGGCAATTTCGCGAACAATAACAAAGACATTAAAATAAATATAGAGCTATTGTCAATTTCAGTAACAAATTGGACACACGCACATCTGAGGTGGTCAAGTCGCCAATATTTGCAGTATAAAGAATTACTTTATTGCTACTCAGGCAAGGTGGACGCTTAAGTTCTATTTACCCTACAAGTGAGAATTCGGACCTGTCCAACAAATAAAATAATGCAGAAAATTGGTCACGAGAATTATTTGTTTGTCTGCCTACCTTTCCCACACGGTCCATGTTTGGGCCTCACACCAACTTTTGATAAATAGATGTTAAACCAACCTTTCACATAGACAATATTGTGTCCAGGCCTGGTCCGAATTTATATATACAGTGTATGTGGGCACACTAAAACGAACTGCCAGGGACATCATTGTCATTTTAATTACCTCAGCACAATATCTGCAGCAATATCTGCACAATAGCTGATGCTGCAATTGTTTTAAAAATGCTCAGCTTTTATACAGTGTTTTTCTCACTAACAGCTGACCTTTTGATCTGTCAATGCCTGATTCCAGAAACAATTTATTGATCCAATTAAAGTTTCTCCTCTGCAGCTGGTACTGAGACATACAGACAGAGATGTGATGAAGTTGGCTGGTGGCCACATGGCACTGTAGTAAAATGTCTCTGTTGCAGGTGTATTCAGACTGTCATGCCCCACCCACTGTCTAAATCCAAACTGCAGTGCACAGTCAGCTGACTGCTCTCAGGAAAGCTCTGAAAGACCTGGTGAGTGGAAGGCTTATTATTCTATATTAATGTTAGCTGCTGATACTATTAACAGCTTTATAAACACAAGGATTTTCTTCCTTCCTGCCCTTACTTCTTTCTTTTTTTCTTTTTCTTGTCTGATGTTACATTTAACTGGAGATTTTTGAGTTTTGGACTGTTAGTCAAACAACTAAGCCGATAAGAAGCTAAGGGGATTGGGTAATGGGCATTTTTGTTTTATACGACAAATAATTAATCAATTAATTGAGACAATAACTGGCAGATTTGCGAAGAAAAAACAAAACAAAAGCGCTCATTAGTTGTAGCCCATTGCAGAGCTCTGGTTCCTTGAGCTATTTGAATATATAGTACTTCTGACACTACACTTTATAGTACATGTAGTATTTTTTTTCTTTATTTATATGGTCTACAGTAGATGAGCTATAATTCAACGGGATTTCTTATTACTTCAGTTATCCCCATTAGGTTATTATAACCATGTTATAAACCTAGATAGAATAAACCTAATATCCCTTAGTATATATGCAATGCAATTTAACAGCATCAAAAATCTTAAATTGGCTGTAAACCTCACCTAACATTATTTTGAAACAGCTTCAACAAATACAAAAAGAAAACAAAGGCAAATCATAACCTTGATTTAAGTAGAATTAATCTCAATAGTGATGTAGTAGCCTGCAATAGTTTTAGAATGATGTCATTGCCCAGTTACTAGTTTTACTGATATGTTCAGATAATTGTAAATAGTGCATATAAGTGCATTATTTTTAGTATTCATTTCTCTTTCAATTTGAAAGATAAGGTACACGCACAAACAAATATTAACTTAAAAGAAATTTGTTGCAATGCATTACACCAGATAAAAATCTTCAGCTGGTTCACAGTCAATAGCCATGTTTAGATGGAGACAAATATTCGGAATAAAGGGCTGATTCGAATAAAAATGCTTCATGTAAACACATCAATTGGAAGATTCTGATCCAATTCGGCTCATTCGGAAAGAAATTATATTCCGATCGAGAGAGGTGGTTTATGTTGATCCTTATTCCGAACCGCGTCCATGTACACACAGTCCTATCATGACTTCCTGTTTGGGTAAGATTACCCTCACTGCACATGTGTGCCGCTCATGTCCTCCAGCTCTCTCCTCCTGTAACGCAGGAGCATTATGTATTGCTGAGCCCGTAGCTTGATCACAGAGAACAGTAGAAATAAAAGTAGGGCTTTAAGAACCTGGCGCAAGTCCATTCTTTAAGAGTTTAAATTGCAGGGAGAACCACAAAAGGGTGTTTGTTTACAGCACAGGCGGAAGTACAACTTCTTCTGTGGTTATTTTAAAGAAATTAGACAAATCTGCGCATTTCAAAATTCTGATTAAAGTCTGGTGCATGTATATGCATGTCATGATCGGATTATGTCATTTAGTGTCCTTATAAACAGTGGATTCAGAATTTAAAATCCCTCAAATTTTTAATCTGATTAAGAAATTTAGCGCATGTAAACATAGCTATAGATTCTCCTATTGGAGGCCATAGTGGATTTTCAGAGCTCCCCAATGCGAATAGCGTCGGTACTCCCCCCTTCTTCGGCACGTACTGGCGACCAGAGAAGTTGGGATGTTCATAGAAAACCCAGGAGCTTGCTAGGACATTGCAGGACTGGACTTCATGTCTGAGGACAGACTTCATACTTTCTCCCAATTCCAAAATTTTGCCGTCAAAGTTTGGCCTGTCATACAGCCTCATCTTGCACAGCCCTCTGGCCTGAAACCATTAAAGGCAAAGAAATGCTATTAGTTTGTGTATGAGCAATGCAATTTATTTATTTTGCCTTGTTCCTTTTCCTTTGGTGACTTATATTTTTGATGATCCTGCAGGAACTGACACGTTGAAGCCCATCCAGCAGCTGTAGTCATTATACTGTACAGGACCAATTACGTACTGACAGCCCATGTAGCTGCTTTGTTCACACAGAACCCACCAGCCACTTTCCACCTTGACTGAATTGCATTGGCGAATTTGGCCTTGCACGTCGAGTTCCTTTTGTAGTTGTTGTCCCCGTCTTCAATAACAAAAAAAAAAAATGGATAAGAACAACATTATTAGCTTCTGAATGAAAAGAGGGTTTTATCTAAATATGGACATATTTTAATTTTCATTCTTAAAATAAAATCTTTATGGTTCTTGCATTCAAAAACTCAGATTAATGTTAGGTTCTAGAACTATCAAAACATATTTGGAAAAATGTTACCTCTCACTTTCACCACCTGTGGTGTTTAAACAAGTACACATGCTGTATACTCTTTATACATTGCAGCAACAATATTGCCAGCGGCATGGTGCGCAGTGCATGGAAAAGTTATTACAATAAAAATATGCATCCATATTCTGCCTATTTTTCTTACTCACTGAACTGCCTTTTCACACACAATGGCTGTTTTGCAGTGTGCCGAGTATCTAAATCTCAGACATAGTTCAAATTGAGCTCCATTGCAGTTAAACAGTCATGTTTTCAAATTAAGTCAATACATTTCTTCTACTCCCTTTAAAAATAATGCTGAAAAGTGCAGTGGGATATGTTAACTAATGTTAATTAAGTTGTAAGCTTAAATGTACAAATTTAGAAGGTGATCACAAATCAAATTTTCTCCACTGTAATAAAATACAATCCAATCTACCTGTTTGTAATGTTTTGATTTTGACACCACATGTTTGAATATGGCAGATATTGTTGCTCACAGTTGCAGTTGGCGGTTGACCGATCAAGACGTGGAGTGGGTCCCCCTGATTGTTACTGCTCCAGTAGTCTCTGTCACCAGTGTGGTGGGGGAATGACAAGTCAGAAGAAATGAAGGGGACTATATAGCAGAAATTTATATAAACATATGATAGGAAAGTTAACAATCACTAAAATTATACTTTAACTTTATGTAGTTCTATGTTTAGACAATTGTAAGTGTTATATAACATGTACAGTATATATGGTTCTATTTTGCATTGATAAGAAATGGTAAATGTCCTGTATTTATATAAAGCTTATCTAGTCATTTTAACCACTCACAGCACTTTTATATCACAGGTGTTGGATTCACCCTTTCACATTGGTGGTTGCAGTGGTTACCTCACAAGGTACCACCTGCTCATCAGAACCATTAACCATTCACATACCAATGGCACAGCATCAGAAGCAATTTGAGGTTCAAATCAAATCAAATCAAATCAAATTTTATTTGTATAGCCCGAAATCACAATTTACACATTATCTCACTGGGCTTTGACAAACTGTACAGATGTGACATCCTCTGCCCTTAGACCCTCGAACCGGGTGAGGAAAAACTTAAAAAACCCTAAACAGGGAAAATAAGAAACCTCAGGAAGAGCCACAGAGGAGGGATCCTTCTTCCTAGGACGGACAGACGTGCAATAAATGTCACTTGTACAGAACACAAAAACATGATGACAACAGTTCATTTAGAATGCATAAAACATCCATGAGTCCCATAGTCTGTGGATTCTATGAGTCCGGATGTATGGAAAGTCTAGTGATCCAGACGCAGGTGGACTCTGTTGGTCCAGGAGTCATTGTACTCCATGTAGGAAGATCTGGGTGTTGCTGAGTCCAAGATATGTGATCCAGGGATATGTGAAGTGTAGTGGTCCAGAAGCAGGTGTAGTCTATTGATCCAGAAGCCATTGTGATCTGTGGGTCCCGATTTGCACTTGGAAATCCAGCCTAGGATCCAAGTCACAGGATCCAAGTCACAGGATCTCCTTTCCTAATGTGGCCAGGGGGCATCAGGCAGGACCACAGCAGCACCTCCCACCGCGACCTAGAAAAACCTGCAGGATGGTAAAGCACAACGACTCCGGGGAAGAAGTAAAGTTAGTGTAAGGATATGGACATTTACAGGAGCAGAGAAGGAGTCGGAGTCAGAGGGGGGAGAGAAGAAAGCTCAGTGAATCATGGAGTGTCCCCCCAGCAACCTAAGCCTATAGCAGCATAACTAAGGGCTAGATAGGCCAGCCTTAACTATAAGCTTTATCAAAAAGGAAGGTTTTAAGCCTACTCTTAAAATCAGAGAGTGTGTCTGCCTCCCGTACCAAGACTGGAAGATAGTTCCACAGGAGAGGAGCTTGATAGCTGAAAGCTCTGCCTCCCATTCTACTTTTGGAAATTCTTGGGATCACCAATAACCCTGCATCCTGGGAGCGTAAGGTTCTGGATGGGCGATAGGGTACTATGAGCTGTTCAAGATAAGATGGTGACTGACCATGAATAGCTTTGTAGGTGAGAACAAGGATTTTAAATTCTATTCTAAATTTAGCGGGGAGCCAGTGCAGAGAAGCCAGTATGGGGGAAATATGGTCTCTGATATTAGTTCTAGTCAGTACACGCGCTGCTGCATTTTGGATTAACTGAAGAGTTTTTAAAATTTTGTTAGGGCAACCTGAAAATAAAGAATTACAGTAGTCCAGCCTGGAAGTAACAAACGCATGAACTAGTTTTTCTGCATCTTGTTGAGACAGGATGTGCCGGATTTTAGCAATGTTACGGAGGTGAAAGAAGGCGGTCCTTGAAATCTGTTTAACATGTGATTTAAAAGACAGCTCCTGGTCAAAGATAACACCCAGGTTTCTGACAGTGGTGCTGGAGGCCAAGGCAATGCCATCCAGATTAACTATGTTGCTGGATAATGAGTCTCTAATGTGTTTGGGGCCCAGCACAATGACTTCAGTTTTGTCAGAGTTTAACATTAAAAAGTTATGAAACATCCAGTTTTTAATGTCCTTAAGACATGACTGTAGATTAGCTAACTGATGGGTTTCATCTGGCTTCATTGATAAGTATAGTTGTGTGTCATCTGCATAACAGTGAAAATGTATGGAGTGCTTTCTAATAATTTTACCTACAGGAAGCATATATAGAGTAAATAGTAATGGTCCAAGCACAGAACCTTGTGGGACTCCATGACTAACCTTGTCATATCTTGATGATTCATCATTAACATGAACAAAATTATATCTATCAGATAGGTAGGACTTAAACCATCTTAGAGCAGATCCTTTAATGCCAATTTGGTGTTCCATCCTCTGTAGTAAGATGTGATGATCGATAGTGTCAAAAGCTGCACTAAGATCTAATAAGACTAGTATAGAGATAAGTCCCGCATCAGATGCAGTGAGGAGGTCATTTGTAACTTTTACCAATGCCGTTTCTGTGCTGTGATGCTTTCTAAAACCTGACTGAAACTCTTCAAATAGACTATTATACTGAAGAAAGCCACATAGTTGTTTCGCTACTGCTTTCTCTAGAATCTTTGAAAGAAAGGGGAGGTTGGATATTGGTCTATAGTTGGCTAAAACTTCTGGGTCTAGGGTAGGTTTTTTTAGGAGCGGTTTAATTACAGCTACTTTAAATGACTGGGGCACATAACCTGTTACAAGGGATAGATTGATAATGTTTAGTAGTGGATTTCTAATTAGGGGTAAAACCTCTTTGAGCAACCTAGTAGGTATGGGGTCTAGTATACAGGTTGATGATTTAGATGAAGATAATGTTGTCGTTAGTTCCTTAAGGTCAATTGGATGGAAGCTTTCCAAACACACATCAGGACTAATAACAGCCTCTATAATTCCTGTTGCTGAACTGGAATCTGTGGAGTGTAGGATATTTTCTCTGATAAGTCTAATTTTATTATTGAAGAAGTTCATAAAATCATTACAGGTGAGGGCTCTAGGAATGCATGGTTCAATAGAATGATGGCTCTCAGTCAGCCTGGCTACAGTGCTGAAAAGGATCCTGGGCTTATTCTTGTTTTCTTCTATCAACGCTGAATAGTAGTCTTTTCTTGCTCGGCGAAGGGCCTTCCTGTATACTTTAAGGCTATCCTGCCAGGCCATGTGTGGCTCTTCCAGTTTAGTGGAACGCCATTTCTTTTCAAGTTTATGAGTTTTCTGTTTTAACTTGCGAGTGTTAAGATTATACCACGGAGCTAGTCTCTTTACTGGTTTTGTTTTCTTTTTAACTGGGGCAATGGAATCGAGTGAAGCACGTAGAGAGCCGGCAGTGAAATCGGCAAGGTGATCAAGCTGGGAGGGGCTAAATTTAAGATATGACTCCTCTGTTATTTTGGGATATGGCACTGAAATTAATGCAGAGGGAATAATTTCTTTAAAATTTTCAACAGTGTCCTCAGATATGCATCTGCTATAATAACTAGTGACTCTTGGTTTATAGTTGATGAGCAGAAATTCAAATGTTAGAAGATAATGATCTGATAAAAGCAGATTTTGCGCAGAGACATTTAAATGCTCAATTTCAATGCCATATGTCAGAACAAGATCAAGGGTGTGATTAAAAGTGTGTGTTGATTCTTGTACACACTGACAGAAGCCGAATGAATCTAATAGTGAGAGAAATGCCGTACCAAGGCTGTCGTTTTCAATGTCTACATGGATATTAAAGTCACCTACAATAATGACTTTATCTGTTTTGAGGACCAAAGCTGAGAGAAACTCTGAAAATTCAGATAAAAATTCAGTGTAGGGTCCAGGTGCTCGATACACTATAACAAACATAATTGGAGTTTTCATGGTTGGATCGGAAATGCTAAGAATGAGATTTTCAAATGAACTAAATTTTTGTTTGGGCTTAGGGTTTATTAATAGGGCAGAATTGAAAATGGCTGCAACTCCACCACCTCTGCCAGTGTCTCTGGGAATGTGTGTGTTAATGTGACTGGGAGGAGTGGATTCATTAAGACTTACATATTCGTCTTGGCACAGCCAAGTTTCAGTAAGGCAGAATAAATCAATATTGTTATCTGATATAAGCTCATTTATTAATACACCTTTAGATGATAGGGATCTGATATTCAAGAGTCCACATTTAAGTCTCTTTACTTTGTAAACTGCCTCATTAGTGGTGTTGATTTTTATTAAGTTCCTATGTGAACTCTTATTTGATTTAGTGAATTTAGTGAATTTATGTGGACGGGGGACAGACACAGTCTCTATGGGGTTGTAGGTGGATGACTCTAAAGGAAGCGCAGAGAAGCGTGTAAGACTGCAACTCTGCTTCCTGGCCTCAACTCTGAATTGTCAATTTGGCTGACTAATAAATCTGGCCATATTTCTAGAAATGAGAGCAGCTCCATCCCAAGTAGGATGGATGCCGTCTCTCCTCATTAGACCAGGTCTTCCCCAGAAAGTTTGCCAATTATCAATGAAACCCACGTCGTTTGCTTGACACCATCTCGACAGCCAGCGGTTGAATGACGACATGCGGGCTAAACATATCGTCACTGGTCAGGTTAGGCAACAAGTCGTAACAAGGTTTCCGTAGGTGAACCTACGGAAACCTTGTTACGACTTTTACTTCCTCTAGATAGTCAAGTTCGACTGTCTTCTTGGCGCTCGGAGCCAGGAGCCGTGAACGACTACCCCGCCGGGGCTGATCCGAGGACCTCACTAAACCATCCAATCGGTAGTAGCGACAGGCGGTCTGTACGAAGGGCAGGGACATAATCAACGTGAACTTATGACCCACGCTTACTGGGAATTCCTCGTTCGTGGGGAATAATTGCAATCCCCAGTCCCCGTCACGAGTGGGGTTCAGCGGGTTATCGGCGAAGGGTAAACACACGCTGTGTCCACTCAGTGTGGCGCGAGTGCAGCCCCGGACATCTAAGCGCATCACAGACCTGTTATTGCTCAATCACGTGTGGCTGAACGCCACTTATCGCTCAAAGAAGTTGGACACTGACCGCACGGGGGGCTGTGTAACTAGATAGAATGCCGGAGTCTCGTTCCTTATCGGAATTAACTAGACAAATCGCTCCACCAACTACAAATGGCCATGCACCACCACCCACAGAATCGAGAAAGAGCTATCAATCTGTCAATCCTTTCCGTGTCCGGGCCGGGTGAGGTTTCCCGTGTTGAGTCAAATTAAGCCGCAGGCTCCACTCCTGGTGGTGCCCTTCCGTCAATTCCTTTAAGTTTCAGCTTTGCAAACCATACTCCCCCCGGAACCCAAAGACTTTGGTTTCTCGGACGCTGCCCGGCGGGTCATGGGAATAACACCACCGGATTGCTAGTTGGCATCGTTTACGGTCGGAACTACGACGGTATCTGATCGTCTTCGAACCTCCGACTTTCGTTCTTGATTAATGAAAAC
>KV751348.1:1303895-1306262 GCA_001698575.1 Mola mola
TGGCATTTATCACAGGTAATATTCAATTATTTAAAACATTTTCACTTTCAGTTGTGTTTTCAAGTATGGAACAGACCTAAATGAAGCGTGATGTTTGAATCTCCTCTATTATTATAGACACAATAAATTTTCACTATGAGCAACTCTGTTCCCTTGTTCTTCATGTGCAGTAGCAATGTTTATTTTTGCTTGAATGTATTTTGTTATTAATATTCACAGTTCTCCATGAAACAACTTGTTCAAGATGAATGAAGCTGATGGCACGTGAACAGTTCATGAGTCGAATGAATCTGAAGCAGAAAGCCTGAGTAAAGAAAGAAAGTTAATAACCATGTTTGTTATACCTATAATCTCTAATTAGAACTTCAGTGTTTATGAACCTGAACCTGCTTTGTAATTCATCTGTCTGTAACTAAATCCATTTTTCATTCAGTCCTTCAGTACAGTATTTCAGTAATACACTTAAGGTGGCTAATGTCAGCTAACATTGCAAACATTACATGACGTTAGAGTATCAAAACTGCCAATGTTACACCCCTGAATAGGGGAAAACATAACTTGAGTTAAAACAACAGCGGCTGTTCAGCTCTCAAGTCAGTATTTTATTAACAAACAGTGTCAGTTACAGGTTCTTTACCAGAAATGACATCACCAACTCAACTCCCCTGTCTGTCAAAACAAAACCACACAGTAGTACTGTAATATGAAAAACACAATATTATTTAACAGAACATACAAATTAAGAGCATGTTACTTTATACTGTATATAGCAACCACTACACCAAGAGGTCAATGTGTGAAGTCTATTCATGACAGCTAGTTACCTATTCATTTTTTATGATACCATAATAATGATGATACTGATGATGGGAAATGTATTTAGCTACAGAAGTTCGCTCTTCAGTAAACAAACTTACCAAACGCATGTTGGTAACATACGTTCATTTCGGAACTGCTGTGCAGATGCATTCAGGGGATTTGCTGAAAAGTAAAATATATCCATGTGGGGTGCTTTACTTTTCAGCAAATCACATGAATGCTTCCACACAGCTGAAAGGAGGGGGCATCTGATTGGCTACAGAAAATCGCTGTTGAAAAAAATGCATTTGTGGATTGACAAGGGACAGTAAAAAAACCCACTCACAAATGCAGTGAAGTTCACAAACCACAAGCAGTTGTAAATGCAGATTCAACAATTTGTGTATAAAAGTCACAACATATTTTTGATTATATGTTTTTGATGAAAATAGCTAATTGTTTTACATACATATAATTAGAGATTTCCATTACATATATTTGACACAAAAATATTTGTGTCTGCATCAAGAAATACATTTGGGAACCTGTGACGGGCAGAGGCAGGACCCAAGTGCAGCACAACAGCAGGTAAGCGATTTGCAATAAAGGATCATAAGGTTGTAGTAAGTATTCACAGTTGATGAGGAGGTGTGACAGGGAGGAGAGTGAGCCCACTCCAAGCAGCAGGAGCCAACAGACAGAACCCTCCCCCTCAAGGGCCAGAACCCAATGTCCAAAAGAAACAATCAAGCCGGGTGGGCGGAGGAGAAAACAAAAGGAAGGTGTTAGGTGTAGCTTGGTGGAACCAGACGCAGACACAGACCAACGTGGTTTTCAGTAAACGAGGTTTTATTCCACGAAATGTGCGAGGGCTGGCAGGCGGGAGCAGGCAGCAGTGGGTAGAGGGGCTGGCAGGCCGGCAGGCAGGCAGGCAAGCAGTAGTGGTCCAGGTATACTGACGAGAGAGAGAAAACAGTTAGAACTGAGCTGACTAGGAAAGAACACAAGTTATAGCCTGAGCGAACGCTACCACATGGTGGGTACAACGATCTGGCGAAGAGTGGGTGAAGAGCCGGGGTTGATATACTGCTGGTTGTGTTGTTGATGAGCCAGGTGAGCAGACTGGGACAGGTGAGTTGATTGCAGATGGGCGTGTAGAGTTGGGAGCCAGGAGAGCCACACCCAGGCCAACCCACACACCATGACAGAAGGCGGCCTAAAACTCCTCTGAACCAGACCAAACCATTCCTTCTATGAGAGATTCAGTAGGAGGATAAGCAGGTTCAGAGTGGACGGAACCCGTCATCATTGGATTGATCTTCAACAGTGGACTCTTGCCCTGGGGAAGCCAGTAACAGGGAGGTGTGGGAGGGAGGATTTGCACCACCCAAAAAGGCAGGTCCCGAGCAGAGAACCACGACTTTTGGCCTATCTGTTAGTCAAGAGCTCGCGAACATCGTTGGTTAGGCGAGGCAGAGTAATGGCCTACGGAGCATTGAAGGGTGGTGCGAAGCTTGGTCCCAGGTCTGATAGCAGTGGCGGACGAAGGGTTTGACAGATGGGCAGATA
>KV751348.1:1315408-1328752 GCA_001698575.1 Mola mola
CTCCCCACTACCTCCGGGATGTGGTTGAAGCTCCTCCGGAGGTGGGAGTTGAAGACCATTTTCACAGGGTCCTCAGCCAGACGTTCCCAGCAGACCCTCACTATTCGCTTGGGCCTGCCTGGTCTGTCCGGCATCCTCCCCCACCACCTGATCAAACTCACCACCAGGTGGTGATCAGTTGACAGCTCAGCTCCTCTTTTTACCTGAGTGTCCAGCATATATAGTCGCAGATCAGATAATACGACTACAAGGTCGATAATTGACTGTCGACCTAGAGTGTCCTGGTGCCAAGTGCACTTATGGACACTCTTATGGCTGAACTTGGTGTTAGTTATGGACAAACTGTGGGTAGCACAGAAATCCAATAACTGAACACCACTCAGGTTCAGATCGGGCAGGCCTTTCTTCCCAATCACACCCCTCCAGGTCTCGCTGTCATTGCCCACATGAGCGTTGAAGTCTCCTAGTAGGACAATGGAGTCCCCAGTAGGGGCACTTTCCAGCACCTGTTCCAAGGACTCCAAAACAGGTTGGTACTCTGAACTACTATTTGGCGCATAGGCGCAAACCACAGTCAGGACCCATTTCCCAACTTGAAGGTGCAGGGAAGCAACCCTTTCGTCCACCGGGGTAAGCTTCAACACATTGGCTGAAAACTGGGGAGCTATTAATAAGCCCACACCTGCTCTCTGCCTCTCACCTGGGACAACTCCAGCATAAAAAAGAGTCCAACCCCTCTCAAGAAAATTGATTCCAGAACCCAAACTGTGTGTTGAAGTTAGGCCGACTATATTTAACTCGTATCTCTCAACCTCTTGCACAAACTCAGGTTCCTTCCCATACAGAGAGGTAATATTCCATGTTCCAATAGACAGCTTCAACAACCGGGGATCAGACCGCCAAGGGCCCTACCTTTGATTGCCACCTGATCCACATAGCAACGGATCCCTAGGGCTTCTCTTCTGAGTGGTGGGCCCACGTGAGGACGGATCCATGTCTCCTTTTCGGGCTGAGCCCGACAAGACCCCATGGACAAAGATCTGGCCACCAGGTGCTTGGGCAGGGTGCACAAGTCCTTGGTAGTCACCATGATTGAAGTCTTTTTGAACTGCGCTTTGTGAGGCCCCTCACCTAGGACCAATTTGGCTTGGGTAACCCGATGCATACATGTGACACCCCCCCCAATAGAGCGGCTTGAATAAATTTGACACACTTTACTAAATGCTCCATACCATTCATTTGAATTGATCATCATCATACACCAATTACAACGATTCGTCTGGTAATTGTATGACAAAATCTGACTGTCCTTGTATCCAATACAGCCTTTACCAAACCCAGCTATGTGCTATGGCACACATCTGGTGGGCATGTGGAAACGGACAACTGTACCCTGCTCTTCCTGATAGTTAGCACGGTACTTGTCAAAGGGTAATGTTCGAACTGCCCTTCTCTTCCGTCAAAATTCCTTTGGACTCTTTTGTGAGCCATAGTAGACGCCGCTGTTCAGTAACACCGACTGAGAGCCCTGAAATAGATACTACACCTGTTGGTGTCTGGTTTGACATTCCTGGAATTGGAATTCCTTGTGGAGTCCTAATGAATACAAGGCTTGAGATCAAATTGCTGCAGGATTTGAAACCTCCCTTTGTTGGTGGTGCACGATTAACAACAATATGGATTGGATTGATTTTATCTATTATAACCATATGTTCCAGGGTAATCTTACTCACGCCACTGTTCAGTTAATACAAAAGGAATAACATGCAAATACTAATGTGACTAAACAATTGATAATACCCAGGATAGACAATACACGTCATGACATGATAGATACTTCGTTTTGCAAATGGAAGAATATCATCATGTCAATTTTGAGATCTTTGATTATTTTAGTTGGAGTTCTTGTTCTTTTTTGTATAGTTCCATGTGTATACTCCACTGTTGCCTAACTGTGATGAAAGCAGAGACAGCTTTTACAACTCCTTCCAATAAGATCCAGAACTTGACTATGATGCTGTTACAGTTACAATTGTTCCTGGGGATCCCCAGGATATGGATTTTCACGTTGATAAGTTTTTCATGTTGCCTGAATGAATCAATTGTTGAAGATCTGCCTGAAGTAGCACTGTAATGATAATGTGTGCCCTGAATCTCTTCAGGTCATGAAATGTTGGACATATATTGTGTGTTCTGGAGCGGAGAGGGGGCTTGCTTCAGGCAGCAGAGACGACAAGAAGGGCCCAACCCACGAATGGCACCTGTCTCCCAGTCAATGTTGGGGTTGTGTCGACGAAATCCAGGATGAGGGGCTGACAGGGGGATTTCAGGATGTGAAACTGGATCTCCTTATGATGGTTGCCAGACAGTAACATGGGAACCTGGGCCATCTGGTGCATAACAGTACCCAGAATATGTCCGTCAGAGCTCATGAGAGGGTGTAGCAAAGAGAGTAGTACAGTAGCACGAGCCAACAGGGCAGTGTGTGACAGAACCTTAATTTATATGTGCATTCCTTTTACATTTTCTATAGGACAAGAAACACATATTTTTGAGGAGAGAGTAATTTACATATAAATCCCAAAATGCATTTTAAAACTGATCTAACACCATAATCATCCAGCTGAATAACTCTCAACCTGAAAGAGCTCTATATGTTCTTAGAAAAATGGACGAATTTGGCCAGAGAAATACATTGCTGTGGTCACCATGGAGTAACAAAGACCTTGAGCTAACAAACAGGGAAGTTAACTCACTAACCCTTAATTTTTAATTTAGCTAAAATCAAAGTAAGCAGCATATCTGTCATTTTGATAGTATCCTGTCCCCTTTCAAACAAAAATGATAGAAAATTGAGCACTAGATCAATTGCACATGATAACTGGTCCAGGCTTCTTTGTTGGTCAGCTAGCATGTGAGTAATCTCCACATGACACGATGCCGAACAGAGATCTAGGCCTAGCACTATGATCTCCAACCAATCTGATCTCACTCTCTCCAACAGTAAAGGACTGAAATAATGAACAGACAAGAATGCATGCTGAAACCTTTTATGGCCAGCGAACAACATTGAACACATCCACCCCTGGGGTAATAATCTTACAGCGTAATGGATAACCAGAGAGAATAATGGGTTTTGCTGAGGCTAGGAACCACCCACCTTGATATTAGGCCTGCATCCCTGTTCTTGAGACCCTCTCAGTGAGAATAAGTGCTCTGACAACCACAGCTACAGGTCCACTACAAACCTCAATAGTTGAGCAGTTGAGCAGGCTCTGCCCTTTCTGTTATATATCCTGTTGATACTCTTTCACCGTGTGAATGTCTCCAGGGGAGATTGGCAAACCACATCTGCAGGTGACACTCTTGCCCCAGTGAGATAACTGGATGAGCCACTGCCTCATTCCCTGCTTCACAGATGGTGCTGAAATCACAGTGGTCTATCGCAGCTATTGCACCACCTAAAGCTGTCTTGATTATGATTAAACGGCCCTGAGGTTTTCAAGAATTGTGCACCACTCTGCTCCCACATACTATATCTGGAAAGCAAACCACAGAAACTTTCTGTGTTTTTGGGACACATCAACATGAATGTATGTAAAAGTATATCCATTTAATTGATGGGTGTGAACCAATCACACGACTACAAGACTCACTAAGTCGAACAAATGCTTGATCATTAGCATGTGAATCGTTTTATGCATGATGCATTTTTTCCACATAATGGAGATTTAAGGTAGTTCTGAACTGTCTTGTGGTCTTGGAATCCAGGACAAACAGAGGATGAACAAAAGAAATCCCTTGATTCCGCAGCAGGTCTTGAGAATAAAGACAAGAAGTGAGCTTCTCTGATCATCTTGGAGAGGGTTGGGGTTTAACAAAACTGTAATGCAAAACAGACAGCATTCTGTTCATTCACTCTGTCAGTGTGCAAACATGGCTATATTCTCCCATAAAAATGGGTAAGGATCTGCTAAGCAGTGGCCCCAAAAAAGCCGCTGTAGCCCTCTCCACCACCAATCCCTACACAAACAATAGATTGACAAAAGCTGAGCTCATTCTTGGTGCCGAGTCATGTCATGCAGTTATCAGTAAATGTCCTCAGACAGAGATAGATTGACAATATGAGGAAGCCAAACAGATAAGGTACATAACCATACTGTCTGTTGGCCAACAGTAACGAGAACACTCTCCTCACACAGCAAAGTCAGTTTGTGATAGTGGAAGTGATCCCATCAATACCACCATCTGGCAACTCCGAAAATACCATCTAAAGCTTGGTTTCTGTGAAGGCACTTTAAGCAGGGGGTGATTATAGCAGGATGACGGGTCCCATCCTCTGCCACAGACTAGCTTTCCTGCCTTGCTTTAGTCATTAGCCTATTACCACTTGGGGGCACACTATATAGGGAGGCCACAACTGGCCTGTCTTTCTCTCGCTCTTTGGCTTCAGCGCCCCCTCACTTCCTGGTCGCCTCGCTTCGTCCATCTCACTGCCATCAGCGCAGGTATGTAGCAGTAACTTTGCGTGTCAAGTTAGCCTGTGGCTTTATGCCTACTTTAACGGTTTTGCTTTATTGTAGATACATGTTCAGATCCTCTGCCGCCGGAACTGCTTGTGGTCTGTTCCCCTTCATTGGCGCTGCGAACAGCTTACATGTTGATGATCTCTGTTGCTTCTGTAGTAAGAAGCTCACCTTCTCCTCCTAGGTGCTCTCAATTATCGCCTGATCGATAGGTAAGCTTTACAGCAAATCTGATTCTTTTAGCTTTCCTCCTAAAGATTAATAAATCCCTCATGTCAATCTAGTTTTCGCGCTCGGACAGGTTCTGTGCATACTATTAAAAAACCCTAAGAACTGCAATATGCCCAACTGACTGGAAAGATTGCTGCTTTGCCTTGGTTTGCCGTGCTTCGCATCTGCCGCTTTAGTTGGCTGAACTGCCCGTAGGCACCCGCTCTGCTTAGCGTTCACTGCTTCAGTTCCACAGTTGCACGGCCTCAACATTTTTAACAGATTATGAACTTTTAACCTTTTTATTTGCTTTTTAGCCAGTTTAGCTTGGGGCCACATTTAAAAGACTGAATGGACTCAGGGGCTTACTTTTGATCTGTTGTTGGTTGTACCCCCCTCCACGAGGGTGAACAAAGTTAGATTACATTTATTTTTCTTCTGTTTTTTGTTATTTCCTTCTTGTATAATCTTATTTGATCTTGGTTAATTGTTAATTTGTTCAAAGATGGCACCGTGGATGGCTGCTTCGGTACTTTGCGTGTTTTTGTGTGTCTGTTCAGTCTTCTATTGCTCCCTCTGGTCACTTTCAAAAGAGAGGAACATAAAAAACATCCGACAATCCTCTGCTGGTACTTTTTCTCCAGTTTTCATTGAACCAGGAAGTTTTACAGAGATTTTGGTTGGAGGCCCAGCAGCTTCTCTGTGGCATTTGCCGGAGATGGAGATGGGGGAAGCATGCAGGAGTGTCGTCAAACTGAGGAAGCAGGGACTACGTACCTGTCTATTCACCTGGTGAATGCCCGCTCACTGGCAAATAAAATGGAGAAACTGCTGCTTCTCAATTCCAACAACTAAGACTTTGGCAGATCTGCTGCCCTGTGCTTCACTGAAACCGGACTGCGCACTATGGCTGCCGGGATTCCAGCTTCAAAGCAGGCAGCATGGAGCTCTCTGGAAAAACGAAGGGAGGCAGAATCTGCTTCTACATAAACAAAAGTCGGTGTACAGATTTTGCAGTGTTGAAGGCGTGGTGCAGCCCTCACTTGGAGACTCTGATCAGCTCATCATCAAACCGTAAACCATTTTAATCACAGAGGGAGTTCTCCTCATTCGCTCTGGTCAGAGTTTACATCCCACCTCAGACGTGTGTAATGGAGGCGTTACAGCAGCTGGCTGACCAGATAACAGACATGGAGACAAAACTCCCAGAATCCCTGCTCATTATTTTTGGAATTTTAACAGAACAAACCTGCGAACTCCCAAATTACAGGCTGCACATAAACTGTCCCACCATTCATCTCATTCTGACCTACAGGCAGAAATTAAAAACTTCTAAGCCTGTAGTAAGGACTGTGAGGAAATGGACAGAGGAGTCAAAGCTGGAGTTACAGGCTTGCTTTGACTGTATTGATTGGAGTATCTTTGAAGCTGCATCAATGAACTCACTGACTCTGTGACAATATACGTCAGCTTTTGTGAGGACATGTGTGTGCCAACCAAGACCTTCTGCACATACAGCAGCAACAAACCATGGTTCACACTGTATCTCAGGAAGCTGTTTCCGTCCAAGGAGGAGGTATACAGAAATGGGGATCTGGCCATGTACAAGTAGGCCAGAAACAGGCTGACAAAGGAGATCAGGGTAGCTAAGGGCAGTTACAGTGAGAAGCTAAAAAACAGCTTCCCAGCCGACGCTCTGTCTCAGTTTGGAGAGGCCTGCAGCATATCACCAACTACAGGAAATCATTCCCCCACCCTGTCTAAAACCTCAGTCTGGCTGACGACCTGAATGGCTTCTACTGTAGGTTTGAGAAGAACTCATTCACACCTCTCACCCACACAAAAAGACTACCCCCCTCCCTTCAGACCCAACGCCTGCACTGCAAATCTGTGAGTAGGATGTGTTTGATGTTTGTGGACTTCAGCTCAGCGTTCAACGCCATCATCCCTGAAATCCTCCTCCGTAAACTCATCCAGCTCACAATGCCTGCATCCACCTATCAGTGGATCACCAGCTTCCTGACTGACAGGAGGCAGCAGGTTTGGCTGGGAAGCATCATATCCAGCACCTGGACCATCAGCACTTGTGCCCCCCAGGGGTGTGTCCTCGCCCCACCGTTCTTCTCCCTCTACACCAATGACTGCACCTCAGGGGACCCCTCTGATGTATGACACCACAGTCATAGGTCTGATCCAGGACAGTGACGAGTCCACGTACAGATGGGATGTAGAGCAGCTAGCCCACTAGTGTAGTCTGAACCACAATGAACCTGCTCAAAACTGTATAGAAGATAGTGCACTTCATGAGAAGCTCCCTGACACCACCCCCGCTCCAACATCCAGTGTCTACTATGGACACTATAGACTGTGTTGTTTGCAATAATTCTCTACCTCATATGCATATTTGCACATCTTTTCATCGTATCTATTGTTTGAAATACATACTCCTTATAACTGCACTAATCATCTCCTAAATTGCACTGGACACAGACTTCTATATTTAATCTATTTATTTTATACTTTATTCTATTTAGTGTATTTTGTACATTGAAAGCAAAGTTGAGCTGGAGTCAAATTCCTTGTTTGTATCTACTAACTTGGCCAGTAAACCTGATTCTGATTCTGATAACAGCTATTTAAGTTTTGTTTCTTTTGCAATAATTTTGGTCATTTTAACTTATTATTATTTGAGTGCATAGCATTTTTGTATTTTTGTATTTTGTTTGTTCTATTATTGGTTCTGGTAAATTTTTCTATTTTGTTTATCTTGTTTTTTTAAGTACTTGATAATAAATACTACTTATTTGATTTAAAAGAAATCTGGAATCACATCTCTTGATTCCTGAAGTATGATGGGTCAGAGAACAATAGCCATATTTTCCAGTAAAAGGTGGAGCTTGTGAGACACAGAACTAATTTAATGTACTTAATAAAAGAAAATAAAAATAATAATAAAAACAAGTGTGGTTAATTTTTGCATTGTACAATAACAGTTACAATGGGACACGCACAGTCATCACTTAAATGAAAGGCTAGAAAACATTACTAAAAATATGAATAGCACTGTCACTGCCTTGATGATGCTTTGAAGACCACCAAAGAGAACAGCTGTTCTTTAAGTTCGGTTTCCCTGCCACCGTCACTAATTGTTTGCTCATAGGGGATGGTCTCTGTAAAATTAAAGAGTATGTTATAATTCTACTCTAAAAATATCAAAATAAAGTTTGATTGGACTAAGCAATAGGTAGATAACTACCTAACAAAGTAAGGAGTAAAAAATAAAAGTAAGGTTACAGGGTACCTCACACCCTGCACTTCAAATTATACTAGTACATCATACTAATGAGTAAGTAGTTTTTTTAATGTTGTAGCAGGCCAACTCTTGTATACACTGTGTTGTTTAACAACGTTGTGGACATTGAATAATACATTTATTATTATTATTTGTTTTTTAATCCAGAGTGGACTGACTTTAACAAATTGCTTGTCACCACAGACCTAACACTGAGAGTACAAAGACTCCCAACTAATACATTTGCTGCTGTCACCCACGTGTACCCCATAGGCAGAGCTGCCACATTTGGCACAACACCAGATGCATACAGTCTGGAATAATGACCATTTACAGACCGATTTAACAAACATTATAGTCCTGTATACTACACTGCTGAGTCAGATATTTAAAACAATGGCTCCATAGATCATTTACCTGTCATGATCAGTATAAAAGTGACAGAGTATGGCTGGGCAAAGTACCAGTGCAATCAGGCACAGGAGTAAACACCAAAATGGGCAGAGTAAGAGAACAGTTTTGTTGTAATAAAAATGTTTTAATAAATATTTATATGTTGTGTTTTTTAAAATAATTATAATTGCATTAAAATAAATTATTTTATTGATTTTCAGATCATCTTCTATGAGGACAAGAACTTCCAGGGTCGCTCCTATGAGACAAGCAGTGACTGTGCTGAGCTGACCTCCTTCCTGAGCCACTGTAATTCCTGCAGAGTGGAAAGCGGTTGCTTCATGGTTTACGAGCGCCCAAATTACATGGGTCATCAGATGCTGGTGCGGAGAGGAGAATACCCCGACAACCAGCGCCTGATGGGAATGAACATGAATGACTGCATCCGTTCCTGCCGCATGATCCCAATGGTATCAAGTTTTGAATTATGATAAACCCTCATGTACATAAGGTTGAAACACGAACATATGGACTAATTAAAACACAGTACAGAAGAAATGTTTCTTGATTCAAAAATAATCTTGTCCATTCATGTGGTATTTTACAGCACAGGGGTCCATTCAGGATGAGGATCTATGAGAAAGAGAACTTTGGAGGCCAGATGAATGAGCTTATGGATGACTGTGACAACATTCAAGATCGTTTTCGAATGTCAGACTGCCAGTCTGCTCACGTGATGGACGGCCACTGGCTGGTTTATGAGCAGCCCCACTACAGAGGCAGGATGATTTACCTCAGGCCTGGGGAGTACAGGAGCATGAGAGACATGGGAATGGCTCCCATGGACATGAGGATTGGATCCTTCCGTCGCATCATGGACTCTTGTTAAACAACAAAATCAGGATCAAGACTTGAAAATGTATTCAATTGAATTAATAAAAAATTTTGAAGTTTATTATACTGAGTTTCAAAACATTGATTAGTGATCTAGGACGATATTCTTGGCACTATGACAAAATTGAAAACCAAATTTCATGAACTATCAGCATCCTACCGTCTGTGTGCTGTGTGCTGAAATTACCTCAATGGAGACACAACAGAAAACTTTTTTGTGCATTCTAAATATAATAAAAACACAGAGATATGGCTCAAGGAAGAAATCCCATTATTTAACATGTAACTATCTACAGGAACATTTATTTCATAGCTTATAGCATGCAAAAAAGAAGCAGAATGAAGCTTATTCAACTTTATATGTATAATGTTTTTTGGGGTTTTTGGGGTTTTTTTTTTTACAGAAGTTAAGAAAGTCTTGAATGCACATAAGATACAGCCTGCAGAGGTCTTCCTATGTGTCCTTAATAATGACAAATCTACCATTCAATGGCACTCTTGCATAAGACAAAGAACCGCAATCTCAAATTTCAAACTTTAGATCACAGCTTACTTTAAAAACTGGCATTCTGAAGGGTAACTACTGACAGTTTGTAGCTCCTTGTGTTTAAAAACAATTGTTTTTATCCATGACTCAGACAAGACTATGATGACTAAAATATAGTTCAGTAAGGAGAGACTTAGTTTGAGTGATTATTGCCTGGAATAAACACTTTGGTAGTGAAACTCCATTGTGATGTCATAACAGTGTAGAGAAAGTAGTGAGAATGGTGAATAGGATAAAAATTGCTCCACTGGAGTCTAAACAATGGTAGTGGAGGTGATGAAAACTAAAGCTGGATCCATCCAGAAGAACAGAGCCAAAAGGGATTGGGTTATGAGGCAGAAAAACAGGAGAAGGATAGGGTCTAGGAAGGTTGCAATGACATCTGTTAGAAGGGGAGGAGAATATCTTTAAAGTTTGTCTGCTGTGAGATGATAGGCTGAAAAAGGCCATGGCTACATCTGATTGGATAATGCGGGAAGAGGAGGATACACCCATGGTCAGAGAGTAGAGAGAGAGATGAATGAAAAGATTCCTCCTGATTGAATTTTCACTAAGCTTTTTAACTTAACTAACTGAATTTTGTTCTTTTTATAAGATGACACAGGACTAAAATGAAATTGTGTAATTGTGTAATTTGGATTATATAATCTTCTGATATTCAGGTGCATAAACCCTATGCTGATAAAGATGAACATAGCAACATAGCAGACTTTTCAATGTCTAGCCAGTAAAAAAGACGACACAGTTTAATTTTAGTGCAAAACAGGACAAAAATGAAAACAGTGGAAAAATGGGAGAGAGAGAGAGATTTCCTATTGCTACAAGTAAGAAGGGAAAAATACAACAAACCTGAAGACAAACACTTGATGGGTCACCACAATGTGCCTTCATAAAGTCTTTAGTGAACTGTAACATTAAATCACTCAGTTAAAGTCGTCTTTAAGTAAATTAATTGAAGGCAACTGGGCTACTTATACGTAATATAAGATGTTTCACTTCCCACTTCCAGCATACGGTCTGTCTGAAATCAAAATTTGAATTTTGTACATACTCCAGGCAATGTTTTGCAGGAACACTGCAGAAGACAGACGTTTCTGTGGAGACGAATATAGCTATAGCTGACTCAAACAAATACATAGGCAGAGATATGGGGAAATATCAATCAATTAGTCACTTTAATAGAAAAAGGGAAAGGGTCAATTCTTCCTACAATCTTTGAGGTATATGATTGGTAAGTTCAAAAGAATAGTTCACCTATATATCAAATTCATTCAGTCAAAAACTGCACATCTGCATTCATTTAAGCGGTCCAGCAGTCCAATTAATGTTAATCATGTAGTGTTGTTTTGCTGTGAAACTATTATAATGATTAAAAAATTGTACTGTGTCTGATATTATATTAAATCAATATATCGATTGTCAGTCCAGTCTACGACCAACTATATGGGAAACCAGTATTTCATGAGGAGTGGCGAGTATGCTGATTACATGAGCATTATAGGATTGTCAGACTGCATCAGGTCTGGCCATATAATTCCCATGGTACAGTAGCAGCAGTATCAGCATTTGTTCTCTAGATAGTGTTTACTTCAGATACTTTTGACTGGGGCTCTTATTTCTTGTTTTTTGTTCTTGAAATATTCTCACTATAGAACAGAGGACAGTTCCGGATGAGGATCTATGAGAAGGAGAACTTTGGTGGTTAGATGAATGAGCTGATAAATGACTGCGACAACATAATGGAGCGCTACCATATGTCAGGCTGCATGTCTTGCCACATTTTGGAAGGCCACTGGTTGTTTTATGAGCAGCCACTATAGAGGCAGGATTGTATACCTGAGGTCTGGGGAATACAGGAGCTTCAGGGACCTTGACATGAGCATCGTGAGGTTCGTGAGCATGAGTCGTATCAGGGATTGCAACTAAATTTTCAATAAATCCAAGTTAAATATCCCAAACTTCTATTTTGATGTTGTGCCTTGCTGGCAGTTTTGAGGCCTGGACATCATTGTAAAACAAAGTAAAACAATTTAAGTAAAAGTCAAAGTATCTTGCCTAGCTGGGAATGCACACCAAAAAGAAAAGATTGGTCTTCAACAAAGTTTTAAATTCCTCAAGTGATTGTTGCGCTTTGATTTGAAGAGGTAGGCTGTTCCAAAGCTTTGGGGTTACCACTGCAAAGGCTCCATCTCCTAAACTTGTTGTGACTATTCAGCTGATTTTCTTATCAAACCTAAAGCCCCTGTCAAAAATTATACAGCTTTCTTGAAAAAGGATGACAGTGAGAACCAAGGGTACCAATTACACCAAATAAAATTATAGAATTGTACATCATCAGCAAAACAATGAAAAGAAACATTGTACTTCCTAAAAATGGGGGTCAAAAATGGAGCCCTAACCTCAGTAAGGAGGTGGCTGAGTAAGGATGAGGAGCTTCCACCGGCAGGTGAAAAAGGCCCACGGCCGGGAGAGAGGGAGTGACTGGCAGGATCCAGATAAGACACTTAAGGTGCAGAGACGCATGCCATCCACTGCAAAGGTGGCGGGGATCAATCCAACCGGTGGATCTACTGAGGGACATTTTTTAATTTAATATCACATGAAATTAGCTTTTTATTCAACAAAATAACTCACTCACTGTCACTGTCTTCAAGTGTGAGTTTAATTCTTGAGCATTTGCTGGGGTCCCCAGTGCAGAGACATGCAATGACACACTTCACATTGTCCGTGAAGGTTTTCAGTCATCCAGGTAATCTTAATCTCGGAGTGTTTAGTAGGAAGCAACTAGACTTCTTTTCTTGTTTGAAGACGTTTCGACTCTCATCTGAAAGGCTTCTTCAGTTCTGAAGGTCAGTGCGGGAAACCCAGGTATTTAACCCAGAGTGGGTGGAGACAATCACCAACAAGGAGGACGTGGTTGAAAGCACCAGCCTGTGGGGGTGATCCTCTGGCTAGGCATCATGTGAGTCACATGAGCCCAAGTGTGAATCACTCAATAGTGTTTGCCCCTCACCCCTGGTTTCATGTGATGCCTTGGGCTTACATGGCCCCAGGTGTGTATGGGGGTTAAACCGCCTGGGGAGGGCTCCCAAGACAACACTGTAGGTTGCAGACAAATGGTGTCTTAGTCCAGCACCCCTGTTTAGAGAGGGTTTCTCCAAGTGGACATAGATAGCCTCTTTTACTCCTCTTTCAAACCATCTGTCCTCTCTGTCCAGAACGTGGACATTGGAGTCCTCAAAGGAGTGACCTTTCTCCTTAAGATACAGATGTACAGCTGAGTCCTGTCCCGATGAGGTGGCTCTCCTGTGTTGTGCCATGCGTCTGTGGAGGGGCTGTTTGGTTTCCCCTATATAAAGGTTAGTTTCTTCTCTGCCATTGAACGGCATACACAACATTACTGAGCTTATGCCTAGGTGTTTTATCCTTGGGGTGGACCAGTCACTGTCTTAAGGTCTGGCCCGGTTTGAAGTTAACTCGGA
>KV751348.1:1329218-1347309 GCA_001698575.1 Mola mola
GCCACGATAGGAGACACTGGAGAACCCATGGCACAGCCGTGTTTCTGTCTGTAAAAAACATCATCGTATTTAAAGTATGTCGTGGAAAGGCAAAGGTGCAGAAGGTTGCAAATTTGGTCAGGGTTGAAGTTAGTTCTGGTGTGTAGAGAGCTGTCTTGTTGTTGACGTTTTCTAACAGTCTCTACTGCCTCACTGGTGGGTATGCATGTGAAAAGAGAAGTGACATCAAAGGAGACCATGGTTTCATCCGGTGGTAGAGTAAGGTTCTGTATCTTCTTTGTGAAATCTATGGAGTTTTGGATGTGGCGTGGTGTGTTCCCCACTAGAGTGGATGAGATACCGGAGAGGTGTTTGGCGATGTTGTAGGACACCGAATTGATGATGCTGACGATGGGTCTGAGTGGCGCTTCTTCCTTGTGGATCTTGGGGAGACCATAGATGCATGGAATGGCCTCTCCAGGGTACAGACGGTAATAGGTAGGGCGGTCAATGATGTGGTCTTTTTCCAGTTTCTGTAGGTATTCTATTACCTTCTTCTTGTAGCTGCTGGTGGGGTCCCTTTTTAAGACCTCATAAGTCTCATGGTCACTGAGCAGTGAGGTTATCTTGGTGTGGTAATCTGATGTGTTGAGGATGACAGTGCATCTCCCTTTGTCAGCTGGAAGGATGGTGTTGATTGGATCCTTGCTCAGTGCAGAAATCACCTTCCTTTCTTCAATGGTGATATCCTTGGCTCTAGGAGTACTCTTTATAGATAGATAGAGAGATAGAGATGACTTTATTAATCCCCATAGGGAAATTAATTCTTGATGTTTGGTGTCATCCCTACCCTGGTGTGACATAGCCTTTGTCTGCTCTGTTATGTCTGTCCAGACACCATTGAAGCGACCTTCATTTTGATCTATAGTGAAATTTCCATCCTTGAATTCTCTATGGACACTCTGAGCCTCTGTTGGTAGACCTCATTGCTTAAAGGCAGTGGGACGGGCAGGATACATACTTGTAATAGCCAGCATTTACAAGGTATGGTAAAATCTTTTCTACTTCAGCCAGGTGTTCCTCCCACAAGCCTGCATCCTCAGCGTGGATAAAGTGCTTCAAAATCATTACCATTTCCACGTGCATTAGTCAGAGCTCTGAGGTAGGTGATGTACATACTTCATCAAACTCAGACATGACAGCTTTTTCAATTGATCGGTTGCATCAGCACAGGCAGACAAGGCCTTATCCACATGGTTTTCTGACAGGGCATCTAGGAGTAACTGGACTTGATGGCAAAGAGAGATATGAACTCCAGGTGATTCTCTTCAGTGATCAGCAACCTGGCAAATGCTTCCCAGTGTAGGGCAAACATGGCTGCATATATCAATGTGTGGGTGCGCAGCATTGCGTAGTAGTCTTTCCCACTGATGAGTTTGTTTGCTTTTCCACGGAGACAAACATCAGCTTCTACCATGATGTTTTCAATTCCAGTGGCCTGCATCAAAAGTAATCAGATGTCCCCCCCAGTAGTAAAGAAAAATAAATACACAATGACATAAATGTGACCATACATTTTTGTGTACGTCACATTACCTTGGGGGTTATGTTTTGCACAGATAGGGCAGGCTAAACAAAATTTTTTGGAGTAGTTAGTAAAGCCATATGTCGTGAACACCTTTTGTATGATTTCTACCATTCCTCCTGTTGAGGCATGACTCAACCCATGACTCAATATTGCAGCATATCTAAAAAGGTTAGTTGGTAAGATTGGCTTTCCTTCTGGTCATTTGTATAACCCGTCTTCTTGTTTAGCTCCCTTCTTTTCCCATTTTCATTTTTCCGAATCGGATGAGGCTTTCTTTTAAAACTTTGTGATCAATATAGTCTGGTTGTGTTTGTAGTGACATTATTTCTTTTGTTGCTGCATCTTTGGCTTCAATGTCAGCTTTTGCATTTCCTTGTGATATTGGGTTATTCTTTCCTGTAGGTGCCTTTTTTGGAAGTTGAATTGCTTCAAGTAGGTTAAGTATTAGGTCTAAATGTTTATATGATCTCTATATGAGTTATATGATCTCTATATGATCTATATATTGTCTATATGATCTCTTTTCCTGTTTAAATCACCATACTTCTATTTTTCCACTGTTGGGCAAAAATGTTTATAGTTAAAAAGGCATATTGGCTATGTGTATAAATGTTAGCTATCATTATAGTACTATTTTACAGTAGCTACTCTTATCTGTGTTAGAATTGGGTATTAATATAGCATCCTTTTCAGTGTATTAACCAATTGTGTTTTACCCTGTAATTTCCCATTGAGCCATAGTTCCTGTCTTGCACTGAATCTAGGGAAAAACTCATATTTATGGAACAACATAACTTTTGGAATCTGCTCTGCATAGCAGAAAACAAGTGCTAGACTTAACATTTGGAATCAGCTCAGCATAACAGAAATTCAAGTGCTAGACGTAACTTCTTTATTTTTGTCAGCGAGACACGTCCAGACAACACTCACACATATTGTATAATACATTCCAAGGACAAGGCATGGACAGTGGTTGGCCTGTCCATGTCCGGGTAACTGGCCAATTATATTCGGTTACGTGAAAGTCCAACCTCTGTACGGGGCAGAGCCCAGCCCAAGAAGATAAATGTACAATGTTTCTAACAATCGGGGCTCGCTCTGACTGAGATCCTGCGAGAGCTCCATCACTCCGAGCCCAGCGCTGCCTTACTTTATATGTGACCAGAAAATAAAGATCATATCTGAAGACTTAAGAAGACTCCGGTTTGTTCTTGGGCTTCCAACAAAAGAATCGGGTTAACATCTGTTTCAGGGTCAGTGATGAGTATGGGCACAGACACTTTCTCTTTGTGTACTTTACCGTTTGCTGATTTGACAAAAATGTAATTTCCTGACAATTTTGCTTGGGGTACATCGTCGGGGTGAATTACAGGCCTAGAAGCTCCAGAATCGCATAGAAATATAACTTCATTTTTCCTAATCATCAGAGTTATTTCAGGTTTTTGTTCGCTTTATAACATGATTTTTACTTCAGCTAAGTTTAACACATCCTCTTCTTCTGGCTTTTCTGTCACTTTCCCTATTCCTTCGCTCACTTCCCTTTTCTTTTCTAGTCATGCTTCTCCCTCTTCTGTTGGGTGGGGTTTATCCTTCCTCTGTCTGCAGTCTCTGGCCCAGTGTCCTAGTTTCCCACAGACATAACACCCTTCCCCCGTTTGCACCTCCTCTTACCCCTCTACCTCGGCCCCTTCCTCTGCAATCTCTTTCTAGCACAAACACTGCTGCTCCTTCTTCACTAACGACAAAAGTCTATGCCGTCTTGCACTTCTTTTTGTTTTTAAAATATTGAACTGGATGCCTGGCATACTCCAGTGTAGGAGCCAACCTGGAGGTACGATGATCAACAATATATTTTGTCATGAAGCTGCTAATTTGGGGCAAACATCGTTTCAAAAATGCGTTTTTTAATTGCTGTTTATAGTGAGAATCTTGATCTGGATTAGCTGGAGAGTTCACTCTGCTGTGGCTATGAAAAATCTGTGGTGATAGTGATCTATGTCTTCATCTTCTTTCTGGATACAGTGATTTATCTCAGTCCAGTTTGCTAATACATTTATGTCTTCTTTGTCCTCTAGGGTGAGGGTCTGTTTTTTCTTTTCTTTTGCCTTGCTTTCGTTTGCTAGCTTCTGCTATCCTCTCCCTAGTCTGAAGCAGCCCATATTTTTCATCTATTTTTTTGTTGCTTTTTTTTTTTTCAAATATTCTCTATGTCTTTTACAAGTTTTGAGCATGTTTATGGTCCTAATTTACCATTAAATTCAAACTAATCCTGCCGTATTTGACATTTTTTTAAGTTCTTTTTGCTGCATAAACTTTGCATCTCCACTACACTCTGTCTTTGTTTTACAACAACTGTTTTCCATTTTCTATCCCCTTTTCAGCAGCCAACCAGTTTGTGTGACACATACGTTTCGAGCAACTGGTCCGATCAGTAAAAATACTGATTCTGTTGTCAACATTAGGTGTCTGCAGCCAAACAGTCTTGTTTTCAATGTTAGGTTGCCAACTGTTTGTTATCTTTTACTGAGATACTGCTGAATATCTATTCCCCCCCCTTTTACACAAACACACACACTCAGCACATTCATACTCTATTGCGATCCTAGTTCCCAGAACTATTATTGTTTTTAATGTGCACACAGAGTTATTTATTCCTGTAGTCTTCTCACACAGACTATGGCCTATTTTGGTTTAACTTCACAGGGTTATACAGGTCTTAGTTAACCATTCCTGGGTTTAACTTCACTGGTTAATACAGGTCTTAGCTAACCATTCATTCTCATGAGTTCCCAGAACTCTCTTCTTACCTTGAATCCGATGATCTGTGTCTTTAATTCCAAGGATCCCATCACCTTTCCACCTTCCAGTGGTGACTGGCCTCTGAGAAACAGCAATTCAGCTGGAGGTCTTTGTCTAGGAGTCCCAGACTCCCTCCTGCACAGTTTCAGTCCCGATCCTGGGCGGTGGAAAGGCTGCTGGGATCCGGCTCGAAGGACCATGTTGTTAGGAAAAAATGTTCAAATGAAGCACAGAGTCATCCAGAGTCAAGGCAAGAGTTTTAATGAACTTGCAGCAAGTAGACAAGTCAACACGGTGGCGCTGAGTTGTCTGAGGTGTTAAACTAAAACATGAGTTTATGTAGAGTGAACGGTTGCTAAGGGTGGTTCCTATACATGATAAAGGCAAATAAGTCAGATAAGCATTTTCTACAAGGTCTCACACTCCGTCAGCTGAGCTGGCCTTGAGGCCTGGACAGTAGCTATGTTCTAGTACACTATGTCCGTGAAGGTTCTCAGTCATCCAGGTCATCTTGATCTCGGAGTGTTTAATAGGAAGCAACTGGACTTCTTATCTTGTTCGAAGACGTTTCGCCTCTCATCCGAAAGGCTTCTTCAGTTCTGAGGTTCAGTGTGGGAAACCCAGGTATTTAACCCCGAGTGGGTAGAGACAATCACCAATCACCAACAACGAGGATGTGTTTTGAAACCAACAGCCTCCTTTGTTGGTGAGACAATCACCAACAAAGAGGACGTGTTTTGAAACCAACAGCCTCTTTGTTGGTGAGACAATCACCAACAAGGAGGACGTGTTTAGAAAACAACAGCCTCGTCTGCGGTCGTCTGGCTAGGCATCGTGTGAGTCGTTAAGGTCACAAGAGCCCGGGTGTGAATCACTTGAGCGTGTTTGCCCCTCACCCTTGGTTCCGTGTGACACCTTGGGTTCACATGGCCCCAGGTGTGTGTGGGTGTTAAACCGCCTGGGGAGGGCTCCCAAGACAGCATTGTAGGTTGCAGACAAATGGTGTCTTAGTCCAGCACCCCTGTTTAGAGAGGGTTTCTCCAAGTGGACATAGATGGCCTCTTTTACTCCTCTTTCAAACCATCTGTCCCCTCTGTCCAGAACGTGGACATTGGAGTCCTCAAAGGAGTGACCTTTCTCCTTAAGATACAGATGTACAGCTGAGTCCTGTCCCGATGAGGTGGCTCTCCTGTGTTGTGCAATGCGTCTGTGGAGGGGCTGTTTGGTTTCACCTATATAAAGGTCAGAGCACTCCTCTGTGCATTGAACGGCATACACAACATTGCTGAGCTTATGCCTGGGTGTTTTATCCTTGGGGTGGACCAGTCGCTGTCTTAAGGTCTGGCCCGGTTTGAAGTTGACTGGAATTTTGTGTTTTTGGAAGATTCTTCTGAATTTTTCTGATAGACCTGCCACATATGGGATAACTACGTTCTTCCGTTTTTCCCTTTCTGCCTCGGGTGGTTCTTTGTGGCGCCTTTTGGACGATTTGACAAAGGTCCACTTAGGGTAGCCGCATGTCTGGAGCGCTGTCTTGATGTGTTTCAATTCCTTTTGTTTTCCCTCTGTGCTGGAGGGAACCTTCTGGGCCCGGTCATGCAGTGTCCGGATTACCCCCAGTTTGTGCTCCAGTGGGTGGTGGGAGTCAAATAAGAGGTACTGGTCTGTGTGTGTGGGCTTCCTGTAGACCTCGATGCTGAGGTTACCATCTTTATCAAGAGACACCGCACAATCCAGGAAGGGCAAAATGTTATCTCTCGTATCCTCCCTGGTGAACTTGATGTTCTTGTCCACCGCATTTATGTGTCGCGTGAAAGCCTCCAATTCTTGGGTTTTGATTTTGACCCATGTGTCATCCACATATCTGAACCAGTGGCTGGGAGCTGTTCCTGTGAAGGAGTTCAGGGCCCTCTCCTCCACCTCCTCCATGTAGAGGTTCGCCACGATAGGAGACACTGGAGAACCCATGGCACAGCCGTGTTTCTGTCTGTAAAAAACTTCATCGTATTTGAAGTATGTCGTGGAAAGGCAAAGGTGCAGAAGGTTGCAAATTTGGTCAGGGTTGAGGTTAGTTCTGGTATCTAGGGAGCTGTCTTGTTGTAGGCGTTTCCTAACTGTCTCTACTGCCTCACTGGTCGGTATGCATGTGAAAAGAGAAGTGACATCAAAGGAGACCATGGTTTCATCCGGTGGTAGAGTAAGGTTCTGTATCTTCTTCGTGAAATCTATGGAGTTTTGGATGTGGCGTGGTGTGTTCCCCACCAAAGTGGACAAGATGCCAGAGAGGTGTTTGGCGATGTTGTAGGTCACCGAATTGATGCTGCTGACGATAGGTCTGAGTGGCGCTCCTATATATAGTATAGTCCTATATATAGTATAGTACACTGAGCTAAGCATAAGATAAGTACACATTTTTCTGACAACCAGTTAAAACAAAACAAAACCACTCGAGAGACTAACTCCATAGTGTAATCTTAGTACTCGCAAGGTAAAACAGAAAACTCATAAACTTGAAAAGAAATGGTTTCCACTAACCTTGAAGAGTCACACATGGTCTGGTAGCCTTTAAGTATTCAGGAAGGCCCTTCACCATGCAAGAAAAGACTATTATTCAGTGTTAATCAAAGAAAACAAGAATAAGCCCACAATCCTTTGCAGCACTGTAGCCTAGCTGACTAAGAGCCATCATTCTATTGAACCATGCATTCCTAGAGCCCTCAACTGTAATGATTTTATGAACTTCTTCAATAATAAAATTAGACTTATCAGAGAAAATATCCTACACAGATATCCTACACCTCAAAGATTCCAGTTCAACAAAAAGAATTATAGAGGCCATTATTAGTCCTGATATGTGTTTGGAAAGCATTGACCTTCATCCACTATCAACAACATTATCTTCATCTAAATGGTCAACCTGTATACTATACCCCATACCTACTAGGCTGCTCAAAGAGCTTTTATCCTTCGTTAGTAATCCACTACTAAATATTATCAATCTATCCCTTGTAACAGGTTATGTGCCCCAGTCTTTTAAAGTAGCTGTAATTAAACCGCTCCTAAAAAAAACCTACCCTGGACCCAGAAGTTCTAGCCAACTATAGACCAATATCCAACCTCCCCTTTCTTACAAAGATTCTAGAGAAAGCAGTAGCTAAACAACTATGTGGCTTTCTTCATGATAATAGCCTATTTAAAGACTTTCAGTCAGGTTTTAGAAGGCATCACAGCACAGAAACAGCATTGGTAAAAGTTACAAATGACATATTCACTGCATCTGATGAGGGACTTATCTCTATACTGGTCTTATTAGATCTTAGATCAGCTTTTAACACTATCGATCATCACATCTTACTACAGAGGATGGAACACCAAATTGGCATTAATGGATCTGCTTTAAGATCGTTTAAGTCCTACCTATCTGATAGATATAATTTTGTTCATGTTTATGATGAATCATCAAGATATGACAAGGTTAGTCATCGAGTCCCACAAGGTTCTGTGCTTGTACCATTACAATTCACTCTATTAATGCTTCCTTTAGGTAAAATTATTAGAAAGCACTCCATACATTTTCATTGCTATGCAGATGACACACAACTATACTTATCAATGAAGCCAGATGAAACCCATCAGATAGCTAATCTACAGACATGTCTTAAGGCCATTAAAAACTGGATGTCTCATAACTTTTTAATGTTAAACTCTGACAAAACTGAAGTCATTGTGCTCGGCCATAAACACATTAAAAACTCATTGTCCACCAACATAATTAATCTGGATGGCATTGCCTTTGCCTCCAGCACCATCTTCAAAACCTGGTTGTTAAAACTAGTTCACACATTTGTTACTTCCAGGCTGGATTACTGTAATTCTTTATTTTCAGGTTGCCCTAGTAAGATTTTAAAGACTCTTCAGTTAATTTAGAATGCAGCAGCATGTGCATGATAATAGGAGGTCAATATTTGTCATATTAAACCTACCTAATATCAATGACCATATTTCCCCTGTACTGGCTTCTCTGCACTGGCTCCCAGTTAAATTCAGAATAGAATTTAAAAGCCTTGTCCTCACCTACAAAGCTATTCATTGTCAGGCACCATCTTATCCCTATCCCCATCTTATCTTATTACCCTATTACCCATCCAGAACCTTACGCTCCAAGGATACAGGGTTATTGGTGATCCCAAGAGTCTCCAAAAGTAGAAAGGGAGGCAGAGCTTTCAGCTATCAAGCTCCTCTCCTGTGGAACTATCTTTCAGTCTTGGTGCGGGAGGCAAACACACTCTCTGATTTTAAGAGTAGGCTTAAAACCTTCCTTTTTGATAAAGCTTATAGTTAGGGCTGACCTATCTAGAATTGAAAGTGAATTTGTTCAAAAATTATTTAATAATAAGCTTTTATTTCATTTACCATTTAGGAATTACTGACATTTTCACGCATCCTCCATTTGCACTGCCTCAAAGGTAACTGATCAATTTACAAACAAGTAGGCTCATCGACAGCTGTTGTGTATTCCCTCATTATTCCATAATAAATTCAGCTGATAAATGGTCTGAAGTTGATTCCAAGTGTTGAACTTTCAATAGCTGGGTAGCTGGAACTGAATTTGAGTTTTGTGAGGTCCACAGATATGTCAATGCAACTGAAAGATGTCAATATTTGTCATATTAAACCTACCAGAGAGTTAGCTGAAACATTACGAGTGGCAAAATCAACAGTTCAATGCATTCTTAAAAAGTAGAAAGCATTCAGAGATTGCAAACCTTCACCAACACAGCTAAATTTCCCCAACAATAAAAGCATAACTGGTCAAATTTATTTTTCTTTGTGTTAATATTTCATATCTCAGCTACCAGACTGTGGTATAAAGGTTAGTTTTAGGCATTTGTTGGTGGGATTTTTAGGTCAAAATCATTTGCTGTGATAATGAGCTAATATGTGACAGCTAGTTCTGGCTATGTAATGGACCCTGGAATTGGTTACAAAAGGACACCAGTTAGATTTCTCTGTCACCTAGACCTTTGACATAGACAGCACAAAAGTAAATTATGTGTAGGCAGTACAAAATGACACCAGTTGGCCCTCTCTATGTCAATTCATAGAGGAGAAATAGCAAAACAAAAAATGTGATTTTGACCTGACAGTGACCATGACCTTGAATGCCAAAAGTGAATGAACTGTAGTTGTTGCCGTCAGCTACAAAATCATATCAGCTGGACCTCTCTTTTTCAATTCTTTCTTATATAAAAAAAAACACCCTGTTTTTGAAGCTATGAGTGACCTTTTGACTCTTAGTTACCAGAATCTAATGAGCTGTAGGTTTGTCTAAGATATACTTTTGATTAAAATTTTATCAAAATCTGTCAAGTAGTTTTTGCGTATGTTAACAAACAAACAAATAAATCAATCAAGTAATAAACAAACAGGGATGAAAACATAACCTCCTTCAACATTGTTGGTGGCGGTAATGAATCAAAACATCAAAATGCCTGAACGACTACAGAGGATAACTTCAGTGAATTCTTCCCTTAATAAACGAAAACCTCTTCATAACATCCAGCCAAGTCAAGAACAATCTCAATGAGGTAAGTGTCATTATCAAAGTAAACAATCAAGAGATGCCTTCATAAATATAAATGCTGATGATTTACAACAAGGTGCTGGTAACTAAGGAACAAGAAGGCCAGATTAGGATTGGCTAAAATCCCCCCAAAAGTCTCTGGAATAATATTCTTTGGATAAATGAAAACCAGGATGAACTTGTACCAGAAAAATGGGAAGAGAAAAGTCTGGAAAAGGAAATGAACAATTTCTGATTTGACGTGTTCCACATCTGTCAAAGTCAAAGTCTGGCCATCTATGGCTACCATAGAAACTAGATCTCTGGTGTTCGTTGATGATGTGAGTGCTGATGGAATTATCAGGATGAATTCTGAGGTATATGGGGTGATACTGCTCACATTCAGAAAATTTCTGCAAAATTGATAGGAAGGTGCTTTACAGAACAGATGGATAATAACACCAAGACATACTGTGAAAGGAACTCCGGATCTGTCCAAATCAAAGAAATGGGATATTCTTTATTGGTTTCAGCCACCAACTGAAGGCCCCTGCGGAAAAAACCTCAAGGTAGGAAACTCAGCATTTTGTGATATCCATGTATTTCACGACCAGGCACTCATTGACTGCAAGGTTGTTATTTTTTTTTTCAAAGACTTAAAAACAATCCTTATATTTAAAACTATGTTAATCTGTCCAATTACTTTTGAGCTTCTAAAAATGGGGAACTGCCATACTCTTGTGATACCACTCGAATTAAAGCTGAAAACCAACACTTCAATCCCATCTTAACTGTTCTATTTCAAATTCATTATTGTGCTGTGCTGAGTGTAAACTCCTCTGCCATTATTTGAATTTTTTTTTTCTTTTTCTCTTTTGTTTTTTTTGTTTTGTTTGAAAAACATGAAGGAAAATTCTTTGTAGAGGTTTTGACCCCGTTAGTGTATGGATAAGCAACTCAAAACTCTATAGGCTTCTATAGTAGGGGGCTGGGTCAGCATTTCAAACAATAGTGGGGCACACATTCTTTGTCTCTGACCAGGTATAAATGTACCTTGTTCACAGAGACAGGGTATCAGTGCAAACACAGTTCTCTGGGAGAGCTAAGAAACCACCACAATCAACATGGGCAAGGTAGGAAACAGTCAAAATGATCAATTCAACTTTAATGCTCCTGCAGATATGTGATGAAACAATGTAATTATGGCCTAATGCTTAAAGTCCTTCAATACCTTCTTTAGATCATCTTCTATGAGGACAGGAACTTCCAGGGTCGCTCCTATGAGACCAGCAGTGACTGCTCTGACATGTCCTCCTACTTGAGCAGGTGCCAGTCCTGCAGGGTGGAGAGTGGTTGCTTCATGGTCTATGACCGCACTAACTACATGGGAAACCAGTGTTTCATAAGGAAGGGTGACTACGCTGATTACATGAGCATGATGGGAATGAGTGGTGGTATTAGGTCTTGTCGTATGATCCCTATGGTAGGTATGAAACACAACTTCAAATGTCCTATCTAAACAATAATACTGTTTTTAAAACTACATTGTATTCCTGGTTACCCACAACAGCATAAAGGCCAGTTCAGGATGAAGATTTATGAAAGGGAGAACTTTGGAGGACAGATGAATGAGCTGATAGATGACTGCGACAACATCATGGAGCGTTACCGCATGTCCGACTGCATGTCCTGCCAGCTGATTGATGGCCACTGGCTGTTGTACGAGCAGCCTCATTACAGAGGCAGGATGATATACCTGAGGCCCGGAGAGTACCGAAGCTTCAGGGACCTGGGCATCAGTGGCATGAGGCTCATGAGCATGAAGCGTATCATAGACATGTGCTAAATTTTCATTTTGACTTTAATAAATGATAGCACCATAAAGTCTGGTCATATGGTTTTTAATGTGAATCACCATTGAAGAAATGTCAAATTATTGGGCTACAAAAATTAAAGCACAGTTTTGTTTTGAAAGTTGATAGGAAAGAGGGGAAATAAATGGTGACAGCCTAAAGATCTTTTCCAATCACATGTTAGTTTTGAATTTTCCAAATTTGCCAATTTGCAAAAAAGGCAGGAGTCATGGAAAGAGAACAAAATAGTTATGATGCTTTTGCAATGGTTGCAGCTAGTCTATGTTTAAAAAATGCAGCCTGTGCATGCATAGGTGGATAAGTAGTTAGATTCCCAACCCCTGCAGTGAGTCCGTCCCAGGTGTCGTTGGACAACAAACTCAATACCAAGTTGTTCCTTATCCTGCACCATTAATGTGTTGATGTGAGTGAATGGTTTGCTGTCTCAATTTTGATGATACAACACCACCACCCATGTATGAAATGTGGGTAAATAGTTGCATATGACAAACATAGGCACTTTGAGAAGTCAAAAAAGACCCCAGAATCCATTTACCACAACTATCATTTTATCAACTAACTACATTCAAGAGCTCAATCCAATTATCTAAATAGCACTATGTATTGCGGGACAGAGCTGTCTAGGCTGGTAAAGTGTGAATTCAGATACCAGGAAAACAAGCTCTTTAGTTTAAGTTTTTTTAGTTTAAGCAAGCCAACCAACAGATGGGTGAAAACAAAACCTTATCCTTGGTGGAGGTAATTGCTAATGAATTTATTACATCAAAAGCATTTTCGGTCATATCTTATGTGAATAAGTAAATGAGAGGATGTGGAGTAACATACCAATCAATCAATCTTTTTTTTTTTGACTGAACTTGTTTAACTTAATCCTGCATTGTTTTTGGTCAGAGAGTCTTGTTTTAATTCAAACATCTTTGTAATTGCTGCCTTTTGATGATAAATTACAAAACTACTAAATAAAACTACTACCACTAAATAACTGTACTGAGTCACACTGTACACTTTCTGGGATTTCATAAACATTAACGTACAACTGCAATTTATCATTGCAAACAGGTAAACAAAATGAAAACAGTTATACCTCTGTAAAAAAAACTGGGAACAGAGACTAACAAAGACAAACTACAGATCTGTTTCTGTATTTCCACAATTCTCCAATTTTCCAGAAACTGAATGAAAGATTAGAACACAAATCACTTACATACAGTAAATTTGGTTTCAGAAGAAATAGCTCACCATCACTGGCGATCACTGATTTAACTGAAGATCATAAAAAGCATGCAGTGGGGATATTCATCAAACCCAACAAAAGCTTTTGATACATCAGTAATGACAATTTTCTAGAAACTGGCACAGTAAAGCATAAAGGGTAGCATAAAGTAAATAGTTTGAAACAGGTGAAAAGATGGTTTGTGAAACTAGGTGATGATGTTTGTGTAGATTCTCATTCATCCTGGTTGAGGTAGTCTTAAGTGCTTTAGTTGAAGGCATCTGCACTTCTTTTTGGTTTTGAAGATGTTCCACCTATTATCTGAAAGTCTTCTTCAGTTTATGATTCAGTTCAGAACCGAAGAAGCCTTTTGGATGACAGGTGGAATGTCTTCAAAACCAAAAAGAAGTCCAAGTGTCTTCAACCAAAGCACTTAAGACTAAAAATGATTATGTCTGAATGTTGTTTATCATGTCCTCCAAGGGTTAGTTTTGGGTCCTAAATTATTTATTTTGCATATTAATGACATATGTAATGTATCCAAGGTTTTGAAGCTGGTTTTTATTTGCTCATGATACAAATATTTTATGTTTGGGAAAAAAAACTTATATCAACTATTAGATGAGATGAAATGTGCAAAATGAAAATATGGCTTGATAGTAACAAACTGTCAAATTCGAACAAACATAAATTTATGTTGTTTCGGGTTGGTGCACGTGAAGGTACAGATAGATGGGATAAACACTGAATAAGATAAATATTTAATAGAATTTAATTTTTTGATGTCACAACAGGTGATAAACCTCACATAAAACACATACAAAAAAATACTCTTAAGAAGCATTTCAGTGTTACATAAAGGAAAGCATCCTTTATATCACAAATCACCCCACTTTCTTTACTGTTTACTAGGGGTGACCCTGAATAGTCAAATATTCTATGATTTGGTATCAGAGTCTGAACGAACTGCCATTCTCACAGTAGAACCATTCCAATGGTTCTCTATGGTAGAAATGATCCAATTTTGTGGCACTGTCAAAACAGCATCACCACTGGGATTTATTTTTTTAATTTTTCACACCACTCTGCAGGAGATATATATCACCAGCTACTGGTTGACAGAGCAGTCACTAGAGACTTCAAGACCAGGAAGACTGTGCACTGCCTGGATTGACTACAAGAAAGCCTTTGACTCAATGCCACACATATAGATACTGGAGTGCATGGAACTGTACAAAAACGACTGGAAGCTAAGAGTCTTAATCAAGAAGTCGATGGGGCTGTGGAAGACAACTGTAGAAGCCAATTCAAGGCCAACTGCCCGTTAGTATTAAGTGTGGTATATACCAAGGAGATGCCCCATCCCCCCTGCTGTTCTTCATTGGGTTTAACCCCTTCAGCCGAATTATCACAAAGAGTGGCCTCGGATACCGGTCCAGAAATGGAAGCATCAACAGCCACCTCCTCTACATGGATGACATCAAGCTGTATGCGGAAAGTGAGTGAGACATTGACTCTCTGTTCCACATCACCAGGATTTACAGCAATGACATTGGAATGTCATTCAGGCTAGACAAATGTAGCCGGATGATATCTAAGAGAGGCAAAATTATCACAACTGAAGGGGATGAACTACCAGAAAGTAACATTACTGATTGTTCGGGGATCCCTCAGGCAAATGGAAATCATGAAGAGGCTGCAAGGACATCAGCCACAGCCATTTACCACTTATGCAGAGTAAGCATCCTCACCATGCATGGAGGGTTTCATCCCAAGTCCAGCACCCTGACGCTGTACAGAAAGAGGGAGGCTGAGGACTAGCAAGCATCAGAGTTACCATCCAAGGTGAAACGGCAAAAATCCAGGAATACATCAGGAAGATGGCCCCAAATGATGACCTGCTAAGTCAATATCTCAGGCAGCAAAACCCAGTGAGGCGGAGGAAGCGAAAGAGAGACCATCATGGAGGGACATGCCACTGCAACGGATGTAGCACCAACAGAAGTGGCTGATAATGAGAAAACATACTAGTGGCTAGAAAAGCCTGGTCTCAAGAACAGCACAGAGGCACTGATCATGGCAGCACAGGAACATGCCTGGATCCCAAAATCGATAGAGGTCAGGCTTTACCATGCCAGAAAGGACCCAAGGTGCAGACTGTGCAAAGATGCCCCTGAGACAGTATAGCACATAACAACAGGGTGCAAGATGCAGGCAGGTGTGACAGGATGCTTGGCACACCATAAAAAATTGGCTGGCATAGTATACAAGAAAATCTGCACCAAGCATGGGCTGTAGGTTACAGGATCAAAGTGGACAGCACCTCCAAAGGTGATTGAGAACGACAACGCTAAGATCCTGTGGGACTTCCAGATCAAGACCAATAAGATAGTGTTAGCCAATTAACTGAATATGGTGGTGGTTGACAAACAGGAAAAGAAAGCAGTGGTGGTAGATCCCAAGTGGTAGCAACATCAGGAAGAAGAAAACGAGAACTTGAAAAATACCAAGAGCTAAAAGGAGAGCTGGAAAGGCATCAGCGGTGCCCGTGGTGATAGGAGCACTCCGGGCTTTGACCCCCAAACTGGGGGTGTAGTGCCACCAAATCCCAGGAACAACATGTGGGATCTCTCTCCAGAATACCTAAGATACTATGCAGGACCCTCAGGCTCTCAGGCCTCTGGTAGAGGACCTGAGCTTGAAGGAGACCCAAGACTGGCCATAAAGGGTGAGTGGAGAATTTTACATACATACTGTATAGATATATTAGGACTAGCTAAAGTATTAGCTCATTTTCCTCTTCTACTACTAAACAAGTAAACATCTCACCACAATGAAAACCTCTAGCTGTGACAAATATCAAGTGAACAAATATCGAGTACTAAGCATTTGTTGCTGACATTACTGCATTATCGGGAAGTCACCTGGTTACAATCACAACTGCCATAATTATTGGGAATACCACTTGCTTATTGTTTTTGAGTAAGTGGAGAGAGAAATAGAAAGAGAGAAAGAGAGAATTTGCACCAATTTAATACACAGGTCTTACCTGCATTAAATTGCCCCACTTTGTGCCAATTTGGTTGGGCTTAGTAAGAAGGTGCTACTTGCATCAAGCCTTATTTGCATTGGGTAGGGGCAATTGTTCCACATGCTATTTGCCCCTAGCACATCCTTGTGGATTTCATACGTTTTTTTTTTTCGTTTTGTTTATGGCGTAAAAGCTGTACAGTCCTCTTACGGATTTGGCCCCTAGTGTGTCAAGCAGTTTAATAGCTATGGTGTGGTGCATTTTAGACTGAAATTAGTATTATAAAAATGGCCCAGCACCCTTTAAAACAATTGAGTGCCTTGTGGCACATTTACATGTACGACGGTAGGCCAAATACTAGAGACAATGAAAAACTACGTTCATGAACATCTGAATTAACTAGTATACAGAGGCCCACTTCTCAAACCAAATTATAGTCTTAGACGATTTGTCTTTCATTTCTCACCTACAGTGAGATACATCCTGTACAGATTTCAAGGTCTGCTGTCTTTCAACTCCATAACACAGCAAAAATTCAGCACATCCTGTTTCAAGATGCAAAAAAATATGTCCATGTATTTGTTATATTACAGATGGATTACCGCAGTTCTGTTCTTTTAGAATGCCTTAAAAGACTCTCCAAATAATCCAAAATACAGCAGCACATGTACCGAGAGTATACTATATTTGCCTCTACTGTCTTCTATACGCTTCCTGTTAATCCAGACCACATCTTCGTTTCGTTTTCTGCCACTTATCTGGGTCCGGGTCGCGGGGGCAACAGCCTGAGCAGGGACATCCAGACGCTCCTCTCCCCAGCCACTTCCACCAACTCCTCCGGGGGGACACCAAGACGTTCCCAAGCCAGCCGAGAGATGTAATCTCTCCAGCGTGTCCTTGGTCTGCCCCGGGGTCTCCTCCCGGATGGGCATGCCCGAAACACCTCCCCAGGGAGACGTCCAGGAGGCATCCTGACCAGATGCCCGAACCACCTCAACTGGCTCCTCTCGACGCGGAGGAGCAGCGGCTCTACTCTGAGCTCCTCCCGGATGTCCGAGCTCCTCACGCTATCTCTAAGGCTGAGCCCAGCCACTGTGCGAAGGAAGCTCATTTCGGCCGCTCGTATTCGCGATCTCGTTGTTTCGGTCACTACCCAGAGCTCATGACCATAGGTGAGAGTTGGGACGTAGATTTACCTGTAAATTGAAAGTTTTGCCTTCTGGCTCAGTTCTCTCTTCACCACAACAGACTGCTTAAGAGTCCGCATCACTGCCGACGTACCGGAGCATCCCCCACAGGACACTTTGAGGGACACGGTCTTAAGCCTTCTCCAGATCCACAAAACACATGTGGACTGGTTGGGCAAACTCCCATGCCCCCTCCAGTACCCTCGTGAGGGTATAGAGCTGGTCCGGTGTTCCACGGCCAGGACGAAAACCACATTGCTCCTCTTGATTCCGAGGTTCAACTAGCAGCCGCACTCTCCTCTCCAGCCCCCTGGAGTAGACCTTCCCAGGGAGGCTGAGGAGTGTGATCCCCCGGTAGTTGGAACACACCCTCTGGTCCCCCTTCTTGAAAAGGGGGACAACCACACCTGTCTGCCACTCCAAAGGCACAGTCCCCGATGTCCACGCAATGTTGCAGAGGCGTGTCAACCATGACAGCCCTACAACATCCAGAGCCTTCAGGAGCTCGGGACGGATCTCATCAACCCCCGGGGCGCTGCCGCTGCAGAGTTGTTTGACAGCCCCGGCGACCTTGACCCCAGTGATGGGAGAGCCCAGTCCAAAGTCGTCCGGCTCTGCCTCGTCTTCAGAATGCTTGTTGGTGGGATTGAGGAGATCTTCAAAGTGTTCCTTCCACCGCCGAACTATAGACTCAGTTGAGGTCAGCAACTCCCCTCCCACACCGAAGACCGTGTGGACGGTGTTCCGCTTTCCCCTCCTGAGTCGCCGAACAGTTTGCCAGAATTTCTTTGGCGCCGACTGGAAGTCTTGTTCCATGGCCTCACCAAACTCCTCCCACACCCGGGTTTTTGCCTCAG
>KV751348.1:1353561-1367142 GCA_001698575.1 Mola mola
TGACTAGTTGACTAGCTTCATTTGGCTTCATTGATAAGTACAGCTGAGTAACATCTGCATAACAGTGAAAATTGATGCTGTGCTTCCTGATAATGTTAACCAAAGGAAGCAGATATAGGGTGAAAAGGATTTGTCCAAGTACCGAACCCTGTGGAACTCCATGATTAGCTATAGTGCGTGAGGAGGAGCTATTGTTAACATTGACAAACTGATATCTATCTGATAAATGATGATAAATGATTTGAACCATCTTAATGCAGTTCCTTTAATCCCAATTTCATGTTCCAGTCTCTGTAATAAAATATTATGGTCAATGGTGTCAAATGCACCACTAAGATCTAACAGGACAAGTATGATGGCTGATCTATTGTCTGAGCCATTAGAATATCATTGGTAACTTTAACCAGTGCTGTTTCTGTGCTGTGATGAACTGTCAATCCTGACTGAAACTCTTCAAACAAGCCATTCCTATGCAGATGGTCACATAATTGGTTTGCGACTGCTTTTTCAATGATTTTAGAAATGAAGGGGAGGTTTGATATGGGTCTATAATTAGCCAAAACATCTGGCTCAAGATTAGGTTTTTTGAGTAGAGGTTTGATAACTGCAATCTTGAAAGTCTGTGGTACATAACCCAAAGATAAGGTCAAATTGATCAGATCTAGAATGAACGTGTTAATTTAATAAAAAATCTCTTAAAAGAGCCTAGTCGGTACTTAAATGATGAAACTATAGAAGCTAGCTCTGAGAGATTCAGAGATGAAAATGACTCCAAGTGTAAAATAGGCATTGCAGTCGATCCAAAAGTTGTTATATTTAATAGAAGATTACTGCCTAATGTAAGTAAGAGCTGATGAAATCTTTCTCTGTTTGTTATAATTTTATTTGTAAAAAAGCCCATAAAATCATTACTGCTGAGAGCTAAGGGAAGCTATGACTCTCTGTCAGCCGGGCTACAATGCTGAAGACAAACCTGGGGTTGTTCTTGTTTTTTTCTATTACTGCTGAGTAATACTAGCTTCTAGCATTGCGGAGAGCTGTTTTTTTATACATTTTTAAGCTTTCTTTCCAGGCTAGGTGAAAATCTTCTAAGTTGCTGCAACGCCACTTTCTTTCCAATTTCCGTGACATCTGCTTTAAGACACGAATTTGAGAATTATACCACCAAGCCAGCCTCTTCTGTTTTAATACTTTCTTTTTCAGAGGGGGAACAGTATGTAGATTTGAACACAGTGAAGTCATAGTGCTAATCATGAGGTCATCAACCTGTGCATGGGAGAAGTCCTCAATTGAATTTAGACATGGCTTTGTTGCAAATGATGATAGAATATTCTCTTTAAATTTTGCCACAGCATTTTCAGATAAACATCTTCTATAGCCGAATTTATTCCTAGATGCTGTGCAGTCAATTAATGTAAACTCAAATGTAATGAGGTAATGGTCAGACAAAAGAGGGTTTAGAGGAAAAATTGTTAACTTGTCAATTTCAATGCCTTATGTTAAAACAAGATCAAGGATATGATTGAAGCAGTGAGTGGGTTCATTCACATGCTGGGAAAAGCCAATTGAGTCTAATGATGAAAGAAACAAAGCAGAACTAAGGTTGTCACTTTCTACATCTACATGAATATTGAAATCACCCATTATAATTATTTTATCTGTACTGAGTACTAACTCTGATAGAAACTCAGAAAACTCTGATAGGAACTCTGAGTACGGACCAGGTGGACGATATACTGTAACTAGCAGAACTGTTTTTTCAACTTTCCAGTTTGAGTGAGAAAGACTGAGAGTGACAGCATGGTAACAGCATGGCAGAGTTGCATTTACAGAAAAGTGCCTTATGTAACCATGTCATAACCCTCCTACATTTGTGACCCTTTTTTTACCACTCTGATTGAAATTTATGAAGTCAAGACATCCCTCCCTTTGCTATCATTCTCTACAGTTAATTTGATTTAGTGAATAGGTTTACATGGATTTTTGCAGACAGTTTACAGTGAACTATGAAAAAGATAGAGTCAAACATTTCTTTGTGCATGTGTGTGTGTGTCTGCTGTGTCCATATACGAGGTATACTACAAAACAGGTTAGACAGAGCCATTCTTTCTTTTTGGGAACTGATTCAACATAGCCTAAAGCCCCAGTTTGAGATTTTATGAATATCAGGAACCTCTGAAAAACTGCAAGTTAAACAAATATCAGGTATTATAATAAAAAGCAATACTTGCTGCAATAAAAGCGAAAAAGAGAGATTGTGTTAGAAAATGATTGATCATTGTAAGTGATCAACAATTGAACAAGTACCCTACCAGTCACTGGATGACTGCGCTACCATCAGAACCACAGCCACCCCATAATAGTAAAATGTATAAAGATTTTAGTTTATTCGATCACTTTTTAAAATAACGAATGAAAAATCATCAAATTCTAATTTTTGGGAGACGCATTCGTTGTCTGTGCCTCAATTTGTGACGGTCTTAATGGCATAAATCATCAGGTTACTTAGAGTCGTTTGTGAGTACTACTCTGTGAGTTAATAAAGATTATCCTCCTTATCATCATACTCCTCTCCATCCTCCTCAGACTACAAACTGCTTCCCATTACCACACAGTTTATTTCAAAATAAAATAGTTAAAACCTTCCAATTCTCTGGATCCGCTTCTGGGTCCACAAACTAATTAAATATGGGAAATCCATTACACAATCAATCGTTTTGATCTCTGGGCAGCCAGTCAACTTCCACTGCTGCTGTCCCAAAGAGGTTCCTTCCTAGGGGTGAACTAAAACACCTTTGAAACAGTCATAAACACAAATCCCTGCATCAATCTGCATCAATATGGTTCCATGCCTCAGTTTACCAAATCACCTGCTACAAAGCCCTGTGGCTGCACCTCCTCTTCCTCTTTCAGCTTTACCTAGCTTTTTCTAGGAGCCACCACAGTGAATCCTCCTCCTCCATCTTTCCCTGTCCTCTGCATCTTCTCTCACACCAACTACCTGCATGTCCTCTATCATCACAACCATAAATCACCTCTTTGATCTTCCTCTTTGCCTTCTGCCTGGTAACTCCATCTCCAGCATCCTTCTACCAATATATCCCTCCTCTACACATGTCAAAGCCATCTCGATTTGGCCTTTCTAACTTTGTCTTTCTTAACTGTGCTGTCCCTCTGAAGTGCTCGATCCAAATCCTCTCCATCTTCGTCACTCCCAAACAGAATCTCAACATCTTTAACTCTGCCACCTCCAGCTCTGCCTCCTATCATGCCATGTGGCTGCATCTGTCAAGCAAAATCCCTTAACGTTGCAATTGGAAGGGGAATCCAACTGGTGGAGTTTCGAATCCCCATTGGGAAAGATAGATTGTGCTTCACAGTCCGCTACTTGGACCTGTCCCTGGTTGTACAAATGATAAAGCACCATGTCCATGGATCTGCTCAAAGTTTGGGGGCCAAGAAAAAGCCAAATGGGTGCCCTAGGAAAAAATACAGAAGAATTAATGGAACTTCATATGTATCATGGGCCAACATGAAAAATAGTTGTCATTTAAGTCATGCAAATCACATGGGGTGTGATGCAGCTTAGCACCCTTGTGCTCTAGGCAGCCTTGAACATTCTGCTAAGTTTAAGTTCATCATAATAGAAATACACTGGCCATAGATCAAATCAATATAGAACCTATCCGAATCTTGAAGTTTGCAAAAATTTTATTAAATAATATCCAAGTCCATTCAATTTATCTACCTCACGCAAGTCTCATGACTACCTTGTCAAAATTAAGCCTTTATCGTGTATCTAAATCAAGTCTGGCAACGGAAGCCTTACTCAAGTTAACCTCTGAATTTCAGAGTTAATTATTTTAGATCATTCTTTATTATTTAGTATTTAAAGCTTAAAGTTTACAAATTGGTGTATTGCAAAATTAAAATACAGTTTTTTTTCCTTACATTTAAATCCCAATCACATTCATGGTGATGCACTAAATTGCTTAAAGGCAGCAATTACTACTATTGTATACATCAACCAGTTCATATTGTTAAAGCCACTTTATTGACTTCTGCCCTAACACACAGAAAATCTGATGACACCCTTATTTTTGGAAAAAAGCTTTTTGTAACCTGGTCAAAAGGGTAAAATTTCTAAAATCTTCGAGGGCCCTGTCATGTGACGCATATAACGCAGTAACACAGGTCTGTACAGAGCTCTACACCATGTTGCTTGGTCAGGGGTTTAAATAATGGGGGCCCACTGTCTATGTAGGATTTGGTTAGGTATAAAAGCAAGGATTGCACCAAAAAGGACAGCAGTGCAGCCGTAGCAGTAGCAACAGCAGCAGCTCACCTACTAGTAAGACCACCACCAACATGAGCATGAGCAAGGTAAGCTTAGAAATTTATATAATATTATGATAATTAATGTAATTTGTGTAGAACCTTGCTTAACAATGTTAAAAAGTCAAAACCAGTCAAGGCAGATTAAATGAGAGTAAAATTAGTTAAGTTTTACGACGGTTTAATTTTAAAAAAAAAAAACGCTAGAGACACAGAGTGTTTATACACAAATTAAAAATATTAGGGCCGTTATTATGTATACATGACATCCACCAGCCTTTTAGTTTTCAATGATGCCTGTGCTTTTTCTGTCAACTACTCTTTACCTTGATTTTCAGATCATTTTCTACGAGGACAGGAACTTCCAAGGTCGTTCCTATGAGTGCATGAGCGACTGTGCCGACATATCCTCCTACCTGAGCAGGTGTCAGTCCTGCAGGGTGGAAAGTGGCTGCTTCATGGTCTACGAGCGTCCCAACTACATGGGAAACCAGCATTTAATGAAGAGGGGCGAATATGCTGATTACATGAGCATGATGGGAATGAGTGGCGGTATCAGATCTTGCCGTTTGATTCCCGTGGTAGGTTTTACACAGAACTGACAGTACTAAATTTTAATAATGGGTGACACCTATGCAAATTTAATATTACTATTATATTAATTTGCTTTTACATTCATTTTTACAAACAGCACAGAGGCCAGTTCAGAATGAGGATATATGAAAGGGAGAACTTCAGTGGTAAGATGAACGAGCTGATAGACGACTGCGACAACATCATGGAGCGTTACCATGTGACCGACTGCATGTCCTGCCAGGTGATTGAAGGCCACTGGCTGTTGTACGAGCAGCTTCATTACAGAGGCAGGATGATATATCTGAGGCCTGGAGAGTACCGGAACTTCAGGGACCTGGGCATTAGTGGCATGAGGCTTATGAGCATGAGGCGAATCACAGACATTTGCTAGACAATTTCCTTTTTGAAATAAAAAATGAGATTATTCAAAAACATGAGTCTGTGATTTTAAAGTTATTTAAAGGTTTGATTTAATGTAATATATTGTTTATTGAATTACCTATGAGGATCAGCATATAAAAAGTTGTCAAATTTTTTCTTGTTCATGCTGTCCTGTTCAGGAATTTGACACCATACATTGTCGCATAAACAAAAAAAATGCAAATAATAAAATTAAAAAAACATAAATACATACCTGAACAAAACAAGTATCAAAAATGCCATGAATTGTTAATGTGTAATAGATTATGTGGCTGTTCTAAAACAATACAGAAGTGAAATACACCTCCACCTTTGTTCTCGATACGTTATAAGAAACCATATACATTCTTATGTGGCAAGATAGTTTACAGATATTTCTGGCCTCCTCTAAAGGAGTACTTTTTAACCCTGGAGCAGTTTAAATTATAAATCTTCATCATCTTCATCATCATCATCATTAAACTGGGATATTCCCAGCGCTGCTGCAGATATAAACACTTCATTAAGAATATTGCAGAATATTGTTTAATATTGAATATTAAACACAATATGGACCTTATTTGGAGTATTCTCTGCAAGTAAACATAGTCACTGTTGCAGACCAAGTATGCCACCTAATGTCAAAGACCCTCCCAATGGCAAGAACCCTGCCAAGCAAGATAATGTGCCCTGCCAGGAATTTCCCTTCAGGAATGGCTCAAGAAACAGTTCAAGGGCCTGTTTCAGGATGTCCTGAATATGATTTTGTAGTGCTTTCTATATATTCAATATATACTGTATATCTTCAACTAGCCCCATACTGCACTCAAATTGTATTACAATGTAACATAAAAGTAAATTCAATTGCATTGCAAATTGCAAACTTGATGCAACATGAAACATTTCAAAAGCTTATGGAATATGTCTAAATATTAAATGTGTTAATATGAAGTATATAATATGTAATACGAAATAAACAGTTAATGAAGGTTGTAATAAATAAACAGGTGTTTGAAGGCAACTTTGTAGAAGAATTACTTTAGAAATGTGAGCACTTTAATGCTTGAGGTAATTTACATTCACTAAGACAGTTTGCCATGTTAGTCAAGCAATAAAATATATCAGTGAAAATTTACACCATTCCACCATTCCATCCATGAGCAATTTTTAAGATGCAGAGCCTAAAACATAACCTCCTTGGTGGTTATACTTAGATACTGACATGAACAATATCCTGCACATATGGTGCACGAATGTGAAAATGTACATTAGAATAGGAGTTGCTGTATAATTCACATAGGCTGTTTATGATAATGGACAACACGAGAGCTCCAACAGACAGGTTTGGTTTTCATTAGTTATTTGATACCATAAAAATGGGGTAAAATATCGTGTTTGACAGCTGAGGTCTGCTCACAAATTGGGTGGGCAAGTGTATGGGCAAGCCAGATACTGATACTGAATCTAGATACTGTGGCTCAGCTTCGCAGTTGTGACTGCACAGGCTATGGCTTCAAATGATGTTACCAGTGCCAGATGACATTGCTACTATTATAGATATTTGGGTTTCATTTATTTAGAATGGGAGGAAGTCACAGCATGTTTTTGAAGGTGCTGTAATTGCTCCCAGTGCTTCCCTACCTTTCTAGTTTTGGACTGTAAGGGTGGTATGGTCAGGGTCTGCCAGTATCATATGTTTGTTGTTAGGGTCAATCAGTGTTTCCGGGCTTATGTTGAAGTTTTGCTTGTGTCTTATTCCCCATGTCCTGTCATGTCTTGTCCCTCAGGTGTGTTTGATTATTCCCTCTCCCTAATTTGTCCCACCTGTGTCCTATTGTCTACCTTTCTCCCATGTATTTAACCCCCGTGTTCCCTTCCTCCCGTGCCAGATTGTCTTGTCTTCCTAGTGAGCAGTCCAGCGTATGTTCCGCGTAAGTCTCCTTGTGTTCGATCTGTATTCCATGTTCCGATTACCGAGTTTGCCTTATCCTTATCTGTACCTCTGCATAATTTTGAATTCCTGGTTTGACCTTTATTATTAAAACAACTGATTTATAAAACCCCCTGTGTGACTCTGTACAATTGCATCCTCGGTTTCCTGAACCTGATAATTAATTCCATTCTCATGGTTCATTTAGTAGCTTAGCATATAGACTGGAAACAGGAAAACAACATTCTGCTACCAGCACTTCTGAAGGCTCGGAATATAGGAGGCTGATTAACCCCTCCTCACAATTGGACGGAAACCTGCTCTGGGGTCTTGTTCTGCACTGATGCTCAGTGTAGTTTCAGGTAAAGTCAGGTGTCTGCTGATTCATTCTTAAACCTCTTAACGTCTCCCAGACTCGTTAGGGCTGAGTTTCAACCTTGATCTCTGGTTTCTGCTGAAGACCAGTTTACTACAAATTCTTGCTGACCATATCTCTGGACCATTTTCTCCTCCAGACTCATTTAGTCTTCAGTTTTTATCCTCACTGTAAAGTGTCACTTTCCCTCTTCTTCAAACCTGCTTCTCTGTGAGATCAGGTGAGGTTGTATTTTTCTCCCTCTTGTGTCACAATCTGAATACTTAGAATTCTGATTATGTTATTATATAAATAAAATAATGATATAATGACTAGAATTAAAGATAATATAATTACTTTTAAGTCTTGCAGTGGGAGCATATTTGAAGTTTCTTCCCTAATGTGATGGAAATCAATTTCCAAATCTGGCAGAATATTAAAAATCCTGCCCTTTTTCAAGGTTGCCAAGTGACCAACAGCGATTAACTGCACCTGAAGCCACATTCAAAGTGTACATATTGTGTGGATAAACAGCAGAGATCTTTTCTTACTACCCCAGAAGGCATAACCTTGGTGCATGAATGGTTAAAGCTTCTAAGATGGGAGATGCTTGTTTTTTCTGCCACCAGAAAGTGTATAATTGTGACACTGTGAAGTGGTTTGTGGTGTCACATAACTTGAAAGGTGATAAATAAATGCAGGTCCATTTACCATCTGAAACAGTGTTAGCAAACCCCCATATAATAACCCCCATGAAAGTATTATTTATATCAGGACTGTTGTATTAGATTAGTTAAAGCTTAAAAATTGGAAAGTGCAAGTGTATTTCCTCAAATGTGTAATGAACAAATTATAAAAAATATGTAGTTCCCTACATATTTGAACAAAGTCCGACAATAATAGTCGTATTTATGGCAGGATATAATATTTATTGCTGCTGTTTTGAAGCTGATATTTATCTGGTAATAACAGGTAGTAAAGCTCAGTCCTGCTTTGTTCCCTGCTGTTGTTTGGCCATTGCCATGACACTGTGTGGGTGTTCACTGTCAACAAGCAGCTTGCAATCTCTCATTAGATCCAATGCTATTAGGGTGGAGAAGAGTCACTGAGCAAACAGTATCCCTGCCTTTCAAACTGGGTTATCTAATCTAGTCAACAGGGATGAGCTGGACTTTGAGTTCAGTGAGAGACAGTCAGGGCAAGTAATGTTTGGCATGGGAATAAACCGTCATTCATCATCAGGCCAGTCTTCATTGGTTGATTGCCATGACGTCGTCCTTTGGGGTATGAGCTTTACGAGCAGGGATTAGATAAGAGTTTGTGGAGACACTTTGTGGAGGGTCAGACAATGTCTGGTGCTGATCACTGGAGATGGAGCTGTGGTCTGCATTAGATGTGCTTCAGTGGAAGGCCACATGCTGTAGCATTAACAGAATGCAGTGAGCATCATTCAAAGTACATGTGTTTTGCCTTGTCAATTAAAGGATAGGTTTACATTTACTTACAGCACGTGCCCATATGCACATTGAAACAGTATTTGGCTGCTCTTCTTCCTTTCCACTTTGGCCCTGAGAAGATCCTTACGGCGAAATAGGAGACAAAACGTACATTCCCCCATAGAGTCAAATGAGGCTTCAAGTAGTTAGAAGCAAATTGCAGAGGTGCTACAAATATCCAGAATTCCCTCTCGTATCTTTTGTATGACTTGGATTTCTGCACAGAGGAGAGAGTAGCACAGAGGAAGAATTTTGCTCTTTCTGCTTGTGTACTGTCACTTAAGGAGACACCACCTTGACTTGGTTATTTCCCACTGATGAAGTCTCATTTAGGGCCTACTTGGGGCAGCTGTAGCTCAGATGTTGGAGCGGTCGTCCAGTAATAGGAAGGTTCCTGGTTTGATCCCAGACCCTGCAGTCAACATGTTAAAGTGTCCTTGAGCAAGACACTGAACCTGAAATTGCTCCTGATGCTGCGCCATCAGTGTGTGACTGTGTGAATTGTTAACGCTCCTGATGAGCAGGTGGCTCCCTGCAAGGTAGTCAGTGCCACCAGTGTATGAATGTGTGTGTGAATGGGTGAATGCAAAACCTGTAGTGTAAAAGCGCTTTGAGTGGTCAACAATGACTAGAAAAGTGCTATATAAATTCAAGACATTTTACCATGTACCATTCTACTTTAGAATGCACAAACCTATGAACCTATCATTTAAGGCTTGAATTTTGGTCTTCAGTGAGGCTGGCAGAGATATTCGTTAGGGATGTTACCTGAGCACGTGCTCATTGGAAAACTTGACCTTCTTGTTTTTCTGTAATATTCCTACTGTTCCATCTGTTCTGCCTCATCTACAGTATGTCCTTCTCACTACCTTTAGCCATGCATACAACAAGTCTCCATTTCGCTATGTCTCCTCTCCTTCATGGCTGAGGGCTGTGGTCCAGGCTTGGGAGGCAGGCGAAGGAGTGCATGCAGGCTCAGCTGGGCCCAGCCTGCCCAGCGTCAGACTAAGTGCCTTTGACAGCACACAGCACAGTTATTAACTGTGATCTGCCACCACAGGGCCTGGGCAACCCTGCACTGAGGGGAGGGTCCACCAGAGGGCTCTGCTCTAAACCACAAAGACTGCTTTCACTTCAAACGCAGTCTATTCTGCTCTCTGGTATGTTCCCTTATGACCCTCGCCAACCCCTATTATATATTTTTACATCATCTCAGATATTATGTATGCAGTTTATCTAATATGGCTCAATTCACATGGGCCTGGAACAACAGGGAAGCTTCTACAACATTGTCCAAACCCTTGACACTGAGGAGCTGAATGAGAATATTTTTTTGTTGGACATCTGTGAAACCATTCTTATCCCATGGGGCATACACACATTCAACACACAAACAGGCATGTACGATGTTGTTTCGTCAACATTATGTTGCCTCCTGAATGCTGTCCATATACTTGTAGATTTCAGCCATATAGGTGGTCTGCAGCACTGTTTTTTCCTGTACTCGGCCTTCAGCTGCCCCTCTTTCAGGCTGAATCCTTTCTTTCCTCTGTGTCCCCCACACCCCCACCTCTAAACTGATCCTTATACACGCTAAACACGGTTAGATGACTTTTTTGTTGTCTGTCGGATTATTCATCCTTTCTCCTGACTAACACGTTAGTTAGTCTGTGTGCTGCTCAGCCCAGAAATTCAACTGATATTTTTTAAGAACATTCAAAGAATATTCATGGAGGTGTCATTTCTCCCTGCAAACCTTTTACCCTGTGCCATATTGAAATAAAATAGCAGCTGCACACTATCATTCATCAATTTAATTAAGGTTCTGTTTCCACTTAAAAAAGCAGCCTGCTGATTCTGTCTGAGTTGAATGAAACAAAACATTCATTAGCATCACTTGTAACACCTGTATTGAGCCTGCAGTTTCATGTTAAAATGTCTGCTTTGCAAAAGGTTTATTAAAGCTCTCAAATTTATTATAAGAGCTTAAAGTTATTGTAATGTCCTTTAATTATAGTTGTTTCAAAAAAGACAGGCAAGACCTGACATTTTTGGTTAAGTCCTAAAAGTATTCATTCATTCATTTATTTAGAACATTTTTGCTTCTCTCTTTGGATTTGTGACTCAAATATTATAATAAAACAATGGAATGTTTCTTAAAGTTGATTAATGAAATAAAGTAGGATTATTATGCTCTGCTGTCATTTAGGGGCTGTAATCTGTAAAAACAGAGTTTGACATGTCAGGCACCATTAACCAAACACACTGCAAGTCAAAACACAAACATCAGATTGCTCAATTAGCCCTCCTTTAGCCTGTACCTGTTAACCCTGCAGCTAGGTTTTTAAATCATTATACTCAGGGTCAAGTATGATCCCTGTGCTTATCTGCATCAACAACTGGCAAGAGTAGGCATTCTCCAACACCCACCCAAGCACACACACACACACAATAACACACTTTCAGACTGCACAGACCTCTGCTGAATGTTGCAAGTAATAAAAAGTGATTTAGGAAGGGATGGGATTGAAAAGGCAATACTGCCCTCGTGTGCCCTGTAATTTGAAATTGAAAGCGGTTAAAAGATATTATTTGTGGATGATTTGTAAATCCTCAATATAACTCACCCCATCCTCTCTCCTCTTAGAACCACATCCCATAGGGAGGGTCACAGTCAGCTCACATTCTCTTCACAATATGCGCCCTGATAGGGTCCATTGACCAACATGCCTACGAATATGAGCTAATGGGAAGATATCTGGTATGATCAGGTGCTGAGTTTGATAGTTGGAAACAAAGAAACACATTTTCTTTTTATTAGTAGGTTTGAAAACTACTTATAAAAGCCAGCTCATGCACAGACATGTTTTTTTTTCTTTTTTTGCTCGGTTTCCCAAACCTGATAGGTATTGGAATCCAAAGTTTTTAATGGGTTCTTCTTCTTGCCCATTCCCCATCCTCCTACCAAGTTTTGCTGAAATCCATCTTGTGGTGTGCATAATCCCTCTAACAACAAATAGATTAAAGAAAAGATACTTGGTAGAGGTTAAAATGGTGCAGATGTGTATTTTATTTATTTATTTTTTTACTCAAATTATTAATTTAAAGCAATGGAAAAAAATGCGAGAGAAGAGAGAAGCCAATAGATCTATTCTGGAATGATAGAGCTTGTGATAGCATAACCTTTTTCCACCAGCATGACAAACAGAGGGACTTGCATGCCCATGCTGACTCGTGGCTTCTATACAATGGTGCCATCAATTGTTTGGATGTCACGTTAGGTGTAAAAAAAGGATTAAATTCAGGAGAGGATTGCTATAGCATCACTCACTGGATAAGCCACCATGCATGGCAAGGTAAATTTAATAAGATACTATCATTGTTGCTCTTATACTAATCTTATGCTAATACAGTCCTTTAATTTAAACTATTTGCTTCAAGTTTCATGGTGTTGTTCAAAGGATACATGCATCTTTTGTCACTATCATGACCCTAAAAGAATAATTATTTGTCATAGAGGTTTACTTCAAGGTTGAAATGACGACTGGTTAATAGCCATCAATAATAATGCATGATACTGAACTTGGAGTGCTCTGTTGAATTTCAGATCATCTTTTATGAGGACAACAACTTCCAGGGTCGCTCCTATGAGACCAGCAGTGATTGTGCTGACATGTCCTCTCATCTGAGCAGGTGTCAGTCCCGCAGAGTGGAAAGTGGCTGCTTCATGGTCTATGACCGTCCTAACTATATGGGTCAGCAATATTTCCTGAGGAGAGGGGAGTACTCAGACTACCAGCATTGGATGGGTTTTGATGATAGCATCAGGTCCTGTCGTATGATTCTCATGGTATCATACTCAGATGCCAAGACATTAAGATGTCAAGAAATACAAGGCAATGGGAGTTAACAACAAATGACTAATCACCATACATTGATAAATGTCTATTAACAGCACAAAGGGTCCTATAAAATACGGATATACGAGATGGAGAACTTTGGAGGTCAGATGTATGAGCTGATGGATGACTGTGAAAACATCCAAGACCAATACCAGATGCCTGACTGTCAGTCCTGCCAGGTGATGGATGGCCACTGGCTGATGTACGAGCAGCCACTATGCAGAGGCAGGATGATATACCTGATGCCTGGAGAGTACAGCATTTTCAGGGAGATGGGATATGATGGAATGAGATTCAGCTCTATCAGACACATTACTGACTCCTGTTAACATTATAAATTAAAAAATTCAATATTGAACATGTTGGTAATCCATTATTTTGGTTCAGTGTGTTTGAATTTTTATAATGAAATGTAAAAACAGAATGATTGGTTGACTGACTGTTCCCATTGTCACCTTCATTAGTAAGCTACCTTCAAAAAAAATAAATTTTCAAAAAAGCTCTGTGTTCATAAACATTCTTTATAATATATTTTTTTATCTTTTGTACATTAAAGTTAAAGGAGTAGTTACAAATAAATCTATTTTT
>KV751348.1:1367193-1390902 GCA_001698575.1 Mola mola
GTAGCTTTGAATATGAAAACATTAGGTTACAGATATGGAATTATCTCTCACATACATACTTACTGTACTATGTATATATACTATATATAAATCCATAACTACAGGCTAAACAAATTGAGCATTTACTGTCCGGTTCATTGTTAAAGGAACAATCCATGAGTTATGTGCTGTACACATTCCACATCACAGTCAGAGACTGCATAGATATGTGGACTCAAATAACAATTACCTTTCAGTGCAGAAAGGGGTCAATTTAGATGGTAAAATATGCCTTACATTGACTTGACATTCAAAATGAGGAATTTAAAAAAAACCAACACAATGCTGTATTTGGTAATGTCTCATCACTTGTTTGAATTATTAGTATTCTTGCCCCTAAAGTATTAATGTTGTCCATTTGTCTGTCTGCCTTTATACTGTACATCTGTCCAGACCTATAACTCAAAATTTGCAACACCTTTCAACTTGAAAATTGTATACAGGGTAACTGTAAACAATATCTTGGCTCTCTCCAATGATGATCTGGATCCAAATGTTGATTTTTTTATTTTTTTTTTTTAAATTCTTTGACTCATTTCATTTTTTTTAAAAGGATTCTTCATCATTTGGAGATACAAGACCATTGCTTTGCCACCTCCCATATGAAAAGACCAATATTATAACAGTTCATGGGTGGCTGTGACTCAGTAGGTAGAGTGGGTCATCCTCTGATCAGAGGATTAGTTCAATTCCCGATTCCCCTGCATACAGTGTGTCGAATGGAAAGATACTGAACTCCAGATTTCTCCTAACACTGTACTATAGGTATGTGAATGTGTGCAAATAGTTTCCTTACTCCCAACCTAGATGATACTTCCAACCACATATGAACGTGTTAGAATGGGTGAATATGACAAACACTAAAAAGTGCTTTAAGAAGTTGAATAGACTTGGAAGGTGCTATATAAATGCTCTTCATTTTAGCAAGTCCATTTACATTCTGATAAATGCAAATAACCCTTACACTCCAAATCGAGAATTCAATAACGCCTGTCTGTCTGTCTGCCTGTCTGGATCTGTAACTTAAAAAACTGCACCACCATTTGGTTGCACTGTAGGTCTCCACCAGAGCAAGTGAATGGAGCAGAGCAGGAGCAAGTAGCAAGCACCAGCAGAAGGATTTCCCATCCTAATGCAATTTCACTCTAATACTGCTCACACCATGTCTAACCAAGATAAGTAACCAAGTATTTTTCACTATTGGGCACATTTTAATGTTTTGACTTTAGAAAGATATACTGTATATACCTTTATTTTAACTCATTTCCAATGACGTCAAGTTAAAAATTACAATTAAAATTACAATTCACAACCAGGATACAAATATATGATGACATTGTCATCTGTAGTGAGAGCAGGCAGCAGGTGGAAGAAAACCTGGGGAAGTGGAGATATGTGCTGGAAAGAAGAGGAATGATAGTCAGTTGTAACAAGACAGAATACATGTTTGTCAAATATAGGGAGACAATTGGAACGGTGAGATTACAAAGAGCAGAGGTGGAAAAGGTCCATGAGTTTAAGTACTTTGGGTCAACATTTCAGGGCAGTGATGACTATGGTAAAGAGGTAAAGAAGTGAGTGAAGGCTAGGTGGAGTGGGTGGAGAAAAGTGTCAGAAGTGATATGTGACAAAAGAGTAGGAGCAATGGTAAAAGGAAAGGTTTACAAGAGGATAGTGAGAACAGCAATGTCGTTTGGCTTGGAGACAGTGGCACTGACCAAAAGACAGGAGGCAGAGCTGGAGGTGGCAGAGTTAAAGATATTGAAAATCTCTTTGGGAGTGACGAGGATGGACAGGAATGAGCACATCAGAGGGACAGCAAAGGTTGGACAATTTGAAGACAAAGTAGGAGAGGCCAGATTGAGATGGTTTGGACATGTGAAGGGGGGACAGCAAAAATATTGGTATAAGGATGCTCAAGATGGAACAAACAGGCAGGGGGCAAAGAGGAAGACCTAAGAGGTGATTCATGGCTGTGGTGCAGGAGGATAAACATTACAAACAGAGGAAGTATAATATGGCATGATAAGAACATGATACAACATGTATCATAGATTTGAATTCACCAAAGAAAATCAAAGTGTAAACAAACATAAATTTATTTTTGTGCATTCAAAAAAAAGTTTAAAACTTTTAACAGTAGTGTTTGAGTGCATTAAAAAACAACGGTAAATTTTTCAAAGCCAATTCAACAGATTCAGCAGTACAATGCAGTATTGTGTCATCTGCGTACAAATGAGCATGGCAGTTTCGTAACGATAAGATAATGTTATTAACAAAGACTGTAAAAAGGACCAAATTTAAAATGGAACCCAGTTATTTACTGATAAAAACTCACAGCAAATGGTTCCCAAGTACACTTACTGCTGCCAATGAGAGGTAATCCCAAAAACAAATACAGACAAATGAACTGAAACCAATATTACATAAAATTTAAAAGCAAGGAATGATCAATAGGATCAAATGCGTTGGATATATCCACAGAAATGGCAGCACAATGATTTTTACGATCCAATCCATTGACAATGCATCAACAAATGCTGTGCACAGATATTAATTGTAATTGATGTGGATTCAGGACATAAATTCCTTTCATTCAATACTAATGAATGATTCTAGAATTTTGGCTAAGCACACTAATTTGGACATTGGTCTGTAGTTTATAGTGTTATTTCTATCTCCTTCCTTTGTGCAGTGGTAGTATATGAGTAGTTTTCCAAACTCTGGGAACAAAGGCAATTAAAATAGAGATGTTAAAAATATGAGTAATTTGCTCAGTAATAATAGGAGCTATTAGGAGCAATAGAAGCATTTGAAGAAAAAAAAGCATCCAATTTTCTCCACCAGAGGTTTTCCTATAGTTAATGGTTTGAAAAGCATCAAAGACCTGACCAGTAGAGACAATATCCAAAATAAACTTTTTAAAAGGTGCATGCCTATTTAAAACTAAAAGGAATTTTCTACTGAAACAAAGGCTGATTCACTGTCTGAAATTTCAGAGGATGAATATCACAGTTAGAGAGATCAATAAGAAACCTATTTTTAAATTTCTTTCAACCATTGTTTGAGATGTAGACTTCTTTACCTGTGTCAATAATACATGACTCAGGATAGTGGTCACTAATGCCAAACTCTGACACTCCACTAAATAGTAAATCTACCAGAGTGGATCTTGAGTGGATCAGCTGGGATAAATTTAGGATACCAGAGACCCCTTTGAATAATATGAGGAATTTGTCAACCAGTCAGTGTTGAAATCTGCTAAAAATATCAGCTCGTTTGTATACTGAAACAGTAACATAAACAGACCCAGCATAAGCTGAGGGCAATCAAAAGCACAAATTACTGTAAGTGAATTTAATTACTTATCTTAAAAGCAAGGAATAAAAAATATGGGGCATTGTCACAACATGTAAAATAAAACCTGAAAAAACTAGAATCAACATAAATGGCTACAACACTGCACCTTCCAATTCGGTGTACTCTACAAAAAAATATAGTCGTTAATGGCCACCTCAGAATCTTTAGTGTATTTTTTAAGTCCTGTTTCTGAAAAAGCCAGAATATCTGGATCTGCTCGAGGGACCACGATATTTAAAGCTGCCATTTGTGGCCTTTAGAAAAATAACTTTTTGTCATTATTGTTAAAATTATCACTATTTTCTGACAGATATAGTAAACAATAATAAAAACTGGTTCGTCTGGTCCCTCCTAAACTTCTCTGACCACTGTTTGAAGAAAGGAGTTGCTTCTCAGAGGAAAACCAATCAGAGCGTCAGACAAGTGTCAATTATTGACTCGTGAGCGAAGAGCAGGCATCCCCCAATGATTACGGCAACCAGAGCGGCAGGAGCGTAATGAACTTAATGGCAGAAAAATGAAGTAGCACTGAACAAACTGCCCATTCCTGGACATACACCATAACAACAGCAAAAATAACAAGACATTTGAAAAAAGCATGGTGAAAAGAAAGAGCTGTCCTGCAGGGAGTGGCGTGGAGGCAAAGCAAGAGTGTAGCTCATTCAGGTCTGCAATGTAAGTTATATGAAAACTATAGACTACAGCTTTATGATCAAAATCATGATTTTTAACATGCCTGTATTATTCAAACAAGTTGAAACTGACTCTGTAGGCATCTGGGCTGAGAAGAGGCAAGATGACAGTGGGTAGCAAATGTAGCTTCTTCTTTTATTCTTCTGCTTTCGGCTTTACCTATGTATTTCTCGAAGTCCTCACAGTGAATCATCCTCTTCCATCTTTCCCTGTCCTCTGCATGTTCTTCTTTCACACCAACTATTTGCATATCCTCTCTCATCACATCCATGAATCCTCTTTGGTCTTCCTCTTTGCCTCCGTCTTGAGCATCCTTCCATCAATATGCCTCTCTTCTGCATATGTCCAAACCATCTCAATGCGGCCTCTCTAACTTTGTTTTCAAATTGTCCAACCTGTTCTGTCCCTCTGATGTGCTCGTTCCTAAACTTATCCATCCTAGTCACTACAAAAGAGAATCTCAACAACTTTAACTCTGCTTCCTGTCTTTTGGTCAGGGCCATCATCTCCAAGCCATACAGCATGCTGGTCTCACTAACCACATGTAAACCTTTCTTTTAATTTTCGCTGCTAATCATTTGTCACAGATCACTCTGTACACTTTTCTCCACCCACTCCAACAGGCCTGCACTTGCTTCTTCACCTATTTACCACACTCCACGTTACTCTGAACAGTTGACCCCATGGACCTTTTCCACGGCTGCTCCCTGTGACCTCATCTTTCCACTTGCCTCTCTTTCATTTACACATATTTATTCTGACTGACTTTCATTCCTCTTCTTTCCAGTGTGTACCTCCACCTCTCCGGGTCTTCTTACACATGCTGCCTGCTCTCAGTACCGATCACAATGTCGTCTGCAAACATTACAGTCCACGGAGATTCCTGCCTGACCTCATTTGTCAGTATATCCATCACTATAACAAAAAGGAGGGGCTCAGGGCCGATCCTTGATGCAGTCTTACCTCCACCATGAAGGCATCTGTCACGCATATCCTGCACCAATCTAACATTCTTCTCTGCTACTCCAGACTTTCTCATACAATAACACAGTTCCTCCCTTGGCACCCTGTCATAGGCTTTCTCTAGATCCACAAAGACACAATGCAACTCTTTCTGACCTTCTCTATACTTCTCCATCAGCATTCTCAAAGCAAACATGGTGTCTGTAGTGCTCTTTCTTGGCATGAAACCATACTCCTGCTCACAAATAGTCACTCCTCTCTTAGCATCGCTTCCACAACTCTTTTTCAAATCTGCAATGTGTGTCTCATCAGCTTTATCTCTCTGTAGTTGCTATAACTCTGCACATCACTCTTGTTCTTAAAGACCGGATCCAGTACACTTTTCCTCCATTCCTCAGGTGTCTTCTCATTGTCCAAGATCATGTTGAATAGTTTTGTCAAAAACTCCACTCTCTCCTAGACACTTCCATACCTCTACCAGTATGTTATCAGGACCAAGGCGGCGCTTCAACAGGAAATAAGGTTTAAGCCACGCCCCTGCTTTGTTTGACACCTCCCAGGTGGGTGGTGTTGAGGCAGCTGTTGTTCAGTTGTGAATTTTTTTAATCCATTATTTATTTATCTTATATATTTAATTTTCTTTGTACGCCCACCATTTTAATGTGTCATCGCTGCTCTGTTTGTGCTGACTATGGGGACTATGTGCACAGCCTTGGTGTGCACCATCGCATCCAATGTACATCCTCGGTTTTGACATAGCCAAGGGTTCTGGCGCAGACCGTGGAATTAGAATATGTGTTGACATTTAGAGATCATTTTCAGATCATCTGACATTTGTTGCGGGCTGTTAATTTTACTACAGTAGTGCCATATACCCCTGCGCAGACATGCGAGTTGTTAACCAAAGCTGCATCCCCCATGTGGTCAGTGATGATTTTTTTTTTTTTTAATTCAGCATCATTTTAATTGTCTGATATCATTTATGTTCCATTTTAGTTACATGTGCAGTATGAACACCATAGCTATTTTTGATTTGTCTGTGGGGACCATGCACACAGCCTTGGGGTGCGCCATCACATCAATGGCGCATCCTCAGCTTTGATGTCACAGGCTTAGCAATCACTGTGAGAGGACCTGATGTTACCCATTCACTGTAAAAGAGGCCAGGTTGGAGTTTAGCATTGTGTCTGGAAATTAATTTTTGTCTGTGGTCGTGGGAGAATGAAGAGATCACTTTCTCAACAAGAAATTGGCGTTGCACCCGTGGGAATAAAAGAGGTGTTTGCATTTGGAGACATTATTCCATTCATCTGAAAGACGACTTTATTTTCGGTTGGTGTTAGTCCCACGGCTATTGATGCCCACAAGGCAGGTGTGGAGTTATCAAAGGTCACATGACAGTCATTGGTACATAGAATTGTTAACCACACCTCTAGGTGATCTTGTTTATAAATATATATATATATATGTGTAGAAAACCGTGCATTTTAGTCATTTTAAGAGGCTTGAATGCTGTTACATCCCGTAGATCCCTCTTGCTAGCTTTTTTGATCAATAAACACCATGATCCAGCATGGTTTTTCCAAATGGTAAGCAGTCTACAATGAAACTCTATTTAGAAATGTAACATTATCAACTGGACATTCAATTGTGTTATGTTCTTCTTCTTTTTTTAATTTTTATTTATTAGGTACTGTTCTGATTGTTGTAGCTAATGTGGAGAACATCCCACCATCTCATTTTGATGGGAAAGGTTAGTGTTTTTAAGACTTTTACATTTTGTTAAGAAGTGTTCTTACACAGTGTAACTAATATTATTTTTTCTGCTGCTACTGCGTTCTACAGCAGTTGTAGAAATGAGCACGCAGGTTTAGAAGGTTCTGCTCAACCCTAATTCAAATGTGAGTAATCCTTGTTAAAGAAATAAACTGTTTAGCAGTGTATGCATCTATTTGTTATACTGAAACTTTCCTTCTCTATTTTTAAAGTTCCAGAGGTCTTGCACAAGCCCAAACTTAGGAGGCCATTGTCCCTAAAAGTGATCAGGGAGCCGAAGAAGGCAAAGGAAAGACGGTTCGTGCAACCATCCCAGATAAGCGCGGACACACAGTATGTACAACGATTGCTGCTCATCAAAATGCGTTGCTTTTAACAGCATATACCGGTAAATAACTCAAAACCTCTGTACCTGTAGGTCAGAGAGTCTTGTGGTCTAGTTTGCTCCCATGGAAGAAGCTGAAGCCTCATCGCATTTCTAAGAGGATTGTGACCAGCTTCAGTCTGGTCTTGAGGACGAGACTAAAGCATCCACGCGTTTCTTGGAGGAAATTTTAGAAACACAGCTCTATATCGAAAACAAAGGTGAAGTGCAAACATTTCTTTATGATAATGTGTTATTAAATGACTTGGCTGTTAGTGAGATAAAGTTTGGTGACTCGCTGGAGTTTGTTGATAACGCTGCTGTTGCGTCTTTTGAAGCGGGTGATTTTTCTCCTGAAGTTCTAGTAGAAAGTAATGTGTTTGATCTTGCTGTTGGCCTACAGTGTCCACATGTCTTGGAGAGGGTGATGTATAAAAATCATTCAAGTTTTCAGGGGTTGACTGAGTAGGAGTTGAGACTGCTTCACAAAATCTACCTGAACCCTGACAATTTACCTGCTGCTGTTTATCAACGACATATATTTACACAAACACAGGACAGTGATCAGGATAGATTTGTTCAAATTTTTTGTCAATTCAACCAATTGGAGACAACAGTTTTCAGTAGATTTGGCCAACTGACAACAATGCTTGGAAAATTAATCACTTCCACCACCGATTACCAGATTTTTTTCATGAGATAACAAAAATGAAATTGAGTGCACAATAGCACAAGTCGGCTCACAAATTGAACAAATACAAATTATTTTAAGTAGAATCACTCACATCATCAATGCTGAATAAAAATCAGTCAATAATTATGTCCCCACCTAGTAAATATTTTGAACTCATTGACAGCTCTGGCCAGGCAGTTGCTAATAATGTTAGTCCTATAGAGGATGCGCAGACATGCATATGTTTTGACTTTAAAGCACTTAGACAGTGGTCTGAAGAGCTCACCGAAAAATATAAGGCTCTAAAGACCCGCTACATCCGACAACTCCCAAACCACTTCTCATACACCTTCAAATTCTGTAGCTTGGATTGTCTCTGATGATTCTGTATCACCTGCCAATATCTCTGTTGCCACTGTGCCTTTGACACAGTGTGCTCAGTTGACAGACTTTGCTAATGGCCCTGTCAGCAAGTTTGATAAGCAAATGGAGCCAAGCAGGTGATCATGGTTTGGTGCAGCGGGGGTCTGGTTGTGGACAGGTGCACGTTAGGGACATAACTACTTTTAATGCATTAGTAATGCGCCAGCCTGTGGATTTCAGAAACATCGACACAAATGATCTAAAGCAGAGGATGTTGGGGGTCTGAAACAGGCTAACTGATGTTATTAATCAGGCTGTTCACAACTCGGTCGTGTTTTAAACGTTGTTTTTAGAGGTCTGTCCCTGGGAAGCAACGTTCAAGCCATTTTAAACATAGACAACAATTATAGCGTGGATCTGTTTTGGAAGAAGTTGCTCAGGTTTTACAGAGTAATGAAGATTCCATAGCAGAAAATGAATTGGAGTTTGTTGTTACGGTTGCACAAAGTAGAAGGGGAGGTGCTCATCTAAAGTTGGATACTGTGCCACACGATGAGATTTTGGCCAACAAAGGGCAATTTCTGTACAATGCTAACAGCAGTGTTGAAAACAACAATCTGTGTTTTTCTCTATGCCTTGTACACTATGCCAATGCTGCCATGTCTGACCACGAGAAATTGGTGTATGCAAAACAGCTGCACAGTGTACACATAGGGCGTGACCACATGGTCAACAGGTATCGCTCATTGATGTTACCAAATTTGAAAAACACATTGATGTCAAGATAATTATTTTTCACCGCGCTGCTGGGTGTAAACTTCTGCAGTGTTTCCAAACGCACAACAACAGACACGCATGTACAATGCTTTATTTACACAACCAGCATTTTTACATGATCGAAAATTCTTGGGATTTCTCGGGGCCCCTCATGTCTGCCAGTATTGCTACAGTACGCACACACACACACACACACACACACATACATGCACACCCTTGTATATAAATGTATATAATGGTTTACATCCTAGATTAGGAACTGTGTATTTCCTTTTCTTTATTGTTCATTCTTGAAATAAAATACTTTGAGATTAACATTTTGTGTGTTTAATGTTGCACAAGAGTGAATTTTGCCAACCTCTACACTGTCATGAACTCCAACTAACTGTTGATGAAGGAATGTTGATTGTAATTATTAAGTTAATTACTAAGCACAATTCCCAATTCACAGTTTCGTAGATTTCATGAGACTGATTAGTTAAATATTTTCCCTTCTATACGGGTGGTGCCCTGAGGTAATCTAATGTAAATTAGATCTTACTATTCTAATAATCATTAGTTATCTAGGATAATTATTGATTCATTTTGGAAGCCAAATTCAACCACTTAGTTGTCGCCTTATATTGTTAACGTAAATGGTGGTTTGTTTGAGCAGCCATACTGTCAACATACCAGAGCCCCTACATGAATGGTGCCCCATGTGAGGCAGAGTACAGCTGGCATTCTTCATAATTGTGCAAGATTAATTTCAGCATAATTTTGGAAAAAACAATCCAATCTAAAATAGCCATCCAGATGTTGCCTTTCCTGTATGAGTCATTAGAATACTGTATCAGCATTAGAATATCACGTATTCAGTGCAACCTTGTCATGCTATCAGTTCTAATTTAAGTACTCCATTTAATCAAATACAGTGAACCAACGGCACCGTTAAAACTAGAGCGTGTAAGGGCTGTTACTGGCAAGCATTTCAGCCTAATAGTAGAGCCTTAGAGGGTGGTTCCCCGAGGTAATCTAATTTAAATTAGATCTTACTATTCTATAAATCATTAGTTATCTATGATAATTATTAATTTTGGCAGCCAAATTCAACAGCTTAGTTGTCGCCTTGTAATGTTAACATAAAAGGTGGTCTGTGTGAACAGCCACACTGTCAACATACCCGAGCCCCAATGGTGTTGACGATATTGAGGTATTGCTTAAGACATGCCAGATATATCGTGAGACATTTTAGCAGTGCACACAGCTGGAGCCGTTTGCATTTACCACTCTGGCATCCAATGTATGGCCGTAATTAAGACACTGTTTCTGCCCAAAGACACGCTAGCTCTCACTTATGAGGGTGCCTGGAGCAGAATAAAACTTATTCAGACATGTCTATACAGTGTCTTGAATATGTTGTGCACACAGCACGATAAAACATGCCTTCAGAGGTGGTGAACAGTGTGTCAGGCCACACTTTGTGGATGGATACAATGCAGCCACAAACATGTGCTGCAAATTCGCAGAATCATAGTGTGGCATAGTGTGAATGGCTGTAATTAAAAAATTCAGACCAGGCCATCAAATCCTTTCTGACCACATACACAAAGCCAGATTGCTTGCCACTCTCTTTGGTGGACGCAGAAATGCTGTTAAGTTATATCACAAGGATGAGGAAGATAAAAAGATCCATTATTTTGATTTTACCAGCCTTTACCAAACAGTTCAGTCCAAAAGACTACCCGATTGGCCACCTGCAAATCATATACAAACATTCTGAAAGCATTGAAAACTATTTCAATTCGTCAAGTGCACAGTGCTCCCACAAAGAGGGTTGTATCAACCCATCCTGCCCTACAGATGCCAACAAAAATGCCGACAAGCTCATGCCAACATGCTGACAAGGTCATACTGTGCTGTGTCGCACTTGCATCAAAGAGGAGAACCAGAGCCGCAAGTGTATACACAGCAACAGCGACAGAGAGCTGTCAGGGACATGACAGTTGTTTGAGCCTGACAAGGCTCTTCAAAAGATGTTACAAATTACCTGTTTTGATGAAACATGGCATTTTCCCAAAAAGACAAACGCATTTTTAAAGGAGTATGTCAAAACATTTCTCAAATGCAAACAAAAAGCATAAGTTTACCCCAAACATGTTTAAATTCCTGATAATCCGCAAAAATACATTGTTTAGGATTTGGAAAAATGAGGGTGTCAGGTTAGGTTCTGATAAAATCCACGTTAACAAGGCAGTCAGGAGTTGCAATAATCTATTCCTAAACTCACTTTAGGGTAGGTTCAGCATGCAACATGCCATCTTGCCTATTGATTACAGATCCTGCCAGATCCAAACATCTAATTTTTAGCGATCATTATGATTTGAACAGTTCTGTCAAACGACGTGGGTTTCATTGATAATTGGCAAACTTTCTGGGGAAGACCTCGTCTAATGAGGAGAGACGGCATCCATCCTACTTGGGATGGAGCTGCTCTCATTTCTAGAAATATGGCCAGATTTATTAGTCAGCCAAATTGACAATTCAGAGTTGAGGCCAGGAAGCAGAGTTGCAGTCTTACACGCTTCTCTGCGCTTCCTTTAGAGTCATCCACCTACAACCCCATAGAGACTGTGTCTGTCCCCCATCCACATAAATTCACTAAATTCACTAAATCAAATAAGAGTTCACATAGGAACTTAATAAAAATCAACACCACTAATGAGGCAGTTTACAAAGTAAAGAGACTTAAATGTGGACTCTTGAATATCAGATCCCTATCATCTAAAGGTGTATTAATAAATGAGCTTATATCAGATAACAATATTGATTTATTCTGCCTTACTGAAACTTGGCTGTGCCAAGACGAATATGTAAGTCTTAATGAATCCACTCCTCCCAGTCACATTAACACACACATTCCCAGAGACACTGGCAGAGGTGGTGGAGTTGCAGCCATTTTCAATTCTGCCCTATTAATAAACCCTAAGCCCAAACAAAAATTTAGTTCATTTGAAAATCTCATTCTTAGCATTTCCGATCCAACCATGAAAACTCCAATTATGTTTGTTATAGTGTATCGAGCACCTGGACCCTACACTGAATTTTTATCTGAATTTTCAGAGTTTCTCTCAGCTCTGGTCCTCAAAACAGATAAAGTTATTATTGTAGGTGACTTTAATATCCATGTAGACATTGAAAACGACAGCCTTGGTACGGCATTTCTCTCACTATTAGATTCATTCGGCTTCTGTCAGTGTGTACAAGAATCAACACACACTTTTAATCACACCCTTGATCTTGTTCTGACATATGGCATTGAAATTGAGCATTTAAATGTCTCTGCGCAAAATCTGCTTTTATCAGATCATTATCTTCTAACATTTGAATTTCTGCTCATCAACTATAAACCAAGAGTCACTAGTTATTATAGCAGATGCATATCTGAGGACACTGTTGAAAATTTTAAAGAAATTATTCCCTCTGCATTAATTTCAGTGCCATATCCCAAAATAACAGAGGAGTCATATCTTAAATTTAGCCCCTCCCAGCTTGATCACCTTGCCGATTTCACTGCCGGCTCTCTACGTGCTTCACTCGATTCCATTGCCCCAGTTAAAAAGAAAACAAAACCAGTAAAGAGACTAGCTCCGTGGTATAATCTTAACACTCGCAAGTTAAAACAGAAAACTCATAAACTTGAAAAGAAATGGCGTTCCACTAAACTGGAAGAGCCACACATGGCCTGGCAGGATAGCCTTAAAGTATACAGGAAGGCCCTTCGCCGAGCAAGAAAAGACTACTATTCAGCGTTGATAGAAGAAAACAAGAATAAGCCCAGGATCCTTTTCAGCACTGTAGCCAGGCTGACTGAGAGCCATCATTCTATTGAACCATGCATTCCTAGAGCCCTCACCTGTAATGATTTTATGAACTTCTTCAATAATAAAATTAGACTTATCAGAGAAAATATCCTACACTCCACAGATTCCAGTTCAGCAACAGGAATTATAGAGGCTGTTATTAGTCCTGATGTGTGTTTGGAAAGCTTCCATCCAATTGACCTTAAGGAACTAACGACAACATTATCTTCATCTAAATCATCAACCTGTATACTAGACCCCATACCTACTAGGTTGCTCAAAGAGGTTTTACCCCTAATTAGAAATCCACTACTAAACATTATCAATCTATCCCTTGTAACAGGTTATGTGCCCCAGTCATTTAAAGTAGCTGTAATTAAACCGCTCCTAAAAAAACCTACCCTAGACCCAGAAGTTTTAGCCAACTATAGACCAATATCCAACCTCCCCTTTCTTTCAAAGATTCTAGAGAAAGCAGTAGCGAAACAACTATGTGGCTTTCTTCAGTATAATAGTCTATTTGAAGAGTTTCAGTCAGGTTTTAGAAAGCATCACAGCACAGAAACGGCATTGGTAAAAGTTACAAATGACCTCCTCACTGCATCTGATGCAGGACTTATCTCTATACTAGTCTTATTAGATCTTAGTGCAGCTTTTGACACTATCGATCATCACATCTTACTACAGAGGATGGAACACCAAATTGGCATTAAAGGATCTGCTCTAAGATGGTTTAAGTCCTACCTATCTGATAGATATAATTTTGTTCATGTTAATGATGAATCATCAAGATATGACAAGGTTAGTCATGGAGTCCCACAAGGTTCTGTGCTTGGACCATTACTATTTACTCTATATATGCTTCCTGTAGGTAAAATTATTAGAAAGCACTCCATACATTTTCACTGTTATGCAGATGACACACAACTATACTTATCAATGAAGCCAGATGAAACCCATCAGTTAGCTAATCTACAGTCATGTCTTAAGGACATTAAAAACTGGATGTTTCATAACTTTTTAATGTTAAACTCTGACAAAACTGAAGTCATTGTGCTGGGCCCCAAACACATTAGAGACTCATTATCCAGCAACATAGTTAATCTGGATGGCATTGCCTTGGCCTCCAGCACCACTGTCAGAAACCTGGGTGTTATCTTTGACCAGGAGCTGTCTTTTAAATCACATGTTAAACAGATTTCAAGGACCGCCTTCTTTCACCTCCGTAACATTGCTAAAATCCGGCACATCCTGTCTCAACAAGATGCAGAAAAACTAGTTCATGCGTTTGTTACTTCCAGGCTGGACTACTGTAATTCTTTATTTTCAGGTTGCCCTAACAAAATTTTAAAAACTCTTCAGTTAATCCAAAATGCAGCAGCGCGTGTACTGACTAGAACTAATATCAGAGACCATATTTCCCCCATACTGGCTTCTCTGCACTGGCTCCCAGTTAAATTCAGAATAGAATTTAAAATCCTTGTTCTCACCTACAAAGCTATTCATGGTCAGTCACCATCTTATCTTGAACAGCTCATAGTACCCTATCGCCCATCCAGAACCTTACGCTCCCAGGATGCAGGGTTATTGGTGATCCCAAGAATTTCCAAAAGTAGAATGGGAGGCAGAGCTTTCAGCTATCAAGCTCCTCTCCTGTGGAACTATCTTCCAGTCTTGGTACGGGAGGCAGACACACTCTCTGATTTTAAGAGTAGGCTTAAAACCTTCCTTTTTGATAAAGCTTATAGTTAAGGCTGGCCTATCTAGCCCTTAGTTATGCTGCTATAGGCTTAGGTTGCTGGGGGAACACTCCATGATTCACTGAGCTTTCTTCTCTCCCCCCTCTGACTCCGACTCCTTCTCTGCTCCTGTAAATGTCCATATCCTTACACTAACTTTACTTCTTCCCCGGAGTCGTTGTGCTTTACCATCCTGCAGGTTTTTCTAGGTCGCGGTGGGAGGTGCTGCTGTGGTCCTGCCTGATGCCCCCTGGCCACATTAGGAAAGGAGATCCTGTGACTTGGATCCTGTGACTTGGATCCTAGGCTGGATTTCCAAGTGCAAATCGTGACCCACAGATCACAATGGCTTCTGGATCAATAGACTACACCTGCTTCTGGACCACTACACTTCACATATCCCTGGATTTACAGATTCTACATACTCTTGGACTCAGCAACACCCAGATCTTCCTACATGGAGTACAATGACTCCTGGACCAACAGAGTCCACCTGCGTCTGGATCACTAGACTTTCCATACATCCGGACTCATAGAATCCACAGACTCTGGGACTCATGGAGGTTTTATGCATTCTAAATGAACTGTTGTTATCGTGTTTTTGTGTTCTGTACAAGTGACATTTATTGCACGTCTGTCCGTCCTAGGAAGAAGGATCCCTCCTCTGTGGCTCTTCCTGAGGTTTCTTATTTTCCCTGTTTAGAGTTTTTTAAGTTTTTCCTCACCCGGTTCGAGGGTCTAAGGGCAGAGGATGTCACATCTGTACAGTTTGTCAAAGCCCAGTGAGATAATGTGTAAATTGTGATTTCGGGCTATACAAATAAAATTTGATTTGATTTGATTTGTTTCATCTCTGATGATGTGGCCATGGTTCAGTAGTGTCATGATGATGGTAGGGGGTTCAGGGGGGAGGATGTCAATATGTTTTGGGGAGCTATGACCACTGTCTTCGCCAGGCACATGCTATACGACCTGCTTGACAAGCTGCAGCACCTTGTGTTTTTTTTTTTTGACACAGAGTCTGTAATCTTCATGTGTCTACCTGGCGAGTGGGTTCCTATCTTGGGTTTGTACATCGGGCATTTGACAGATGAACTGAATGACAGACCCGCAGAGGCGGACTACATCACAGAGTTTGTGTCAGGGGACCAAAGTGCTATGCCTATCATACATATCAGGGGAAAACGCAGAATCAAGTGCAAAGTTGTAACACTGAAGGCTGTAAACTCTAAAGTGGTCACCAACGAGTCTTTTAAAGGATTAGTCACCACTTTTATAGCAAATCGACAAGCGGAGGCTCATTTAACTGCTGTGTCTGATACCATCAAACAGGATTAAAAGAGGTTTCATCTAAAGAATGAAACAGTTTTTCAAAAAGTCCAGGTAGTGTACAACAGGCACAGGGTGTTGCCTGGTTACACAAAACTACCTTATGGATACTAAATTAGATCAAGGATTTGATGGCAAACTACAGAACCCTTTTAGTCTGGTAGTTAGAAGCCCCTTTAATTGACTTTAAAAGACTTTTTTTAACAAGCGTTATTGAAAATGCATCAAGAGTTATTTCACACAATATCGACAATATCAACATTGTTTACATTTACTGCTGCTGGCATCCTTTGTATAACCAACTTGTTCAGATAAGAGACATCAACTTTGTAAACAGTTTTCCAGAATCTCTGTATGATTATGCACTACTCCCCTAGAAAAAAACAATTTTCTACTTATAGATTATTTAATGAATGATCTTAGTAATAATATAGAAGTAAAAAATGTATTCACCAAATATGTTCATCATAAGAATTTGAGTTGTATTTATTTTTGTAAAAAAATTAGTTTATTCAATGTAAATAACTAATTGTTTAATAACCCCAGAGACAAACATCAAATTTCACTTTTAGGCAGACAGATGTTTCTAGGTAACACCAATTTTTTAGGAACATTTAATGACGCAACCATTACCCATTGTGGGTATCCTCTCATGAATTAGAAAGCCAAAACACCAGATTATTTGAGACCAATTTGAAGTCAGAGCAAACAGTTATATCTATTTCAAAAAAGTTAAGGGGTAATGATTTTGTTGCGCATGCAATGAAAACTGGCATTGCTGGAGTTGTTATATAAATTGTTGCCAAGTGTGAGAAGGGTTATTATTAATAGTGCAATCATTGACTTCATTAATGCGCTATGTGAAATAGCGGTCAATGTGATGAGAGGTAACATCCTGCTGTCTGATCGGTGGTTTTAACAGCTAAAATAGAAAAAAAAAGACATTAATCAAACTGGTTGTCGACAAAAAGTTTCAAATTTCGGAAAAAGAAAGACTATGAACAAAACTGGTGGATTTTTTTTGTTCTTATTAGGCGCTGCCATTCTGTTTATTGCCAGCTTGGTTAGACGTGGGTGAAAATGGAGCATACGCATAAAAACTTTTTGGTCCCCCAGCAACAGTTGGAGTTGTTAAAACAGCTGCAGCAGCAACCGAACACAAGATCCATCAGACAAGCAGCACAGAATGAATTGGATAAGTGTTGTAACAAACAGATTTGGACTTGTATGAGAAGGATAAGAAATATGCCGGTAAGATATCTGTCATTGGCGAGACAGGGTGAACGTGAAAAGGATGTATTGACCCTCTCTTTGCCCCGTGTCATTGGTGGGTTTAAAGGTGGTCAGGACACAATGAGTGAACTAAGTTTTGTGTCACACAGTGAATCTGCCAGAGAAAGAAAGGCTGTATCACACAGGCTTAGAACCCCTTTTTGGCCTCTGGGTCAAAAAGGTTTAGGTCACACATATCAGACACTATTGACTGGTTAAAGTATTAATATATGTTTAATAAACTGATTTAACTTTTTCCTTTTTTTCTGTATTTTATGAAATAAAATAATTCTTTTTTTCTTAATAAATAACCCTGAGTCAATAAAGTCGTGTTCTCAAATGTTTCGTTTCGTTTCGTTTCGTTTTCTGCCGCTTATCCGGGTCCGGGTCGCGGGGGCAACAGCCTGAGCAGGGAGATCCAGACGCTCCTTTCCCCAGCCACTTCCACCAACTCCTCCGGGGGGACACCAAGACGTTCCCAAGCCAGCCGAGAGATATAATCTCTCCAGCGTGTCCTTGGTCTGCCCCGGGGTCTCCTCCCGGATGAGCATGCCTGAAACATCTCCCCAGGGAGACATCCAGGAGGCATTCTGACCAGATGCCCGAACCACCTCAACTGGATCCTCTCAACGCTTTTTGAACGCAGTTTGAACACATGTACAATTATATCCACAACACAAAGCAGCAGGTTTTGTGCGCTTAACAAATTGACAAGCTACAAAATCATTGCAGTTCAAATTAGTGCTGTACATGTTCATCAGTTTTGTATAAGGCACCCCTTTTTATATATATATTGCAAAAAATCACACACACAATGCTGCCCGCACATTGTATGCATAACTGCTTTGAACTTGTCTTTTTGAATAAGATACATCCATACAGTTTTTCTTGAGGAAAATATTTATCTCGGGTGGAAATCTGTCAGCATCAGGGGGGGTTGACAAAACTGTCAAAGAAATGTAGAAATGTATTTTGTAATATAAATAGCCACCGAGAGCTCACCGGGCATGGTAGAGGGATGAGTGTTTACAATCAACATGGTGGGGGATTTACCATGGTGGGAGTTGGTCACAGGCCAGCACTCCAAGAAAAATGGTGCCCTTGATAATTATTTGTCTAACAATACGAGTTAATTCTATTGTATTCATGTCCGATTAGAAGTAGTAGTTCAGAAGCACCCACCATCTGTTTGAGATTTTAATAACTGAATGAAAAACAGAATAACATATCAGATTTACCATGCAAAGTGTTCTGAAGCGGACTTCCAGCCTAATGTTGCCCGTTTAATTAGCGATACATTCCATCACAACACTCTTCATCACGTTCCAAGTTGAAACAGAATAGCGTGTAGCCTGCACCAAAATCCTCACGATTTTAGTCAACGATCAGCGATGTCCTTCAGATGATGTGCTGTGGTCCGTTTCCGCTGATAGTAGCCTCTCCAGTTCTGACCTCTCTGAAAATGAGGATGGAATGCTTTAGCTGGATAAGATTATCCGTCTGTGTACACTAAACTCTGTCTATGGCTATTTAGCAGTAATGTGCTGCAGAGCCCTGCTGTGTGCCAGGTCAACAATGGGCGCGACCATAACATTCTTTACAAACAGGCTGGATGACATGATCTTGACGCGGTACTGAGCGTTTGCAGCAGTCATGTGAGAAAATTCATCTTTCAATTGTATGAATTTCAGAGATAAGTCTACGCTGTTAAGCAGTAGGTCTGTAAAGTTTCTTAGTCATTCAGGTCATGGTAGTCTTGGTGTTTAAGTTGAAGGACATTGGACTTGTTTTAGGAACTAAAAGAAGTCCAGTTGACTTCAACTTAAACACCAAGACTGTTAAGTAGTAGCTTTTCTTGAGAGAAAAAAAATTGATGTGTATTGTTGCAATTAATTCCACGATTAAACTGTTTCTTGTGTATCGTCCTCTGGGTACCAGCCCCTTGTTGTCACCATCTATGGATGCGTTATTCATGCAATTAGGAGTGTCTTTGCAAAATAAACCAGCACTGAACTGTGTGTCAAGTGTGTCCTTTCATAGTTGATTAAACATTCAATTATCCCACGGTATGGACAGGTGTTGGAGGATTGCATTATAAGTGTCTCTACCAGCATTATATCAACCCCTTGTAAAAAGTGTGCATCCCCGAAAGTTTATGAAACCCACATCAGCGTCATTAGCCATGTGTGTGCCGTTAGCATTTACATTCCCCATGCTCATAAACAGGTAGGTGTTGTTCAAATCCACATAATCCTTTCCGCTGGCAGATATGTAAAACTCCAGGCCCCGTGTCTGTTATTGCCGAGACAGGGGGAATTTCAATGAATGTGGATTTTTCAATGGATATCTGTGTGAATGGAACAGTAAACAGATCCAGCTTGGTAGTCTTGGTGTTTAAGTTGAAGGCAACTGGACTTCACCTCTCATCCAAGAGGCTTCTTCAGTTCTAAGTTTCTGGGAATTATTTAACCTTGTGGAGGATCATTCACACCTGAGACTGGACACCTAGGAAAGTGTACAATGCCCAGCCCCCAATCTGTGTGTCACCCATCCACCCACCAATCAGTTGGTGGGTGGGTGTATGTACAAACTGCATATCTATACAATGCAGTTTTGAAATCCCTCCCCAGAAAACTTAGCCCCCGTTCACACCTTGGCTCATGTGATACCAGCAACTCACATGATGACCAGGGGTAGTGACAACTGATGGGTAGGTGGATGGGTCTTCACAGACATAGATCCAGCTTGGTCTTCACATATACTTCCGACTGGTCATGTCTGACACCCATAGTTACTTATACTTAGAAAAGAGAGATATAATCCACCTTACGTCAAGTTTTTTGACAGGTCGACCTTTGACCCTTCACCGGGGTCTTAAGGAGGGTAGGAAAGGAGGGAGGGGGTTGGGGGTCAATGGGTTTGAGGTGTGGGGGGATTGACTTATACATAAGCAACTAAGTAGAAATTGGGTGTTGAATTTCATCCAATGAAATTGGAATAGGCATGGGGGTGGTTACTTCGAAACCTTTAGATGCTGAAATGAATCCAGAAGGGTTTCTGACTGTACTGGAGGTAACTTCTGCCACAGCAGGCGCAGCAGCAGCAGCCACAATAGCAACATTGCATCTAGGTGTAAGTCCTCCTCTTTCTCCTTCACAGACACCTCCCCTCCCCTCCACTCTCTGTCAGTCCTTGAGTCATAGAGAACAGATGGATCCTGAGAAGGCTAAAGCAACTCCAGTAGAGTTTTGCCTTTGTACGTGTGACCTGTGTGTACATTCTGTAAAAATAAAGAAAGACCTTGAGCGCTACCTGAACGCCAGTGATGTAGTGCAGGACATCATGTGGGAACCTTACCCCATAGAATACTTTTGTACCAGAAACCATTCTGCTCTCAAAACATTTTCTCCCGACACCACCACCTGACCTGTGTTGAACTAAAAAAAAGACATCTGTTGAAGCGAAGATGCAGTAAAACATTCCCAAACATGAGGTCAACAAAGGTCTTTTTAATGTGAAAACGTAGGACATATGACCGTAACCACATTGGTTGCTCAAATGGTCCCTGCATCTTACACCTTAGCCCCCCTAAAAAAAAAAAAAAGAAGAGTAACACCTATAACATTTTACTGTTACCCCACTGAGAGCATTTCATGCCCACCAGCTCACAACGAAAAGCATGGACAATGGTAAAGAGCTGTTCTATTCCTGATCCATATATTTAAGCTGTGTGAACTGCTGAATTTGAAATTTAAATTTTTGAATTTATTCAAGTTCAACTTTCATTCACATCATCAGCAGCACCACCATCATCATCGGTGTCCGAGGGTAGGTTTGATTTAGAAAATAATAAATGTGTGGGTGTATGAGCCAAAGTTATGAACAGAAAAAAATAAACATTTCACAATAATTGCTTTCTCACAACTTTCCTGGTGAGTTTATTGTTTTTACAGTTTTATAATAATCTTCTCTTAAAGGTCTCATGCTTGTTCATTCCAGAAATGTTTTTATTTGTTTTATTTTTTTTTCTGTTTTTGTTTGTATTCTTTTGTTTTGTTTTGTTTCGTTTTGTTTTGGGGTTTTTTTTTGTTGTTGTTTTGTTTTTATTTTTATTCAGCTCTGACAGATGAATGGGATGCTTTAGAATTAAAGGAAGTTCTCAGAGCGCAAAACATTTCTACCCAGCAGGTGCAACCCCTCCCTGTCCCAGAGACTCCTATTGAAACAACCGTCCCAGAGAGGAGTCCTCCATGTAACCATGCCCTGCCGAGTGTAGGGCCCAGAGGCATTGTAAATGGTTGCAGGGAATCCCCTCCACCTCCAACGCCTCCTCAGATACATCCTCTGACAACTCCACCGGCCGAGCAGTTCTGGTGAAGGTAACGGACACCATGTAATTCCTTAAAATCTATATCACTGCCTGTATATGCTCAAAATCATGATGTCCTATTGATTGACGGATGCGTATTCTTTTTTTTATTTCAGAGCACCCGTGACAACTGTCACTGGGGAGGTTGCAGCAGCATGACCACCGCCGACAGCAGCGGTATCAGCAACGCCAACAATATTATGGTATGATAACAACATTATTGAGTGTGCTGTTGCGGTGTTACAAGGTGCTGAAAGCCCTCCTGCTCGTGTCCCTGTCCGTCAGCCTATACAACACAGGGGAAATGCGGATGAGTAACCTCCTTCTCCACCCAGGTTAATCATACGTAGTACGTTTAATAACATAGAAATCAGAAAGCTTATAAATTTCCCTGACCCTCAACTCGTCCCCGATTATTGTTCATTTTATGGCAATGTGATGGCTGTTGCCACATTTGCAACTACTGTTTCAAAGGCTATTACAGTTCTTACATACATCGTTGCTATGGTTACTGTTCCGCATGTCAGGATCCTGTCTGTAGCATGGAGGCTCGATAGTGTATCAACTGCCACAGAGTGTGTCGTTCCCCCGGCTGTCTCACTAGAGACAGCGAGCTTCAAGACAGAGCCGGGGTCAACAGAGACGTCAGCCTCTGTGAAATGTGTAAAAAATGTCTAACGTGTAAAAAATTATATTACATGGCTATGAGAGAAGGCGTTAAATCATGTGTGTGTGAGGCAGAAATGTAAAATCTGCGGGGTGAAATTGAAGACGTAAACAGACTCCTCAGAAAACCATTTGTGTTACATGCAGCCCTTAGTACCAGCCCAGAGTCATTCGGACAAAATTCTATTCTACGATTTTGAAACGTATCTCGATCCGGCGGGGCATCACGTCACCTTTTTAGTATGCACAAAAACGTGGCAAGGGGTCGATCGCCAGCGTGGTGTGTCAACTGCACGCACAAGTTTCTCATACATTTCAGGAGACCTTTGTACGAAAATGCATTGTTTATTGCGCACAACGCCAGAGGATTTGACAGCTATCTCCTGATCGACGTTGTGGTAGAGCAGGGGCTAAAACCCTCACTCACTATGGAAGGCAGTAAAGTGACTTGTTTTGAGGATGTATATTACAGACAAAAATACATTGACTCACTGTCTTTTCTCACCACGGGCTTATCTGCTATCCCTAAAGCGTGAGGTTTTACAGATGAAGTCAAGGATTATTTCCTCCATCATTTCAGCTCAGAGAGAACCATGACCATGTATATGGCGTACAGCGGATGACTCTGCAGGAACAGGGAGACTTCCGTGAGTGGTATGATTCAGTGTGTCAGGGCATTTTCAATTTTAGGGAAGAAGTGCTGCGTTAATGTCAAAACAATGTGCGCATTTTCTCCACAGCGTGCACGTCTTTCCCAAAAGACTACATCACTGAGACAGGGGTCGATCCTCTCAGCTGTGTCACCATCGCCTCAGCCTGTATCAAAGTGTTTCTCACTAACTTTTCACCCCACAACACTCTAGCCATACCAGCCTCTGACGTCTACAGATGCCGGGCCCTACTTTGTATACGGTTACGCAGTGATAGACAGCGTGGGGCACGTGTGGGAGTACCTCAGGTGTTTTTATCACGGGTCCGTCTTGTTTTCGGCCGCAGGACACTTGTCCTTTGAGAGGGCTCCCGTTTGACCAGGTGCACAAGGCTAGTGAGGAGAAATTACAGACGTTAAAGTCTCTTTACGGGGTGAAGTTGGTCGTCATGACATAGCACGAGCGGAAGGAGATGGAAGGAGGAGTGAAGGAGGAGTTTCTGGTGTCGTCTCACCAGCTGAATCGTCAACAGCAGCAGCAGCAGCATCAGTCTGAACCCTCCATGGGACATACAGCTGAGCACAACTGGATGTCAAAATGAGCCGTATTAAATGATGTAACCAATGACCTTTTGTTTGTTTTTACTGCATGTTTAAGAACTTTTTACTGCAGCTTCGCTTCAACTGTCTTTTTGTTAGCTCAACACAGAACCGGCGGTGGTAGCCGGAGAAAATATTTTGAGAGCAGAAATGTTTCTGGTACAAAATTATTCTATGGGGTAAAGTTCCCACATCATGTCCTGCAATTCTTCACTGGCGTTATAGTAGGGCTCAA
>KV751348.1:1397112-1455739 GCA_001698575.1 Mola mola
GAACGTCTTGGTGTCCCCCCAGAGGAGTTGGTGGAAGTGGCCGGGGAGAGGAGCGTCTGGATCTCCCTGCTCAGGCTGTTGTCCCCGCAACCTGGACCCGGATAAGCGGCAGAAAACGAACGAACAATTTTTAAAAATAGACTGAAAAAAACAAAGATTAAGCGAATTACCTCTTTCCATTATGATCAGGCAGTCTTGTAACGTCTTTTACTGTTACTGTTACTTTAAAAAAAAACAAAAAACTTTTGCTTCAAAAAGATATAGAACCAATTCCCAAGAAGGCATTCTTCTCACTCTCTTCAAAGAATGACACTTCTGAATTGAAATTTTAACTCCCTGTCAGCAACGATAGTCTCGGAGGTGGGGATAGGGAAGAAAATTAACTCCTGTTGAGCTGGGTGTGGGAACCTTGATCAATAAGGCATTCCATCCACTAAATAGATCAATAAAAAAAAAACAATGACACTGCAAAAACCTCACTCACAAAAAAAACGATAACTTGCCAAAAGTTCTCACAATCGTCAAAGAATTACGTTGAATTCATACCATCAATCCCCCGTTGATTAATTTTTTCCCATGGTCCTCATTATGCATAAATTGCACTAATTAAAAAAAGACCTTTGACCTCTAGCTCACCTCTAGCCCTTCCACCTGGTCTCTTGCTCACAAAAAACATCTACCTTTCTTCTCTGCATCATGTCAGCCAGCTCTCTACCTTTTCCTGTCATCGTGCCAACATTTAGAGTGCCTACTCTCAATCCTACCAACACTCTTGACTTTCATCTTCACTACTTGTGTCCTAACACGTTTACCCAACCTACCCAATATGAAATATGTTTTCATGATTCGCATGTTTGATTTGATGAAACCCTTACCATTTATCCAGGCTTGGGACCTGCACTAGAAATACACTGGTTTGTGACATCGAGTGTGTGGTTTAAATTTTAACTTGTGCTAACCTTGCTAAATGAAACAGAGAAAGTTGTTTAAACATTTTTAACATATCAAGAGAAGTTGAGCATTCCAGCTGATGAATGTCTTGCAACTCATTTTAGGGTTGTCAGGTGTGAAACAAGAGGGTACATTTACCTACCCAAATTCAGTCTTGGAGGTTAGTAACAGATTTATATTATGGAACCACAAGCAAGCAATGTATGACCAGTTTTGAAAGATTTCATGAATGAAAGAGATTTTGAGGTTGCGGTTCTTCAGAACACTGATGAATTTTGGAGGGGCGGTGTGTTTCATTTTTATTTCTTTTATTTCTAAAACACTTTTAGACACTTCAACTGTTTTGTTTTTTGTTCATGTCAGTGCAAACAGTTTTACTTAATCTGCATTTAGATTTGTTTTTGTAATATATTTATCATTAATATCCATGTCTGATGTGATTTGCCTTAATTAAATAAATTTTCTACAAGAAAACAATCAAAATTCTGTCTAAAAGTAGAGGTATATCATTAATATCAGGTGATATGGTTACAAAGGGAAACAGCAGTAAAATTTCAAATATCAAGCAATGAGTGAACCAAGCAAACAACAACAAGGGACAGGCTGGACAAGTTATACCACTTGAGTTGGCAGAAGTATGCAGAAGTGAGCTGCAGTGAGAATAGATGAGTCAACAGTTTACAGTATGCACAGGACTTGACAACAATGAGCAGCTGGTTAGGAATCAAGGAGAACTAACTCTACCCACTAACCCACAGCTGCCCCAAAGAAAAAAAAAAATTATAATTTTCACAAATATAAATAACTGATACAGTCAAAATTCCTCACAGTTATAGCTCTACTCTGCTTGAGCTGCCCTTCATCACCGCTTCTCTTGAAAATTTTCATGAACAGAATTTCTTGGTACTGCCAGGAGGAGGATGGTGTCAGGTTCCGTGGCCTCAGGATTCTGTGACTGCTATTTGCAGATGACATTGTCCTAGTGTTTTCGTCAAAACAGTGAAATCCAGCTAACAATGTAATGGTTTGAGGGTGGGTATGAAGTAGTGGGAATGAGGATCAGCACCTCTGTCTGCCTAAGGCCATTGATCTCAGACATAAAACGGTGAATTGCTCGCCTCAGCTCGGAAAAGAGTTGATGCCCCCAAGTTAAAGTATTTCAGGATCTTGTTCATGAATGAAGGGGAAATGGAGCTGGAGATTAAGAGACGGATTGGGGTGGTGATGCAGATGCTATACCAGCCTGTTGTGATGGACAAAGTTCTCAATCTACTGGTCAATCTACATTCTATCCCTCACCTATAGTCACAAGCTCTGGGTAGTAACCGAAAGAACCATTTCGCAAATACAAGTTAATCAGTAATTATTAGAGATAACTAATGATTATTAGAATAGTAAGATCTAATTTACATTAAATTACCTGGGGCAACACCCTTAAAGAATGTAGAAGATAGCCAATTGAATTAATCAGTCTCATGACATCTATTTAACTATGAATTTGAAAATATACTTATATAGTTATATATAGTTATCTTATAACTGGATAAGAATGGACTGGCAGTTATGATTGGAATAAAACACTTCCACAAGTGCATTCATGGACAGATGTTTACAATAGTCATAGATCACAAGCCCTTGCTGTAACTTTTCAGTTAGATCTGAGCAGTACCACTAATGGCTTTGTGATATGGCTGTAGCAATGAAGACATATGAATACACCATGGTATAAAAAGAAGGATAACACCACAGCAATGCTGCCGCCCTCAGGCATCTTCCCTTACCAGAGAAACGTGGGAGTTGTCATGCTGGACTGCTCTGACATCATACTTATGACTGCAGATCAAGTGAAAGCCTGAACTGACAACAATCCAGCACTCTTACAAGTGCAAGAGAGGGTACACAGATAGCACTTTCACACCGACGCCGTTCTCATTCTGGCGCTGCTTCTGTCCTCGGGTCTGCAAACCTAGGTGCTTTCTAGTGAACCAGCCCACGTACGGGCCAGTCTAAGAGGAACTAAAGTTCCCAAAGCTGCTGGACTGGATGTCATCAGTCCACAGGTGCTCAGGCAGTGTTCCAGCCAGATGAGCGGAGTGCTCCAGCACCTCTTCAACCTGAGCCTGCACCTATAGAGAGTCCCAGTGGTTTGGAAGACATCCTGCCTGGTCCCACTGCCCAAGACAAGTTGTCCAACTGCACTGAACGACTACAGGCCCATAGCACTGACTTCCACCTTATGAAAGTCATGGAGAGGCTACTCCTGGCACATCTCAGACCACTGGTGTGCCCATCACAGGACGCACTGCGGTTTGCCAGCCAGCCCCATGTCGGTGTACATGATGCCATAATCTGTCTGCTCCAGAAGGCACATTCTGCTCTGGACAGACCAAAGACCAAACACCACTGTCCGCATCACCTTCTTTCACTTCTCCAGCGCTTTCAACACCATCCAGCCCAGGCTACTGAAGGCGAAGGTGGAGGACATGCGGGTGGATTCTTCTCTGATCGCATGGATCACGGACTACCTGTGCGTCTAAAAGTCTGATCTGCAACATCAGGGCCCAGGGAACTGTGCTGTCCCCACTTCCTCTTCACAACATACACTGACTTTCACCACAGCACTGAGTCGTGTCAACTGCAGAAATTCTCAGATGACACGGCCATAGTCAGGTGTGTAGAGAATGGAAGGGAAGATGTGTACAGGAACCTGGTGGACCTATTCATGCTTTCGTGCGGTGAGAACCACCTGCAGCTGAACGTGATAAAAACGATGGAGATGGTCGAGGACTTCAAGGAGGAACAAGCCCCCACCCTCTCCTGCATTAATGGGACTGATGGGGAAATTGTCCAGACCTAGAGGTACCTGGGACTACATTTGGACAATAAGCTGGAGTGGTCCACCAACACAGAGGTTGTGTACAAGAAAGGCCTGAGCCGGCTCTACTTCCTCAGGATGTGTGCAACCGGATGCTCCTGATGTTTTATCATTCTGTTGTGGCGTGCGCCATCTTCTTTGCTGTGGTGTGACTTTTCAACACCTCTGTTATTAGACACTAGACACTTTACCTGTTAAAATCATTCACCTCCTCTAACCTGCACTAAACTCTGTACTCTGCACAACTTCTGCATATATTGTTGGATTTTTACATATGCCTATACTGTTTATATTTTTATACTTTTATTTTTATTTTATACTTTTATACTTTAGAGTGTTTATAGTGTCCCGTTGGTCCTGTACTTAAACATCTTTGCTGGTGTGACGAATTAGTTTCCCACAGGGATTAATAAAGTCATCTGTATCTCTATCTGTCTATCCTCCTGTGGGTGGTGGGCCCACGGAGGACCCATGTCTCCCCTTTAGGCTGAGCCTGACTGAATGCCATGTGCAAAGGCCCAGCCCCAAGGTGCTCACCTATGGACCCTTTCCCCAGGCCTGGTTCCAGAGTGGGGTTCCAGTACCCCTCCGGGCAGGGTGCACAGGTCCTTGGTAGTCATCATCATAGGAGTCTTTTTGAAACCCACTTTGTCTGGCCCCTCACCTAGGACTAATTTGCCTTGGGTGACCCTACCTGGGGCAACAGCGCCCACTAACATAGCTCCTAGGATCATTCCCCAAATGATCCTAGGATCAACCCCTCCACCACTGCAAGGTGGTAGTTCATGGAGGGGTAAATTTAACATTCAGTTATGTAAATAAGATTGTGTTCATTTAACGTCAATTATAAGTTAGCAAGCTATAAAAATCTAATTATTATTGCAAATTTTGACATCTCAGGTGATCTTAAATGACATGAGAAGACACCGGGTGTGGGCACATCCACGCTCACAACATTGGTGGGATGTTACCATTCGACTGACTTCGACAACAACATGTTTCTCAGCAACATTTATGTGTCCTGGGAGTCCTTCAGTTTCATCTGCCGTCATCTAGGCCCAGTCCTTCTAAGGGAGAGTACCAACTATCGTTTACCTATTCCTGTACAGAAACGGATTGCCATCACTTGGTGGAGTCTGCCCGTCAGCAATGAGTACAGGAGCATGAGTCACCTGTTTGGCGTTGGTATTTCTACTGTTTGCCTTTGTATGCAGGAGTTCTGCAATGTAGTTATAAAAGTACTGCTTCCTGTCCACATCAACACCCCTGATGCTAGGAAATACTTTGAGAACAGATGGAGGGCACTACAATATGTTGGAGACATAGACAGCAGCCACATCCCCATACTAGCACCCGAGGAGTTTCCACAGGATTATTTCAATAGAATGTGATGGCATTCCATCATAATCCAGGGAGCTGTGGATGGCAAGGGTCTGTTCTTGGATATGTGTGTGGGTTTTCCTGGGAATGTACATTATGCACATGTGCTGACAGTCCCTTCTTTGGGAAGTTCTGAGCGATAGACAGTTTTTTAACAACAGTATTGGGAACCCTGCGTACCCACTGAAAACTTGGTTGATGAAGCCTTTTTCAGATATAGGCCAATTTACGGAGGAGCAAAACTACTTCAGTGCCAGAATAAGCAGTGCTCTCTCTACTGTGGAAACAACCTTTGGGAAGCTGAAAGGTAGATATAGGTGTCTCTTAAAGAGAAATGACTGCCAATCTGACCTTGCAAAGAAGATGGTTCTGGCCTGCTGTGTATTGCAGAACATTTGTGAAGAGTATGGGGACCAGTACATGGAAGATGCTTCAGTTATGAAGAATGTTCAACCATGTGTGCATGTGTTACAGGAATGTAGACAGTAAGGAGCTGATGTGAGAGCTGCATTACTTGAGTATATCATCTCCAGTTGATTGTAACCGGACTATAAAATTTGTGTTTACGTGGCTGTGCCTGCACACTTTTCAGTGTTTTTATTTCACATCATAAGCATCTAACACATGTTGTCAAAAAGTGCATTTCATTTATTTTAATGTGTTTTAGCAAAATGATGAAATGGAAACTTGTAACTTGTTTGTCATGACAATTGAAAATAAAACCACAGTATTGGTCTGGCATACAAAAAATGTCTTATTTTGTGAAAAAGATAGAAAAGGTATTTATAAACTATGCAAATTATGGATGTTGTGTGCCAATTGTGCAAAGCACAACTCAATTATGTCAATTGTTTGGGTGGCTGACACACTCTATGGCAGACACCATCCTCTCCACCAGACCCAATAGAGCTGTTGTGCTCTGCTCCATGTGCTGCATCATCCGCTCTACCATCGCCTCAGCCCTCTGCTCTGCCTTCTCCAGAAACTCCAGGAAGTCTTGACTGCTGTATATCTTCCTTCTTCCTATGAAAAAGAGAACAGTTTAACAATTACAGAAATCTTGTCTATCATAAAGGAAAAAGCAATGTGAATATAAGAGACAGTTAATTGGGATATTATGATATCCACTCTTGGGAATATATGATAACTGATATTTTGTAAACACTGGACATTGTGTTTACAGTCACATTTTTAAGAAATCTTACTGCAACAATCTCATCATTTAATAATAAATCCCCAGACCGTCATAGTATCACACCAATAAACAACAGTTTATGCAGTTTGTACAAGCCTTAGTTTTTTGTTTTTTTAAAAACAGGGAAAATCATTTCCTTTCTCTCCTCCTTCGATGGTCAGGGACTTTGGAAGCAGAAAATGGAAGATATTGGCTGCTGGGGGGCTCGTTGTCTGAACAAATAACCAGGGTGTCCGATGGAAGGACAGTGGATGTATCGGATATATTTGAAGGCAACATGAAATCACATAGATTAATGTTACATGTAAAACGCATGCAGCAAATATACAGATGGTTCAGGTGCCTTTTCAACAAGTGGTATAGAGTAAACCTACCATTGTCATATGTGGAGGAGCTAGGCAGGGTGGCATCCTGGTTGGCTGGTCTGTGACCATTAATCCTGTACAGGAAATTCAACAACAGACAGGTTTCAGCTCGTGCAACTCTGCTTTTCCCCAGTTCCTTTTTGATGTCCCAATACTCTTTTTCATTTCTTAAAATGTGTTTACCCCTCCTGGAACCACCACCTTACCGTGGTGGAGGGGTTTGGGTGCCCTAATGATCCTAGGAGCTATGTTGTCGGGGGCTGTTTGCCCCTGGTAGGGTCACCCAAGGCAAATTGGTCTTAGGTGAGGGGCCAGACAAAGTGCGGTTCGAAGACTTCTATAATGGTGAATAATAACAAGGACTTGTGTACCCTGCCCGGAGGGATACCGGGACCCCGCCCTGGAGCCAGGCCTGGGGAAGGGGTCCGTAGGCGAGTGCCTGGTGGCTGGGCCTTTTTCCATGGGGTCCGGTCGGGCTCAGCCCGAAAAGGAAACATGGGTCCGTCCTCATGTGGGCCCACCACCCACAGGAGGAACCATAGAGGTCCGGGGCTATGTGGATCGGGTGGCAGTCAAAGGCAGGGGCCTTGGCGGTCCGATCCCCGGTTGCTGAAGCTGGCTATCGGAACATGGAATGTTACCTCTCTGATGGGGAAGGAACCTGAGCTTGTGCGTGAGGTTGAGAGATACCGGCTAGATATAGTCGGCCTAACCTCAACGCACAGTTCAGGTTCTGGAACCAGTCTTCTTGAGAGGGGTTGGACTCTGTTCTATGCTGGAGTTGTCCCAGGTGGGAGGCGGAGAGCAGGCGTGGGCTTATTAATAGCTCCCCGGCTCTCAGCCAATGTGTTGGAGTTTACCCCCGTGGACGAAAGGGTTGCTTCCCTGCGCCTTCGGGTTGGGGAACGGGACCTGACTGTGGTTTGTGCCTATGCGCCAAATAGCAGTTCAGAGTACCCACCCTTTTTGGAGTCCTTGGAAAAGGTACTGGAGAGTGCCCCTACTGGGGACTCCATCGTCCTACTGGGAGACTTCAACGCTCATGTGGGCAATGACAGCGAGACCTGGAGGGGTGTGATTGGGAGGAACGGACTGCCCGATCTGAACCCGAGTGGTGTTCAGTTATTGGATTTCTGTGCTAGTCACAGTTTGTCCATAACTAACACCATGTTCAGCCATAAGAGTGTCCATAAGTGCACTTGGCACCAGGACACCCTAGGTCGACAGTCAATGATTGACTTTGTAGTCGTATCATCTGATCTGCGACCGTATGTGCTGGACACTCGGGTAAAGAGAGGAGCAGAGCTGTCAACTGATCACCACCTGGTGGTGAGTTGGATCAGGTGGCGGGGGAAGAAGCCGGACAGACCAGGTAGGCCCAAGCGAATAGTGAGGGTCTGCTGGGAACGTCTGGCTGAGGACCCTGTGAAAATGGTCTTCAACTCCCACCTCCGGAGGAGCTTCAACCACATCCCGGAGGTAGTGGGGAGCATGGAGTCTGAGTGGGCCATGTTCCGCGCTGCCATTGTCGAGGCGGCTGCTCGAAGCTGTGGTAGCAAGGTCGCTGGTGCTAGTCGTGGCGGTAATCCCAGGACCCGCTGGTGGACACCAGAGGTGAAAGGGGCCGTCAAGCTGAAGAAGGAGACTTACAGGTCATGGTTGGCCTGTGGGACTCCCGAGGCAGCAGACAGCTACCGGCAGGCCAAGCGATCTGCGGCTCGGGTGGTCACTGAGGCAAAAACCCGGGTGTGGGAGGAGTTTGGTGAGGCCATGGAACAAGACTTCCAGTCGGCGCCGAAGAAATTCTGGCAAACTGTTCGGCGACTCAGGAGGGGAAAGCGGAACCCCGTCCACACGGTCTTCGGTGTGGGAGGGGAGTTGCTGACCTCAACTGAGTCTATAGTTCGGCGGTGGAAGGAATACTTCGAAGATCTCCTCAATCCCACCAACACGCATTCTGAAGAAGAGGCAGAGCCGGAGGACTTTGGGCTGGGCCCTCCCATCACTGGGGTCGAGGTCGCCGGGGCTGTCAAACAACTCCGCAGCGGCAGCGCCCCGGGGGTTGATGAGATCCGTCCCGAGCTCCTGAAGGCTCTGGATGTTGTAGGGCTGTCATGGTTGACACGCCTCTGCAACATTGCGTGGACATCGGGGACTGTGCCTTTGGAGTGGCAGACAGGTGTGGTTGTCCCCCTTTTCAAGAAGGGGGACCAGAGGGTGTGTTCCAACTACCGGGGAATCACACTCCTCAGCCTCCCTGGGAAGGTCTACTCCAGGGTGCTGGAGAGGAGAGTGCGGCTGCTAGTTGAACCTCGGATTCAAGAGGAGCAATGTGGTTTTCGTCCTGGCCGTGGAACACTGGACCAGCTCTATACCCTCACGAGGGTACTGGAGGGGGCATGGGAGTTTGCCCAACCAGTCCACATGTGTTTTGTGGATCTGGAGAAGGCTTATGACCGTGTCCCCCAAGGTATCCTGTGGGGGGTGCTCCGGGAGTATGGGGTAGATGGCCTTTTGTTACGGGCTATTCAATCTCTGTATTGTCGGAGTCAGAGCTTGGTTCGCATTGCCGGCAGTAAGTCAGACCCGTTCCCAGTCAGGGTTGGTCTCCGCCAAGGCTGTCCTTTGTCACCGGTTCTGTTCATAATTTTTATGGACAGAATTTCTAGGCGCAGCCAAGCGGCGGAGGGAGTCGGGTTCGGTGGCCTCCGGATTCCGTCTCTGCTATTTGCAGATGACGTGGTCCTGTTGGCCTCATCGAACAGTGACCTCCAGCTCTCACTGGGACGGTTTGCAGCTGAGTGTCAAGCGGCGGGGATGAGAATCAGCACCTCTAAATCTGAGGCCATGGTTCTTAGCCGGAAAAGGGTGGATTGCCCACTCTGGGTCGGGGGAGAGTCGCTTCCCCAAGTGGAGGAGTTCAAGTATCTCGGGGTCTTGTTCACGAGTGAGGGGAAAATGGAGCGGGAGATTGACAGACGGATTGGAGCAGCGTCGGCAGTGATGCGGACGCTGAAGCGGTCCGTTGTGGTGAAGAGAGAGCTGAGCCAGAAGGCAAAGCTTTCAATTTACAGGTCAATCTACGTCCCAACTCTCACCTATGGTCATGAGCTCTGGGTAGTGACCGAAAGAATGAGATCGCGAATACAAGCGGCCGAAATGAGCTTCCTTCGCAGGGTGGCTGGGCTCAGCCTTAGAGATAGGGTGAGGAGCACGGACATCCGGGAGGAGCTCAGAGTAGAGCCGCTGCTCCTCCGCGTTGAGAGGAGCCAGTTGAGGTGGTTCGGGCATCTGGTCAGGATGCCTCCTGGACGTCTCCCTGGGGAGGTGTTTCGGGCATGCCCATCCGGGAGGAGACCCCGGGGCAGACCAAGGACACGCTGGAGAGATTACATCTCTCGGCTGGCTTGGGAACGTCTTGGTGTCCCCCCGGAGGAGTTGGTGGAAGTGGCTGGGGAGAGGAGCGTCTGGATGTCCCTGCTCAGGCTGTTGCCGCCGCAACCCGGACCCGGATAAGCGGCAGAAAACGAAACGAAACGAAACGAAAATGTGTTTAAAATTTGGTCTGGTGTTGTTACGAACCCAGCCTTTGCCAACTCGTCTGTCGCTTCCGCATGCAGCTTTGTTTTCCAAGTGCTGCATTCGAGTTTCTTCTGAAACTTGGGGGATGCCCAAATCTCCAACAAACATTTTGTCTCATCCACAGACCACTGAACTACTCCCGTGAATATTAAGAAGTCTGACATGAAGTTACTATAATGAAGCTTATTGTTTTCATACAAGATGGGAAGTCCAGGGCTAGGATCCCAACATGGGCCTAACTGTGGCAAGGGACAGATCACAATGACTTAATCCTTTCAGCCTGCAAGTCGATGTGTGTTCCCCGTTGAACCTATCCCATTATAATTGCTTGTTTAGGGAGGGTGTTACCTTTATGCAGCAGTCTAGTGAACTAAGGAGCAAGCAGGAGGAAGCTTTGATCTTTGGCCTTCCCTGCTAAACAGCACTTGGAACAGTGGTTCCAACTCAACTGGGTTTTGCTGTGGCAGTGTGATGATGCAGAGGGAGCTTTAATGGACACAGGTTACAGTTCCTGGAGCAGTCAGGGGTCTACCAGTCTGGTTATTAGTGCCAGAAGATGTTGATGCAAAATGTTAATGTCAGTGTTATCTGTATTTTGATATCATTTAAAATAACCAGAGTTGACCAAAGTGCTGTGCAGGTTCCACAAAAACATGGCAAAAAAGCAAACTATCAAAAAATATAGAAATGCAAATAAATACAGCACAAGGCACAGGTAGAAGTAAAAAAGAAAAATGCGAATTATGTAGTTCAAGCCGAATCAAAAGCCACAGCGAAGAGACTTCTACTGCTGCCAACAATACTTTGGCTACGGTGTCTAGCAACTCATCCTGTCAGCTTGACAGGTGGAAGAGGCGATTTATAAGCTGTGGTTGAGGACCAGGGCTCAGGGCTGAGATTTCTGCACTGAAACTCTTGAGGGTAGTTGAGCAGTTTTCTCCATCCGTAGAGAGGGAGGATGATCGAGTTAGGAAGAGAGGAAAACAATTGCAGCCAAATCCCAATCAGCCTTGTTTAATGGCAGATGTTCATGGCATTTGCAGTCAGAAACACAACTTCCTCAAGTGCTCCTCAGTTAATTTACCCACCCACCTTTCAAGATTAGTTCATAAAGAAGAAACAGTGTGTCAGGTGCTCTAGAAAAAAAAATGGAGTATTAACCTCAAAGTTCTTTACCTAGTTTGCTAAAGATTCGGGCTGGCATCCATAAATTTCTTCACATCGCAGGATAGCACTCACTGTCCAATGTTCTTTTTGTTAAGAAGCAGACACTTACCATTAGTAGTGAATGCACTGGCTCATCAATGGCTAAACGCATTTCTGTACGCATTGATTCTAATAGCCCAATTGCTGTCATGTACAAACTTGTCATCACAGGTACATAGACGTCTTTTTATCCACCTTGGCACCTGAAAGGGTGAATCTAAATGATTTGAGTCTCCCATTGCGGTTAACTTAGTTTTATCTAGTTTTATCTAGAGCTGTGACACAAGCTACACATTAATTGTATGATAGTAATAAGGCAAGTATGGAGAGAGATTGTGTGAATCCAGAGCCACTCTTTCACTCTTTTTGTGATGACCCAGAGCATTGATCTTGATCTCCCTTCTATACTGCGGCCTACGAGTCAGTCGTAACACTGTTCAATTCCGGAAGTATTCATTTTCCACCAGGATTAACTAGATGGTGGTATTTTTTTTTTCTATCATTAATGTGTATTTGCCAACAATTTCACAAGGTCATTTTGTTTGGATTGAATGTTTGCCTTTTGAATATTGGACTATGCTGACCTAAAGGTGATCTCCCTCTTAAAACTATCCTGTTGCACTGATAACAGTCAAACTCATATGTTAATTATATGCATTGTCAGTACATGAATCCTCTTTGCAATGTTTGTTCGATCTGCACTTTCAAAGAATTTGTGTGCTTACAGTTCCTGTACACATGCATGGTGTTTGCAGGGGATTCAAGTTACACATGACCATAATCAATTGCTTTTAACTACTTTCAGAAAACCAGCAACCACATCAAAGCCTCAGTAGCACTATTATCCAGTATTTTTATTGTCCAGTGGTTATTGGTATGCTTGTGACACAGAACCAGGTAGTTTAAAAGCAGGTATGGCCATATCTGATGGAGAATATATATTCATATACATATATTCGCTCACATATGGCATGTATCTTTAACTTGTATACTTCTGATTTTATCTAAATGTACGTAAATTTAAATACAGTCAGCAAATGCTGTCAGATTTTTAAATGTGTCTAAAAACTCAGTTTGATCCTTGAGAAATGTTTCACTCTGTACATTTTTAAACAGTAAATTATCTTTAGAAAAAATAGCTAAAACTTGGGACGGCATAGTGGTGCAGTGGTTACCGCTGTCGCCTCACAGCAAGAAGGTCCTGGGCTCAATTCCGAGTCAGGGCGTTTCTGTGTGGAGTTTGCATGTTCTCCCTGTGCCTGTGTGGGTTCTCTTTGGGTACTCCAGCTTCCTCCCACAGTCCAGAAACATGCAAACTGGGGGTTAAGTTAATTGGTCATTCTAAATTGCCCTTAGGTGTGAACGTGAGTGTGGATGGTTGGTGGATGTCAGCCCTGTGATGAACTGGCGACTTTGTCCAAAGATGTTTATACTAAACATACTGTATAGCAAATTAAATAATTTGTCTTTAAAAAGTAACATAAACTGCATATTATTTTAAGATTATGTTTAAGACTAATTCAAAGAAAACAGCTACACAATGGACCCTGGTTTTATATGTATTCTTAGTAAAAACAACAAAATTCACTGTAAAATAAATAAATGAAAAAAAACACAATATATTTAAAACTTTATTAATTACTACAACTCTACAGATGAATGTTCCTGGTTTTAAAAAATGGAGCGAATATACTTAATGAGCCCTTTAAAGAAGGCAATGATTGTGGAAAACACAGTCTCTGTTATTCAGCAGCAAAGACAATACAAAGCTGGGCCTCTTCTCACAAATGCAACCACCGCAAATCATGATCTGTTGAAGGTCACTTTGAATTGAGCTGTACAGGGGGCCTCTGCTGCATGTTGCTCTGTCAGGAATTTGAACAATGGGGTCATGCGTCCTTTGGGTGGGAGGTCAGATATAAAAGCAACAGGACAGCATCAAGAAAACTGTCATTTTCCAAAACACTTGTAACTGTCGCCATGACCATGGGCAAGGTGTGAAGAGCTTTAACTTCTCATTTATAGCATGATGAGTCTAATTAGAGTTGAAAAAATATGTACTTTATAAATCTGTAGTTTTATTAACTGTGGTTTTATCATAATGGTTTGCTTTTCTTTTTCATCAGATCATCTTCTACGAAGACAGGAACTTCCAGGGTCGCTCCTATGAGACCAGTAGTGACTGCGCTGACATGTCCTCCTACCTCAGCAGGTGCCACTCCTGTAGGGTGGAGAGCGGCTGTTTCATGGTTTACGACCGCACTAACTACATGGGAAACCAGTTCTTTGTCAGGAGGGGAGAGTACTCTGACTACCAGCGTATGGGCATGAGCGATTGCATCAGGTCTTGCCGCATGATCCCCATGGTACTGTATCTCACTATTTCCTGTTCATTTGACAATATACATTAAAAATACTGTATAAAAAAAAATTGGACTTGGTGAAGGAATTATTAGTATGTGAAGGATTTCACATGACTTTGACTCTCTTTCATTTTACAGCACAGAGGCCAGTTCAAAGTCAGGATCTATGAAAGGGAGAACTTTGGCGGTCAGATGATTGAGCTGATTGACGATTGCGACAACATGCTTGATCGCTACCATATGTCGGATTGTCTGTCATGCAATGTAATGGAAGGCCATTGGCTGATGTATGAGCAACCCCAGTACAGAGGCAGGATGATATACCTAAGGCCCGGAGAGCACAGAAGCTTCAGGGACCTGGGCATTAGTGGTATGAGACACGTAAGCTTGAGGCGTATCATGGATCCCTGTTATTAGAGTACCAGTGTATAAAACCACGATTGTAAATAAAAATAAGTCATTATCTTTAAATTGAATTCTTCTGTTACTTATTACTGATCTGAAATTCTGATGAAGATGGAATGCACATGTAAAATGTGTACTATGTAAATAAATGTTTTAATTATTAGTATTTTTTTTTAAATATTATGCTATACAGAACATCAAAGATATATCAAACAACACCTGTTGGCTCTGCAGGTCAAAATGTGTTATTTGTTTCAACCGAATACACACTGATCGTTCTGTGTCTGAAAAACATATACGTTATGCTATTTGTCATTGTATTTGCATTATCATTTTGTTGATGGCTTGCCCACAATTATTAACTAACCTTTAAAAATCAGACAACAAGCCTGGCTAAACTACAGTACAACTGTGGAGCGGCTGTAATAGTTTGTATGTACTAAATCAAAGCAGGCAACATTTAACATTAATGCAAAGGTATTTCTTTTGAATAAAATAAAGGATAAATCTTGAAAATAACAAAATACATTTCAAAGATATAGAACATTAAGTTTACTCTTCAATGTTTGAATGTAAAAAAGTCACACTTGCACATCAGAATGGCAAGTGTGGTGGTGGCAAAGTGGGAAAGATTGATGTGTTGTTGTCTTGTGATTGTGGGATAAGTTATAAACTCATATCTCATACCTGTGAAAGAATTTTTCTTTATTAAATTTTATTTCCCCTAATTTTAATTACATTTCACTATTTGGTACTCCTATGGACTTACTAATGTCTGAGAAAAACTAGAACAACACCTTTTGCTGACTTTGAGTCAATGGCAGACCAAAAGCTGGATGAAACAGTCCAATACAACATCACAGTGTCAAAGATAAGCTTTGTTGGTCATTCCTTGGAGAACCTCATAGTTCACTCAGTGTTCGCTACATCTAGGTTTAAATGTTACTTGAGCAGGCTGCACACTGTCCTTTTGCTCTCAGGACCTCACCTTGGCACATTGTATAACAGCTCTGCTCTGTTCCATACAGGACTATCTATGCAAAAGTGGATAAAGTCAGGATCATTTCTGCAGATGACATGCTGTGATAACTCAATAAGAAATCTGATCTGCAATTTTTCAAGAATGTGGTGCTGGTTTGGTCACTGCAGGATCGCTATGTCCTCTATCATTCTGCTCAAATGCGCAAGATTTATTGTTAGTTCTTGCTTGTTAAATCAATCACAATAAACTACATGAATAATATATGTTGTGGCTCAGTTGGTAGAGTGGTGGTCCAGGGATTGGACGGTTCCTGGTTGGATCCCAGAGCCTGCAGTCTATATATCATATTGTTTTTATAAGTTTCCTTGGCCAACACACTGAAACCCACATTGTTCCAATGCTGCACCATCAGTGTGTGACTGGTTAACACTCTTGATCAGCAGGTGGCACCCTGTGAAGTAGTCACTGCTACTAGTGTATGAATGGGTGAATGCATAACCTTTGATGTAAAAGCACTTTGAGTGGTCAAAATGATTACAAAAGCACTAAATCGATAGAGGACATTTACCATTTACACTTATGTAAAGAAAATACATGGGATAAGAATATAAATAACATTTATGAGAGTTAGACTAGGGCGTTTCTGTGTGGAGTTTGCATGTTCTCCTTGTGTTTGCGTGGGTTCTCTCCGGGTACTCCGGCTTCCTCCCACAGTCCAAACACATGCAAAATGGGGGTTAGGTTAATTGGCCACTCTAATTGTCCGTAGGTGTGGATGTGAGTGTGGATGGTTGTTTGTCTCTATATGTCAGCCCTGCATTGAACAGGTGACTTGCCCAGGGTGTACCCGACCCCCGGCCGTCCCCTCAGCAACCCTGTATAGGATAATTGGTAGAAAATAAATGAATGAACGAAGGAATGATTTTGGCTGAAATACCTATACCACTCTATGTCAAGGAAATCCTCTGTTCTAGTCCTGTTTTGTTTATTCATGTTTTAATTTCTTACTTGTTTCTCTTGTATTGTGTGCTATTGGAGACAACTTATGTGCTGAACGTACTCATCCCTCGAAAAAAAAATATATATATATTTATCTCCTGACCTAACCTATAAGTGTGTTTTTTCTTGAGGGGTGGTCAATGTTTGCAAAAAAATACGACATAGCGAATAGGGATGTCACAGATGATGCAACATAAATGAAGAAAGCATATAAAGCTGCATTGCAATCCTGATTCCCAAACTCACTACACATAACTTGTATGGCACAGTGCCTTTTTAAGAACTTTTGTTTGGAATTTTTGAAATCCTGAGTCTATGTAGTAAAGTTAACCTCAATTTTGAATTGAATTTATTGCAATTTCATTACAACAAAATACCTACAAAAGTGTTAACAAGAATGGATTTTAATTATCTAATGAATTTGGATCAATGTATGAATGAATTTACAACCTGAGAAAGTATTTTTATAGTCTGATTAAATCTTTGTTCCCACATCAAGTAAGGATGGTGCTCCCAAAACAAGTGCAAATTTCTATTTAAATTAATTTATGTATACTAATGCTACTAGTGTCTATCATTCTTTAACATGTTTGTCTCAGAAGTACTCACATCTGTCTTGTGATTATTTTCCAAGCCATATATCCCCCACCAGAACCCAGCCTAGGTTCACATCTATGTGGAAGGGGTATTGAGCAAACATTGGACTTTTCTAGTAAGAATTTGGGATTTTGGATCAAGATGATGAAAAGCTCCTTCCAGTGCCGTTTTCAAATATCTAATTATATTCTAAGAATATTGGTAAATCAAGACACACTGTTTGAACACAAGCTGGGAGTTATCAGAACCCTACATCACCCGGCTAAAAATGTTCCCACAAAGAGAGAGAATAAGACTAAAGAGCACAAACACATCAAGACAGCATTAAAAACCTGTGGATACCCTAACTGGGCATATGTCAAGTCCACCAAGGGCTCCAGGAACAACACCCCTTCAACACAGGAAGAGGAGAGGAACAAATGCCACAACGTTGTCAATCCTTATGTAGCAGGGGTGTCAGATATATTTTCTCTAAGCATAACATTCAGGTTCACTACCGACCCTGCAACACCCTGAGACAGAAACCAGTTCACCCTAAGGACAAAACTCCCAGACACAAACTAAGCAATGTTGTTTATGCAGTCCAGTGCAGTGAGGAGTATGCAGATTTTTACATCGGGGAGACCAAACAACCTCTCCACAAACACATGGCTCAACACTGAAGTGCTAGCTCTGCCGGCCAGGACTCAGCAGTCTACCTAAAATTAAAGGAGAAGGGACACTCCTTTGAGGATGATAATTTGCATGTGCTGCACAGGGAGGATAGATGGTTTGAGAGAGGAGGAAAGGAGGCCATTTATGTTTAGCTGGAACAGCCATCACTTAACAGTGGAGGAGGCCTTAAACATCAATTGTCTGCCACATACAATGCGGTTTTGAAATCCCTCCCCAGAAAACAAGCCACTGTTCACACCTTGGCTCATGTGATACCAGCGACACACATTATGACCGGGGGGAGTGACAACCCAACTGATGGGAGGTGGATGTGTGGCACACAGATTGGTGGCTGGGCATTGTACCCTTTCCACTTCACCATTACATTGCAATTCCTGGCCAATGGTCAGTGAGGAATGCCTTTCTTTCTAGAAGTGGTTTTCCTTTAAAGCTTCTGCATCTTCTGATTGTATGTGTTTTGTGGTGAATGGGGCAGGTCTTGTCTACACCACAGTTTTTTTTGTGATACTCCCACTGATGTCCTCATTTGATGAGACATTGGACAGATAGTCAAGTTTTGGAATGGAAATAACCTTTGCCAGATTTCTCCCCTCTCCTAGGAGCACAGCTGTAGTAGGGGTGCAAAGGTTGGATCATTCTTGGTATGGGCCTAATAGCAAATGGAAACAGTAAAGTGATCTCGGAGTGTTTAGTAGGAAGCAACTGGACTTCTTATCTTGTTTGAAGACGTTTCGCCTCTCATCCAAAAGGCTTCTTCAGTTCTGAGGTTCAGTGCGGGAAACCCAGGTATTTAACCCAGAGTGGGTAGAGACAATCACCAATCACCAACAAAGAGGACGTGTTTTGAAACCGACAGTCTCTTTGTTGGTGAGACAATCACCAACAAGGAGGACGTGTTTAGAAAACAACAGCTCCCAAGACAGCGTTGTAGGTTCCAGACAAGTGGTGTCTTAGTCCACCACCTCTGTTTAGAGAAGGTTTCTCCAAGTGGACATAGATGGCCTTTTTCACTCCTCTTTCAAACCATCTGTCTTCTCTGTCCAGAACGTGGACATTGGAGTACTCAAGGGAGTGACTTTTCTCCTTAAGATGCAGATGTACAGCTGAATCCTGTCCCGATGGGGTGTCTCTCCTGTGTTGTGCCATGCGTCTGTGGAGGGGCTGTTTGGTTTCCCCTATATAAAGGTGAGAGCACTCCTCTGTGCATTGAACGGCACACACAACATTACTGACCTTATGCCTGGGTGTTTTGTCCTTGGGGTGGACCAGTCTCTGTCTTAAGGTCTGGCCCGGTTTGAAGTTAACTCGCATTTTTTTGGAAGATTCTTCTGAATTTTTCCCGATAGACCTGCCACATATGGAATGACCACGTTCTTCCGTTTTTCACTTTCTGCCTCGGGTGGTTCTTTGTGGCGCCTTTTGGACGATTTGACAAAGGTCCACTTCGGGTAGCCACATGTCTGGAGCGCTGTCTCGATGTGTGTCAATTCCTTCTGTTTTCCCTCTGTGCTTGAGGGAACCTTCTGGGCCCGGTCTTGTTGTGTCCGGATTACCCCTAGTTTGTGCTCCAGTGGGTGGTGGGAGTCAAACAAGAGGTACTGGTCTGTGTGTGTGGGTTTCCTGTAGACCTCGATGCTGTGGTTACTAAGAGACACCGCACAATCCAGGAAGGGCAAACTGTTATCCTTCGTATCCTCCCTGGTGAACTTGATGTTCTTGTCCACTGCATTTATGTGTCGAGTGAAAGCCTCCAATTCTTGAGTTTTGATTTCTTTGCTTTTGCAATGGTTTTGAAGTTGGTTTTGTAGACTGTGATGGGAGTTCTGATTGGCAGTCATTGACTAGCAAATGTATATTCCTGTTTTTCCTATCTCATCACTTTCTAAAGACAATATACACTGAATATCTGACACCTGCTCTTCCTCTGCATATATTTTATTCTTGCAGTAAGACTGTAATATCCCAGGCCCGCCCCATTCCCCAGAGTTCCTACAACTACATAATCACATGGCTTTAGCACAGGTCCTCCTTTTTTTATTGTCGATACAATATGCTTTTGTCATTCTCTCCCCCCACTTTTCAGCATCTCCTGTTGTGAGTCACCAGGTCTGTCTCCTCTGACACACCGAACAGAAGATCCACAGGGAGGCATGGGTGTCATACATAGTGTAAATGGTGACTCAAATATCCAGTGGACTCTTGCTGTGTGTAGTTATATGTATGTACCATACTATCTGTGCTAGATCTGCCTCCCAAGTCTCTTTTTCTTTATCAGTCAATGAATGTAACATTCGCTAAACAATAGATTGAACTGTTCAACTTACTCTGGGGATAGTTTCTAAGGGCCCTTAAGAGATTATTCTCAATTTCTAGTTCCTGATCATGGTGGAGTTTGTTAGGAAACCCAAAGTACAAAGTAATACATAGACTTAAACACATGGACTGTTGGCTTTTTCTGTTTAATGCAACAACATTTCTTTGTTACATATTCCTCTATGTGCTTTTCTTGAAGGGCCAGTAAAACCTCAAGACTAGTGTAGGACTCTTTCCATACCTATATGACCTCTAGTATCATTAAGGTGCTTTAGGACTTCAGGTTGGAATTTGATTCACAGAGCTATCTGTTTTCTCTCTGGTGTTTGTCCATACAGGATCCTATTCTCAGGATGCAGATGACTCAGTTGGTGAAGAAGTTTGCTGGCAGCTGCCTTCACTGAATTTCGGATATTATTGTTGAGTGAGGGTGGTGTCGGGAGGCGTCGAGAGGCTTCTCCTGAAGTCTACTATCATCTCCATAGTTTTGAGCGGGTTCAGCTCCAAGTGGTTCTGAATACACCACTGACCTAGCTGTCTACATCCCATCTGTATGTGGACTGGTCACTGTCTTGGAACCGATGAATGTGGTGTCATCCGCATACTTCAGGAGTTTCACTGAGGGGTCCTGTGAGGTGCATTCATTGGTGTAGAGGGAGAAAAGCATTGGGGAGAGGACACACCCCTGGGGGGCACCAGTGTTAATGGTCCGGGTGCTGGATGTGATTTTCCTCAGCCATACCTTCTACCTCCTGTCAGTCAGGAAGCTGGTGATCCACTGACAGGTGGATGCCGGCAGTGTGAGCTGGGTGAGCTTCCGGTGGATGATTTCAGGCATTATGTTGTTGAACGCCAAGCTGAAGTGGGAATGAGTGCTTCTTAAACCTGCAGTAGAAGCTGTTCAGGTCGTCACTGTAGCTGACCTTAGCTACCCTGATCTCCTTAGTCAGCCCACTTCTGTATGCCCTCTCCTTGGACTGGCGCAATTTCCTGAGATTCGGTGTGAACCATGGTTTCTATATGTGCAGAAGGCCTTGGTCTGCACACACATGTCCTCACAAAAGCTGACGTATGATGTCACAGTGTCAGTGAGTTCATTGAGGTCGGTGGCTGCAGCTTTAAAGATACTCCATTCAGCAAAGTAAAAGCAGGCCTGTAACTCCAGCTTTGACTCTTCTGTCCATTTCCTCACAGTCCTTACAACAGGCTTAGAAGTTTTTTCATTTCTGCCCTTAAGATCGGAATGAGATGAATCAGACAGTGATCAGAGATTTCCAAAGCTGCATGGGGAACAGAGTGATAAGCTTCCTTTAAAACAATGTAGCAGTGGTCCAGTGTGCTAGTGTCCCTGGTGGGACACTTTATATGCTGCCTGTATTTTTGGAGTTTATGGGTGAGGTTTGCTATGTTAAAATCCCACAAAATGATAAGCAGGGAGTCTGGGAGATTTCTCTGTTCAGTTTCTCTGTTATCTGTTCAGCCAGCTGCTGTAACGCATCTGTCACACACACCTGAGGTGGGATGTAAACTCTGACCAGAGCGAATGAGGAGAACTCCCTCTGTACATAAAATGGTTTACAGTTTACGATAAGAGTCTCCAAGTGAGGGTTGCAGCACTTCTTCAACACTGTGACATCTTTACACCAACTTTTCTTTATGTAGAAGCACATTCCACCTCCTTTTTTTTTTCCACAGAGCTCCGTGCTGCGGTCCACTCCGAAAAGTTCGAATCCCGGCAGCCATAGTGTGCTGTCCGGGATGTGTTCAACGAGCCACGTTTCAATGAAGCACACGGCAATAGATCTGCCAAAGTCTGAGTTTTTTTAATTGAGTAGAAGCAGTTCCTCCATCTTATTTGCCAGTGAGCTGACGTTCACCAGATGAAAAGACGGGAGTACATAATCCCTGCTAACTCAGTTTGACAAGTGCTCCTGCATGCTTCCTCTGTGTGCGTCTCCGGCAAATCCCATAAAGAGCTGCTGTGCCTCCAACCAAAATCTCCGTAAAACTTTCTGGTTGGATGAAACCAGAGAAAAAGTTCCAAGAGAAGATTGTCGGATGTTTAGAAGTTCCTCTCTATTGAAATGACCAGAGGAGAGCAACAGAAGACTGAAAAGACACACAAAAACACGCAAAGTACAGAGTCAGCCATTTGGGGCACCATCATGAATCTTTTTCTAGGGGAATGATGAAATGTTTTTCTATAAATGTTTAATTAAATCAAATCAAAGCAAATCAAATTTTATTTGTATAGCCCGAAATCACAATTTACACATTATCTCACTGGTCTTTGACAAACTGTACAGATGTGACATCCTCTGCCCTTAGACCCTTGAACCGGGTGAGGAAAAACTTAAAAAACCCTAAACAGGGAAAATAAGAAACCTCAGGAAGAACCACAGAGGAGGGATCCTTCTTCCTACGACTTGCAATAGATATCACTTGTACAGAACATAACAACATGACAATAACAATTTACTAAGAATGACTGAGTTCATATGAGTCCATAAATCCAGATATAGTGTGGGTATAGTATGTTGGTCCAGAAGTCATCATAGTCCATGAGCTAGGCTGGTCAATCCAGGCTAGGATCTAAGTCACAGGATATCCTGTCCTAATTTGTGTAGTAGTCATCATGGATGATAAAGCACAAAGACTCAGGGGAAGAAGTAAAATTAATGTAAGGATATGGACATTTAAAGGAGCAGAAATCGAGTCTGAGTCAGAAGGACCAGAGAAGAGAGCTCAGTGATTCATGGAGTGTTCTCTCAGCAACCTAAGCCTGTAGCAGCATAACTAAGGGCTAGATAGGCCAGGACTAACTATAAGCTTTATCAAAAAGAAAGGTTTTAAGCCTACTCTTATCATCAGAGTGTGTCTGCCCCCAGTACCAAGACTGGAAGATAGTTCCACAGGAGACGAGCTTGATAGCTGAAAGCTCTTCCTCCCATTCTACTTTTGGAGATTCTTGGGATCACCAATAACCCTTCATCCTGGGAGCGTAAGGTTCTGGATGGGTGATAGGATACTATGAGCTTTTTAAAATAAGATGGTGCCTGACATTGCATACTTTTGTAGGTGAGGACAAGGATTTTAAATTCTATTCTGGTTTTAACTGGGAGTCAGTGCAGAGAAGCCAGTACAGGGGAAATATGGTCTCTGATATTAGTTCTGGTCAGTACACGCGCTGCTGCATTTTGGATTAATTGAAGAGTTTTTAAAATCTTATTAGGGCAACCTGAAAATAAAGAATTACAGTAATCCAGCCTGGAAGTGACAAATGCGTGACAGCTCCCGGTCAAAGATAACACCCAGGTTTATCTGACAGTGGCCGTAAAATTATTTCAGTTTTGTCAGAAAGTTATATAGAAAGTTATGAGACATCCAGTTTTGAATGTCCTTAAGACATGTCTGGAGATTAGCTAACTGATGGGTTTCATCTGGCTTCATTGATAAGTATAATTTTGTGTCATCTGCATTGCAATGAAAATGTATGGATTGTTTTCTAATAATATTACCTAAAGGAATCATGTATAAAGTGAATAGTATTGGTCCAAGTAGAGAACCTTGTGGGACTCCATGACTAACCTTGTCATATCTTGATGATTCATCATTAACATGAACAAAATAATATCTATCAGATAAGTAGGACTTAAATCATCCTAAAGCAGATCCTTTAATGCCAATTCGGTGTTCCATCATCTGTAGTAGAATGTGATGATCAAAAGTGTCAAAAGCCCCACTAAGATCTTATAAGACTAGTACTGAGATAAGTCCCTCATCCAATGCTGTGAAGAGGTCATTTGTAACTTTTACCAGTGCTGTTTCTGTGCTGTGATGACTTCCAAAACCTGAACCGAAGTCTCCAAATAGACTACTATCCTGAAAGCAATATAGTTGTTTAGCTACTGCTTTCTCTAGAATCTTTGAAAGAAAGGGGAGGATGGATATTGGTCTATAGTTGGCTAGAACTTCTGGGTCCAGGGTAGGTTTATTTTTACGAGCGATTTAATTACAGCTATTTTAAAAGACTGGGGCACATAACCTGTTACAAGGGATAGATTGATTATATTCAGTAGCGGTGTGCTAACTAAGGGTAAAATGTCTTTGAGCAGCCTAGTAGGTATGGGGTCTAGTATACAGGTTGATGATATAGATGAAGATAATGTTCTCATTGGTTCTTAAATGTCAATTGGATTGAAGCTTTCCAAACACATATCATGACTAATAATAGCCTCTATAATTCCTATTGCTGAACTGGAATCTGTGCAGTTCCACACATACAGTGTGAAACTGCTTTTCAGTTAATTGTCCAAATACTTTTGAGCTCCTGAAAATGGAAGTGCTCTGTATAAAATGGCTGTAATTCATACGGTGCAGTAAATGTCATAATTTTGTAAAACCTCTTAAATTATAGCTGAAAGTCTGCACGTCAATTACATCTTGTTTTATTTCAAATTCATTGCTGTGGGATATAGAGGGAAAATGATAAAAACCATGTCATTGTCCAAATACGTCCAGATATAACTGTATGTGTTAATGTTAGTGAATTAATTCAGTTTCAGAGAAATTTGTTAGTGGATATTCCATTGAGATGAACACAGCAACATAAAAGAAGAACAAAACTCTTTTATGAATTACACATGTTTATTTACTCAAGTCAAATACACTTTGTATTCTAGCACATATCAGTGATACGCCTCATGCTCATGAACCTAATGCCACTCATGCCCAGATCCCTGAAGCTCTTGTGCTCTCCAGGTCTCAGGTACATCATCCTGCCTCTGTAATGGGGCTGCTCATACAACAGCCAGTGGCCTTCAATGACATTGGCGGACATGCAGTCGGACATACGGAAGCGGTCCATGATGTTGTCACTGTCATCAATCAGCTCATTCATTTGACCACTGAAGTTCTCCCTCTCATAGATCCTCATCCTGAACTGGCCTCTGTGCTGTAAAACAACACAGGAAAAAAATGTTGTTTACAGAAATTTTAAAAGCAAAAATGACACATATTTACATGCAGTAAAAAGATAAAATGGAGGTCTCTTACATGGGGGATCATTCTGCAAGACCGAATTGAGTCAAACATCATCCCCATGCTCATCATGCGCTGGATGTCCTGATACTCGCCCCTCCTCAGGAAGAACTGCAATCCCATGTAGTTGGGACGCTCATAGACCATGAAGCAGCCACTCTCCACCCTGCAAGACTGGCACCTGCTCAGGTTGGAGGATATGTCAGCGCAGTCACTCAGGCAGTCATAGGAGCGACCCTGGAAGTTTTTCTCCTCGTAGAAGATGATCTAAAAGGGATCAGAGAGATAATCTAGATTTAATGGTCAAATAGTATACATAGTAGCTGTAATGTCGAAATTTTGATGTAAAATCTATTTATTTGAAACAAAAGTATCACATTACCTTGCCCATGATGATGGTTTAGGTTGTTCCCAGTGGATGGTTCAACTTGCTCTGCCAGTTCTGTGGCTCCTGGGCCTTTTTATACAGAAACCGAGGGGATTGTGTTGTTATTCAAATGTACAAAGCTGATGAATAAGCACTATGACTTTTGCTGAATAGGGCCAATAAATGTGTAACAATGGTTCTCTATCCATACATTTCTGGCAACAGTAATCTGTATTGTCTCTTAAACCTTAACCTTTGTCTGTGCCCCATTCTCTGTCAGAAGGTTCTCCACGTATGGTCTGGTCATCACTGATGGAATGGACATAACACCAGGTTAAATTTCTGACAAAGGCATAAGTAATCCAGAATCAGTACAAATTATAGAAATACTGTATTTGGTTAGAATGTTGGATTAAACTAACTAAGTGTATTATGTTATTTTTTGTATATAAAATAATGTTGTTTCACACAATCTAATCTTTTAAATACATTTAATTGTAAAAAAAAAAAATGATAACATGAGAGAGTGCTAGGAATAATTAGGTATGAAATTGAAAATCATTACAGTTTCGGGATGCATATTACATTTATTGAAAAAAATGTAGATTTCTTCAAAATGTTCTAAAAAAGTGAATAGCAGTATTTATAGTACATATTGTTAAGGAGTTCCCTTTTAAATGCTTTTAACAGAATTTACAAAATTACAATTTAGAAAAAGAAAAGACTGGTACCAATTAGGGTGATTCCATAACCGTGTCTGACATGTTTTCTCACTTAGTTATTGCTTTGCAGCTTTCTTTGATTATGTACAAAAGGACTACCAATAATATATGAGTAATAATAAGGTTGCTTATTTAAATTTTTTCTTTAATGGGTAGTTCTACTGAAATATGTTGTTAAATGGACATTGTTGTTAGGGGTTAGGGTTAGGTTAAGGTTGTGTTTTTAATAAAATCATTTCAGGGTTAGGGTTAGCTGTGATGTGATGAATTACTTTTGTTGATTTATGACAGCTTTAAATATGCATTTTTAACATATGGCCAAAATTTGACCATTAGAAATCTATAAATGTACATTATCAGAGGAGACAGCAGTGTTGAAATTATGTCAAAGATATCTATGTATTGTGTTGCAGTGATATATACTGAATAGTACCACTCACTACCATAAGATTATCCTTTAAAGCAGGGGTCTCAAACTGTTTTGGGACTGAGGGCCAACCAAATGTTGGGGAATTGTATGGAGGGCTACTTATTCAAAATAATTTTCTTACATAAAATATATGTTTTAATTTACATTAAGTCATAAACATATGACTTAAGTAAAGACTTTAAAATTATTTGTGATTATTTATTATCTTTGGAGATTTTTTTTGAGAATTGGAGAGTTACAACTGCAGTCAAATAATATGTAACAAAAATATAAAGAAATATGTTTGAATCTTAAAACTGGAAAACTAATCTGTCTGTTAAACATTTTCAAAATATTTTTCATGCACTTTATGCATTTTGATTATTGTTCCAATATTAGTGAGAAGCCTGACATTGCATTGAGTTCATCAGTAAACTGTAGTCAGGGATGTACAGTAACTTGACACAGCAACTCTGATAGAACTCTGAATATCAGTTAAGTTCTGCATTTGTTCTTAATGAAATTCATAACAAATAGGGCTGACTCACAAAGGCATTTCAAACCAAACTGACTGGCAACTTGTAAAACAGCAAGCTGTGTGCAACCTTTGTATTTTTCCACAAGGCCGTAAAAGTGTGGGGATCCCAGATGAACTTTGAGTTAATTGTAATTTATTTTTACCTCACCAACATTCAAGTAAAAATTTTCACTGAGTTGCTAAGAAATGCAGGTAATGTCAACTTGCATGAAAGGGTTTGAAACAAATAACACATAGCTACAGCTTATCAAAGTCATGAAATCTTTCTTTAAAAGCCTGCCCAAGCCTAGATATGCGTTGAGAGCACCTTTCTGCAGCCCTGTCCAAGGCCCCGAATCCAGGAGCATGGTCATTTAGCACTGATCGTACCGAGGGAAAGTACGGGAATTTCTTACCTTGCAAATGCATGGAGAAAATGTCCATCTCAGGTCTGAATGCATTCACAGCACTGATAGTTTCAGAGACATTCTTGCCTTTGTCTTGCAGTTTACTGTTCAAAAGATTTGGTTTTCCTGTGATGTCTGTTAGAAAGGCAAGGTCCAGTATCCACCCGATGTCTTGAAGCAAAGTAGTGTCCTCCCCTCTGGAATCCATGAACTTTTTTTATTTCACCAAGAAGTGACAAAAAAAACGCTGCAATACTCTGCCCCTGCTGAGCCATTGAATCTCCAAACAGGTTACAATATTCAGCTGACAGCTCCTCTAAAAGAACTTTGAATGTTCTGCATTGTGCGGCTTTGGAGCGAATGCTGTTAATAATCTTTAGTACTGGAATTATGACGTGGTCAAAACCCATCACTCTGGCACATACTGTCGGATGACAATATGAAAAATCAGCCGGTCATCGCAGTGGGCTTCGTCTGTCGTCACTGACAACAACTTCTCCAATATTTTTTGCGGGGAAATACTGTTTATTGGCATCATAGATTTGAACAGCTTTTTTTGTGGTCTTCAGGAGGAGTAAAGTCAGAATTAAAGAAAACTTGCAAAACTTCTAGAAACTTTTTTCTTCCTTTATGTTTTGCAAATTTAGAGGGCCCAAACACAAATTGTGTAAGGACTCTCTTATAATGTGATGAAATTTCTCTCTCTTTCTGGTCCAAAGTAAATTGCTTATTGGAAGGGTTAAAAATACCGAAAAAAAGTCATTGTTACGTTCAGTTAATGTGGACCAACAGTAGCGGAGCCGGACACAGGCGAACAGTTTAAGAGGTTTAATGAACCCTGGAAGTTCAGCAGGATAAGGGGTATACAAAAAGATCCAGCTCTCCAAACACTCAGTGGAGGAGACGGGAGTCGGGTTAACAGAAACAAGAAAAACCGAACAAAGTAACAAAGAACACCGAGGCTGGACACGGCTGTGGTGGCTGAGCTCTCCAGTTCCTGGCAGGGCTGGAACAACAAAACAACGATTAACAAAAGGCGCAGGAAACTCGAGGAAGGTGTTAGCCAAAATACAAACAAGAGAAACAAGAGATCGCTAGCAACGCTAGGAAGACTGAGCAAAGTACTGAACAGAAAATCTCTAGTAACACTAGGAACCACGGGATCAAAGTAGCAATGAAAAATCACTAGCGCAGAACTAGGAGAATCGGACGCGAAGAACATGGAAACAGGGAAGTCAAAGTTATCAGGACGTAGGGAGTGATCGAGGTTTAACGTGCGAGGAACAAGATGTTCTGGTGACGAGCAGATCAGGATCTGTGTCTTAAATACCGCCACTGATGAGGAATCAACAGCTGCAGGTAATCAGCTCTGCACACCTAAACCGCTTTAAGTCCTGAAATTAAGTAAAACTGAACCACAACACATACCAAAATAAAAGCAGCAACCGTGACACAGAGACCAGTTCAAATCAAGGTTCTACAGATGTAGAAGGGTAAATCTGGGCATTTGGTCCAGTAAGGGCCTGGGTTCCTGTTGCCCAATAGACAACAGGAAATAAGAGACACAAGCAAAACCCAAACTGTTTTGGTTTGTTTTTTCACCGTCACCTTAGATTTACTTCTAATAAATCTGTGATGAGAAAGATGTGAAAACATTCTAGTTCTATGTTAGGAAAAAATGTTCAACTGAAGCAAAGAGTCGCCCGGAGTCAAGGCAAGAGTTTTAATGAACTTGCAGCAAGGATACAAGTCAGCACGGCAGCGTTGAGTTATCTGAGGTCTTAAGCTAAAACATGGGTTTATGTAGAAAGAACGTTTGCTAAGGTTCCTATACACGATAAAGGAAAATAAGTCAGATAAGCATTGTCTGCAAGGTCTCATGCTCCATCAGCTGAGCTGGCCTTGAGGCCTGGACAGTACAGTACGCTATGTTCTAGTACACTGAGCTCTTTTCTGTTAAGCATAAGATTAGTACACATTTTTCTGACATTTCCCTCCTGTTTATGCTTAATAGAAACATAGTAAATAGAAAAAGAGCAAAAAAAACTGTTCAAAATCACATCGTCACTTAACACTGTTAGATTTTCATTAAGTAAGTTATTTTGGAAGAGTATTGCTTTCAAACCACGTCATCATCTTCCACGAGTTCGTCCTTATCCGGACCTGTTGATACATTGTCTTATTTATGGATGTTTCAATCAGGCTCTGTAATAGTCCACAAAGACAAGGGATGCAGTAGCAGCCAGAGGTGACTAATATGGCTGCTACCACTGAAAGAGAGATGAGTAAGGAGCTGATGAGACCGCTTCATTGTCCAAACCAGCTCTGTATCATCCTGGTGAAAGGGTCGTCCACACCAGAGTTCTCTGCCAATTCTTCAGACAGCGAGGCGAGTTCTTCTAGGGCCTTGGTGATACTACCATCTGGAGAGGTGGTATTAGGGATATGGGTACAACAGAAAGTTCCAATCATTCTACATACACCACCTCTTTCTGCTAGCATCATATCTAGAGCCATTCTATTCTGCCAGGCCATAAGTGAAGTTGGACCCAACTGTTCTGCAATGCCCTTGACAGCATCTCTTGTATAATTAACACATCACTGATGGTTGTAATAAATGTAGTTTATCCAATCAACATTCTTATTTATTGTTGCCCACGAGAAAAGAAAGGATTCAAACCTGGATGCCACCTGGTTTTTAGCTTTGAACGGATCAGAGACACCTCACTGCACTCCTATACTGTCAATATATACTCAGTTATCAAAGGAGCCACCTAGGATTGTGGATCACTTGGCACCTTTCAACTGTGGGGACTTAAACTTTTCACCGAGCAGATGAAACTCACCTGCTGGGAACACGTGGAATGGCATGTATAGTTGTGTAAGTGCACAGCTAACCTACTATTGCACTGGGAGTTTTGGCCTGAGTTTCATGTCCCCACACAACCACCAGAGGTCCGCTCTCATGGTCGTGTGGTCCACAAACCAGGAAGCCGAATAGTTTCCCTCACCTGTACCACTCCATGTCTCGAAAAGCAGGTGTAATTACTCTTATAAGCTGTCACTGAATGTGGGACATCTGGTTTCTTAACTGGGGAGAATAAACAGGAGAGTGTTTTTTTTTCATTTTCTGGAACAAACGATCCATTGAACAGCTGTAAGACACATTGCAGACAGGTCAGACAGGTCAGTTTCATCTGAAAGTTAAAACGGTGCTGTTCCTACCTGTGGCTTGGCTTTAGCACATGCAATACAATTAGATTGTCCATTCTGTTTAGCTGTATACATCATCCATTCTAGCCATTCGTTCGTTTTAGTGTATCCTGTTTCTAAGGATAATTTGTCGTCGTATGTTAGATTTTCTAAACATTTTATTGTCTGGTTAGATCTCCATCAATGGAGTTGATGGAGTGGGTGTCTGAGTACTGCTGATCCTGATGTAGTTTGAGGACCTAGTTTTAACTTGAATGAAGAAGTGAGATATACACCGATATAGCAAAAAGTTTCTGATTTGACTCTCCAGGGTCCTGTAGGGTTATCAAAAAGTTATTACAGTCTGTATGAGTGGTATATGGTGAACTATATTTCTTGATTACCATTAATCTATTCTTTAAGTTGCATAGGTCATCACTTCCCTGCATCAGGTAACCATAGTCTGCTCCTGTGGTCCACAAGGCCTGGGGCTACGGTTCACATAGTCGTCCTGATTGTGTGTTTTGGTATACCATGCATATGTATTTGTCTGCCCAAGTGAGCTTTGAGAGCCACTGTTTGTTACCACAGTTTCCACTCACTAAACTGCAAAAGTCTACTTCTACAGTCACTGTTTCGCCTTTGTAAAAAGTTAGATTGAAGATTTAACTTTGAAGATATTTCCTGGGTCAGAGGCTTGGTATTTGATCTGTGTGTACTCTCAGTTGTTATATCCCCAGTTTCTATGCTGCTCTGAGTTCGTGTGGATCATAGGTCTTAATTTGATAAGACTTGGTGTGTTTTGGCTGATTGCTTCTTTCCTAGTCTGACATTCGCACCATAAAATTGGGAGAACGATGAAAAGCGCTAATGTTAGTAAAGTACAGGTTGTTCCACGGATCCCGCAAAGGCCTGGGTGTCTAAAAGTGTGCCATGTTGTATTTCTCTCCATTGTTACTAAGGTAAATTTTTACACAATAGGTAGGTTGATAACAAGATTATGCTTATTATTAGTATCACAATTGTTCCTGCCGTAATAATTAATGAATCTCTATGTTCAGCCTCGCTCCAGGCTATTAATGCTCTTCCTCCTGGGGTTTCACAAATTGGGATGTGGTCTCTTTCACCTGTCATTAATTAGTTTCCATGTTCCTATTTTAGTTCTCACCCTAGGTTCCTATCTTGGCTGTTGGTTTCTTCACTGAGGTTCCCCTGTTGAGAAAGCTCCTCTTTGTATTAAGACTTTTGCCTCAAGGAACAGTAGTGGGTAACTAATCTTTCCCTTCAATATGTTTTAGTAACTTACTATGTGAAAGATGAATCCAGGATGTTCTTTCTGCTATTTTTACTGTTGTTGGTGTGGTGAGCAATACCTGATATGGACCCTCCCACCTTGGACTTGACCAGTTTTTTCTTTTGATGACATTGATCAAGATCAAATCTCCAGGTTTCACGGCTTCAGTTTTTCCTGTTTATTCCATTGTTTTCTTTCATTTACTCTTTAAAATTCCATAATGTCTTTCCACTAGCCCTGCAGATTGAGGATGGTAGGCACAGTGATTTTTTTTATTGATTTTTAGGTTCTGAGCTATTAGTGACATTATATTATTGACAAAATGACTACCATTGTCGCTATAAATCTTTTCGGGAATCCCAAAGTGAGGAATTATGTCCTTTATTAGTACTCTTGCTACTGTCAATGCATCTGGGGTTGCTGTTTGAAACACCTCTATCCATTTAGAGAACATATCTATCATTACTAGACAATATTTCTTTTCTTCGCACTTATTTAGCTCTGTGAAATACATATATATCCGTTGAAAAGGGTATTGAGGTTTTGGAAAATTTCCTCTTTTAGGTCTCACATTACTTTGGGGGTTATGTTTTACACAGATAGGGCAGGCTAAATAAAAATTTTTTTGAGTAGTTAGTAAAGCCATATGTCGTGAATACCTTTTGTATGATTGCTACCATTCCTCCTGTTGAGGCATGGCTCAACCGATGACTGAATATTGTAGCATATCTAAAAAGGTTAGTTGTTAAGATTGTCTTTCCTTCTGGTCATTTGTATAACTTTTCCAGTGAGTAGTCCAGAGTTTTTTTCTTGTTTTGTCTCTCGATTATTGAGTTTGCCTAATCCTTGAATTGTACCTTAGCCATCTAGTTGGATTTCCTGGTTTTTACCTATTCTTTGTAAAACGACTTTGATTCAGAAAACTCCCTGTGTGCCTCTGCCTTATTGAATCCCCCAGACCCCGTACCTGATAGTACAATCTGGCCAGAAATTGATTCAGCAGTATCAGATCCAGTTCGCTCAGCCCTAAGGAGCCCCTCAAGGAGCACGTCTCCATAGACAGGAAAAGCAACTCTGCTTAGTCCCCAAGGAATCGGTGTGTGCTACCTTATCGGCGCAATTGAACTTTATTATTGATCAGTTGCAGATCTCAGAGCCATCGCCTGCTTCTCCCCTGAGTTCACATTCTGTCCACCTATCTAGCCCAGAACGTTTTTCTGGAGATTCTGGGGATTGTATCATAGTATATATCAGATATCACAGATATATCACAGTGTGGACTACATTTTGAATTCAGTGCCTCCGCCTTTTCCTCAGACTGTGCAAAAATAACGTTTATAATTTCCTCTTTGATAGGTTGAGCCAGATCTTGTGAGTTGAGCCGCAGATCGGCTATATGCTATTCGTTGTACCTACTAGACTGCTCAAAGAGGTTTTACCCTTAATTAGCAATCCACTACTAAATATTATCAATCTATCCCTTGTAGCAGGTTATGTGCCCCAGTCTTTTAAAGTAGCTGTAATTAAATCGCTCCTAAAAAAAAACTACCCTGGACCCAGAAGTTGTAGCCAACTATAGACCAATATCCAACCTCCCCTTTCTTTCAAAGATTCTAGAGAAAGCAGTAGCTAAACAACTATGCGGCTTTCTTCAGGATAATAGTCTATTTGAAGACTTCCAGTCAGGTTTTAGTAGCATCACAGCACGGAAACGGCATTGGTAAAAGTTACAAAAGACCTCTTCACTGCATCTGATGAGGGACTTATCTCTATACTAGTCTTATTAGATCTTAGCGTAGCTTTTGATGCTATCGATCATCACATCATACTACAGAGGATGGAACACATAGTTGGCATTAAAGGATCTGCTCTAAGATGGTTTAAGTCCTACCTATCTGATAGACAGAGCCGGCCATACCCAACGTGGCACCCTAGGCCAGATTTGATATGGCGCCCCCCTCCTTTGGCAATTTAGCTACGCTTACGAAAGAAATCGAATAGATTTTTTTTACCATTGTCTTTAATTTATAAGATAACATGTCACCCAATTTACATGCTTAACAAATTACAAGTAAAAACAAAAAAATCTGAAATACAATATAAATACCCTTACCACGAAATAAAAATTACAACAATCAACATCAAACATCAAATTTAAATAACCACACTGTTTGCACATAATAACTCTATATATAAGCTACAGTTACACTATGCAATAACTATATACAAAAACTAAATAAAATAACTATACACAAAAGCAAAAAAAAATACCTATATACAACTTTCTGCAAAACTATGTACAAAAAAAGGCATTTTACAGACCTCTAGTGGTGTCTTTTATTGCTGTATCCACTAGAGTGATAAACTATGTCCATACTCAACCTCACCTCTCCTGCTACAGCTGTACTTTCCTAGATTTTCTCCCAGCAAAGTCATCTATGACATCATCATATGACAACTCACTGGAGACCACATGATTTATACTTATTATGTCCAGTATTAAGTCCACAGAGACGAGTTTGCATCATGGTAGACATGAGGTAAGTTTTAATGAGTTTAAGCTTAGAAAAGCTTCTTTCAGCAGCAGCCACTGTGACAGGGAGAGTTGCAAAGATTGTTAGAGCAACCCACATGTTGGCATAAATTTCTGTCAGTTTCCGCTCATGCAGGAAAGTCAGCAGATCCATGTTGGGTCATATTTTTTTATGGCAGAGGTGGAAAATTGTGCATTTCCATTGCAAGTTTAGTGCCATCAATGTCTGCCTGGCTGTCATGGGTCAGAGCAGTGCTCAAGGTTTGACAATGTTTTAGAACCTCTTCTTTTTTTATGTTAGTGAAGTTGAGGAGCGCTCCAAATTTGTCTTTTACCTCTCCAATGTCCTGAAATCTCTCATCAATAAAGGAGATGGCTGTATCTGCAAGCACATTGAAAAATGTAGTTTCCATTTTTCGCAGTGCATCCTCAATGGGCTCATCTTGAGACTCATAGCCAAAGAGCTTTTTTGTAGTTCTCAGTCGCTTTTGTTTTAGTTCAGCCTCTGTATTCATTTCATTACCCATTGCCTTTGCAGTTGTCTGTGCGTCAGAAAAGCCAGTGTTTCTGTAGGACACGAGGGCATCTCTGGCTTTCTTCTACCAAATAGATCCTGCACAGGATCTGCAGTTGTTTCCCTCACCTCAAGAAGAGCCTCTCTGACTTGCCTAGCCTGATTTTTTACAGCCTCAATACTTCTTATCCTACAGTCCCATCTAGCCTCTGCACTCCTCAAAGGGGATGTTAAGCTCCTCTAGCCTTTTTAGGATGAGGGATGACAAACCTTCCCCTGTTGACTCCTCTGCAACGAGAAAGCCTAAGAAATGCTTTATAACTTGAGGTATGTCTCTGAGTGTCACGATCCAGAGAGCTGTTCCTTATGACTCTGATCAGGTGTGCAATCTAAAATGATGGAGAAATATTTGGATGTCTTGATCTCTTTCACAATGGCTTCTAGTATTTTTGAACTGATGGAGTCTATCAGTTCATTTTGTATATTTTTGCCCAGATAATGGAAGTGATTGCCAGCTCCACTTTCCACCCTATTGACATGCTGCTTCATCACCAGCTCAAATTTGGCCATGAGCTCCACCTCTTTTAGGAAATTGCTATTGTCTGGTTTGTTTAATGTGTCTGTGGACCCCCTTAAAGCCAGGTTTCTCTCAGCTAAGGACTGAATTATTTCCACCAATCGATGTAAAACCTCACACCACCTTTTTCTCTCAGCCTCAACAAGTGCCAACTCCTGTTTATCTACTGTCAGCCCTTTTGCTAAGTGGACCTCCATGTCTTTCCAACAAATAATAAAACCGTAGATTAGGCCAATGTAGACACCTACTGAGTAGGTTTAATCTCGACAAATGATCCATAACAGTTAATACCCCTCCATGCCGCCCAGCTACAGAAATATAAAACTGGTTATTTACTGATTAGCATACCATGTTGAGGCTAATCGCTCAGAAGCAAGTTATCAACTTAACAGTACACAGTGCTAAATAAGTGATGCAGTACAACTGATGCTTCATTTAATTACTGTATCTTTACTTTACCTCTTTCTTTGTCCCATTTTTCCTCCTTTTTTTTTTCTTCCCTGTGCTCCGAATAGTTTAGGTCGTTTTGACATGTTTACAAAGTTCTCTGGGGTCACATCAATAAATTCGCCCCTCCCACCACAGAGAGCGAGCAGGTACCGCTGGGCGGGGGGGGGGGCATCAAAAAGTGACATCTATTGCACGTCTGTGCAATAGATGTGTAATCACAATTTACACATTATCTCACTTGGCTTCGACAAACTGTACAGGTGTGACATCCTCTGCCCTTAAACCCTCAAACCGGGTGAGGAAAAATTTAAAAAACCCTAAACAGGGAAAATAAGAAACCTCAGGAAGAACCACAGAGGAGGGATCCTTCTTAGGACGGGCAGACGTGCAATAAATGTCACATGTACAGAACACAACAACATGATAATAACAATTTACTTAGGATATATAAAATATCCATGAGTCCCAGAGTCTGTGAAATCTATAAATCCGGATGTATAGGAAGTCTAGTGATCCAGACGCAGGTGTATTCTGTTGTTCCAGGAGTTATTATACTCAATGTAGCAAGATATGAGTGTTGCTGATATAGTCACTGAGTCTAAGAGTATGTAGAATCTATAAATCTAGGGATATGTGTGGTCTATTGGTCCAGAAACCATTGTAATCTGTGGATCCCGATTTGCCCCTGGTAATCCAGGATCCAAGTCACAGGATCTCCTGTCCTAATGTAGCCAGGAAGTGTCAGGCAGGTCCACAGCAGCAGCTCCCACCGCGACCTAGAAAGACCTGCAGGATGATAAAGCACAACAAAATCAGAGAGTGCGTCTGCCTCCCGTACCAAGACTGGAAGATAGTTCCACAGGAGACGAGCATGATAGCTGAAAGCTCTGCCTTCCATTCTACTTTTGGAGATTCTTGGGATCACTAATAACCCTGCATCCTGGGAGAGTAAGGTTTTGGATGGGTGATAGGATTTTTTGAGCTCTTTAAGATATGATGGTGCTTGACCATGAATAGCTTTGTAGATGATGACAAGGATTTTAAATTCTATTCTGAATTTAACTGGGAACCAGTGCAGAGAAGCCAGTACGGAGGAAATATGGTCTCTGATATTAGTTCCAGTCAGTACACGCGCTGCTACATTCTGGATTTACTGAAGAGTCTTATTAAATCTTATTAGGGCAACCTGAAAATAAATAATTACAGTAAATCAGTCTTGAAGTAACAAATGCGCGATCTAGCTTTTCTGCATCTTGAGACAGGATGTGCCAGATTTGAGTAATGTTATGGAGGTGAAAGAAGGCTGTCCTTGAAATCTGTTTTACATGTAAGTCATTTAAGGATAACTTCCCTATAGAACAGGTCTATACCTTGTCCTTTTATTAAACAAACTAAATAGCATTTTGTTATTAATCTTATCTACATGCTTGTTTTTATTCACCATCATAGAAGTCTTCGAACCGCGCTTTGTCTGGCCCCTCACTAAGACCAATTTGCCTTGGGTGACCCTACCAGGGGCAAACAGCCCCCGACAACATAGCTCCTAGGATCATTAGGGCACCCAAACCCCTCCACCACGGTAAGGTGGCGGATCCAGGAGGGGGTGGAAAATTTCATGTTTCGCAATATAGAGCTGCCAACTACTAGAGTTGGTTTCTCAGTGGGTGCGTCACTGAGTGGGGAGAATCTGTTGGAAACGTGAACGGGTGGGTGGTGAGCCGTGGGTTTCTGCTTAGGACTATGCTACCTTCAAACAGGCACCCAACCTCCCTGGTTTCCCGGCTGCTCGGGAGCTGCTGGGGGGCTTGGAGGAGCTGCCTTCAGTCGACCCATACTGGCTAATGGGGGCTGGTTAGCTAGCGAAGCTACTGGTTTGGTTTGCAAGGTGCGGATCGAAGCCTCCAAATCACTAAGCCTCACCAGCAAATAAACTAGACTTATTGCACGTACCATTATCACTAAAAGAGGCAGAGGAATAACTAAACATGTGACACACTGAGCAAGAGAGAAGAGGGGAGCGAGAGGGAGAAGCCATCGTTGTTCGCTAAGTTTACTACCTGTTGGTTAGCGGGACACAGAACGGTTGTAAGACTAGCGATACAATTCACTAAAATGAGAGAGGTGCAAATACAAGGGTGTACACTTTTAGTACACAGCAGTTAAACAATTTGTGTAGTTAAAAACCCTCTAGATAGTTTGCAAGGTGCTGCAAGATGACCAGACACGGACAACAGGAAGTGACGCAATACACATACCGCAGTGGCGCAGTGTTGGCTATCATTATAGTACTATTTGACAGTAGCTACATTTATCTGTTTCAGGGTCAGTGATGAGTATGGGCACAGACACTTTCTTTCTCTCTGTGTACTTTACCATTTGCTGACTTCACAAAAATGTAATTTCCTGACAATTTTGCTTGGGGTACATCATCGGGGTGAATTACAGTCCTAAAAGCTCCAGAATCGCTTCGAAATGTAACTTAATTTTTCCCAATCATCAGTGTTATTTCAGATTTTTGTTCGTTTTGTAACATGATTTTTACTTCAGGTAAGTTTAACACATCCTCTTCTTCTGGCTTCTCTGTCACTTTCCCTATTCCATCGCTCACTTCCCCTCTCTTTTCTAGTCATGCTCCTCCCTCTTCCGCTGGTTGGGGTTTATCCTTCCTCTGTCTGCAGTCTCTGGCCCAGTGTCCTAGTTTCCCACAGACATAACACCCCTCCCCCCTGTTTGCGCCTCCTCTTCCCCCTCTGCCTCAGCTTCTACCTCTACCTCGGCCCCTTCCTCTGTAATCTCTTTCTAGCATAAACACTGCTGCTCCTTCTTCACTAAGGACAAAAGTCTGTCCTTTCTTGCTCTTCTTTTTTGTTTTTAAAATGTTGAACCGCATGCCTGGCATACTCCAGTGTAGGAGCCAACCTGGAGGCACAATGACCAACCATATGTTTTGTCATGAAGCTGCTAATTTGGGGCAAACATCATTTTAAAAAGGCGTTTTTTAATTGCTGCCAGAGAATCTTGATCTGGATCAGATGGAGGGTTCACTCTGCTGTGGTTATCAAGACTTCTTTGAATCTGTGGTAATAGTGATCTATGTCTTCATCTTCTCTTCTGGATACGGCGATTTATCTCAGTCCAGTTTGCTACTACACTTATTTCTTCTTTGTCCTCTAGGGTGAGGGTCTCAGTTTTCTTTTGTTTGCCTTGCTTTCTTTTGTTAGCGTCTACTAGCTAGGGAGTACACTTAGTTTATTTTGTCTTTTTCTTTTTTTTTTTTCAGCCTTCTCTGTCTTTTACATGTTTTGAGTATGCTTCTGGTCCTAATTTACCATTAAATCCAAACTTAACCTGCCATATTTGACATTAAGTAGTTGACATTATTTTAGGGTCTTTGTATTGAATAAACTTTGCGCCTCCACTACACTCTGTCTTTGTTTTACGACAACTGTTTCCCATTTTCTAACCGCTTTTTAGCAGCCAATCAGTTTGTTTGTATGACACATACGTTTCGAGCAACTGGTCCGATCAGTAAAGATACTGCTTCTGTTGTCACCGTTAGGTTTCCGCAACCAAAGAGTCTTGTTCAAATCAAATCAAATTTTATTTGTATAGCCCGAAATCACAATTTACACATTATCTCACTGGGCTTTGACAAACTGTACAGATGTGACATCCTCTGCCCTTAGACCCTCGAACCGGGTGAGGAAAAACTTAAAAAACCCTAAACAGGGAAAATAAGAAACCTCAGGAAGAGCCACAGAGGAGGGATCCTTCTTCCTAGGACGGACAGACGGTGTTGTCACCGTTAGGTTGCCAACTGTTTGTTATCTTTTACTGAGACACTGCTCAATATATATTCCCACCCATTTACACAAACACACACACTCAACACATTCATACTCTATCGCGATCCTAGTTCCCAGAACTATTATTGATCTTAACATGTACACAGTTATTTATTCCTGTAGTCTTCTCACACAGATTATGGCCTATTTTGATTTAACTTCACTAGTTTATACAGGTCTTAGTTAACCATTCATTCTCATGAGTTCCCAGAATTCTCTTCTTACCTTGAGTCCAATGAATCTCTGTGTTTGGTTTCTATGATCCCATCACCTTTCCACCTTCCATTGGTGACTGGCCTCTGAGAAACACCAATTCAGCTAGAGGTCTTTGTGTAGGAGTCCCAGACTCCCCGGTGCACGGTTTCAGTCCCGATCCTGGATGGTGGAAAGGCTGTAGGGATCCAGCTCGAAGTACCAAATAGTTAGGAAAAAATCTTCAAACAAAGCAAAGAGTGGTCCAGAGTCAAGGCAAGAGTTTTAATGAACTTGCAGCAAGGAGACAAGTAAGCACGGCGGTGCTGAGTTGTCTGAGGTCTTAAGCTAAAACGTGGGTTTATGTAGAGAGAACGGTTGCTAAGGGTGGTTCCTATATATGATAAAGGCAAATAAGTCAGATAAGCATTGTCTGCAAGGTCTCAGGCTGTCAGCTGAGCTGTCCTGGAGGCCTGGACAGTACAATGTTTGCACGCTATGTTCTTGTACACTGAGCTCTTTTCTGTGAAGCATAAGATATATAAACATTTTTCTAACATTCTACATGGTGTTTTTCACTCTTTGCTGAGAGCTTACCAGCCTCCAGTGGTCAGTGTTTTGAGCCATGTTCAGGTTTTGAAGCCTAATTAAGTTGAGCCCTTTAACACCATATTATGTAATTATGTAATAATAATACATTTTCAAATAATTATGTAATGGGCCACATCGTGTAATAAGTAATTACATATTGTAGTGGTCATTACAAATGTGGGAATTGCATTTTTGATTATAATAAAAATGTGATAATACATTGAATTAATTCAGAATCAACCAAAATGGATATCTTCAAATGTAGCCATTATGTTTTTGACGATCAAGCGAAAATAAAAGTCCCAAATTAGACCTGTGTTATACGTGATTCTTTTCTCAGTCTTAATAGCTAAATAAAAGGCAGAAAGAAGATCAGCTTTTGATTATCTTAAAAATATAACCAAACTTAAAAAACCCACATACTTGAATAGTATGACAGACCTGGTATAGTAGTCTGATTAAAAGAATGAAAAATAAGATTCAAAAAGATGAGCATAAACTAATGAGGGTCATATTTAATCTTAATCTGAGAGTACAAATCCAACAGTTTAAAATGTATTCTTGTTTTTAAAATTTGAAAATATTTATGTCTGAAATATTTTACTGGGTATTTTCAGTATGAACAAGGTTTTCATGGCCTAAATACAAGACCAAGTGTTTTTAATCTGAAACAACCCTATCGTAAATGTAAAGTAGAAGGAAATAAATATCCCTTTAAAAGGGGGAGGAATGCAATAAAATTCCCAATGAAATTAAATCTGCTCAAATTTAGAAAGATAAATCTTTAAAAAGATAAAGAAAATGAAAGAAAATATGGATGCAGAATAAGAGATTATAGAGAAGTGTTACCGGCACCAGACCTAGGGGAAATCTGGACCAGCAGCAAGGATTACACAGGCTAGGGAGCACTGTGTAGCCAAGATATACATTCGCTAGCTCTATGGATAAACAAGGAGAGGACGAGAGTTAGCGTGTTGTTCATGCTCGTGCTTATTTATTTCTGAGCTGCGCATGAGCTGAGCCAGGTCTATCCACAGCAGTACTACAGCACCATCTATAGACGTAAATGTGTATTACTTTGAGTGTGTGTGTGTGTGTGTGTGTGTGTGTGTGTGTGTGTGTGTGTGTGAGAAGTGTCATGCGAAAATAAATGTTAGAATAATTCAGTTATTAACAAAAAATAGGGGGGGATGCCTATTTACATACAAAAACTAAATATATAGCGTTTTCCAACCTACTACAGAAGCATCTTTTTAGGGCAGTTTTGTGCTTTTTTGGTCATGTTTCTGAATTAGTTTATTTTTTCTTTTAAGTTTGTATAACAATGTTTTTATTTGTATTGTGGCGGACACTAGGTGCTATGCCTCTCACCCAGCAGGTCTGTGAGCTGGGGGCGTGGTTTACGTTCCCGGGCTCTCTGGTGCATGGTTGTTCCTGTTTCAGGTTGGTTTTGGAGCTGAGGAATAAAGTTTAAACTCGCCTTCGTCTCCTGTGCTTTTCCTCATCCTGCCACATTGGTGACCCCGCATTGAACATGTTTGGAGCAGAAGAAGAGTGTTGAAGGGCTGTTCCACCTGCGTGGAATCGCCACAGACGACTCCAGACACTTTTTGGTCGTCGCTGCGCTGGACCGGCAGTCCACACGGCATGCCATGCAGCTGTTGCGCGCCCCCCCGCAACACGGTAAATACGTCGCCCTCAAACATCTTCTGCTCCGGAGATACGGCCTATCTGCCGCAGAGAAGGCAGATAAAATCCTTTCTCTATCCGGTTTGGGCAACGGGACGGCCGTGGATCTCATGGACAATACGCTGTCGCTGCTAAGTTCGGACAAAGGTGGTTTCCTTTTCCCACACGTTTCCCTGCGCCAGCTCCCGCCTCCAGTGTGCGCGGTTTTGACTAACTCCCCGTGTTTGGCCGCCAGTGACTGCCGAGGTTTGGCTGAGGAGGCCGATCGGGTCCTGCTAGCTACCAGACAGTTCGCTGTCCAGAGTGTGGCATCGGAGCCTCTGCAGACAGTGTCGGGGGACGCGGATCCGGCCATGGTGGCTAGAGTGACTGCCCAGAGACGGCACGGGAACGGCCTCTGTTTTTTCCACCAGCAGTTCAGCGGCAAGGCTAGGCGCTGCGTCCCTCCGTGCTCGTTTGAGGCGCCGGGAAACTCCAAGGCCAGCGCTCACTAGCAGCTGTGGGCACTGGGGGACATAGCGAGCTGCTCTTCATTAAGGACTCACTGTCAGGGAGACGGTTTCTGGTGGACTCCAGCTCGCAAAAGAGACTACTCCCTCCCTCCAGCACAGACATGTCAGCCAAAGGCGGCGGCCTGCAACTGAGTGCAGCTAACGGTTCATACATTGCGACATTCGGCACAAGGTTGGTGACTGTTTGTTTCCATGGGCGCCATTTCGAGTGGGACTTTGTAGTCGCCTCCACTACTGTTCCCATTATCAGCGCAGATTTTCTATGCGCAAATGGTCTGCTTGTTGATGTCGTTTAATTGATGCTGTGTCTTTAGTCACTTTTCCGTGCAAGACAGGGGGAGCTGGGCCATTAACACACGCTAACTTTTTAGCATCAGGTGATGTTTTTCAACATTTGCTGATGGATTTTCCATTGCTGACTACACCTGCCTTTTCCACATTCCAACATTTCATTCCCACTGTCGGACCACCAGTTTTCGCACATGCACGGCGCCTCGACGCGGTAAAATTGGCTACGGCTAAGGAGGAGTTCGCCACCATGGAGCGTCTGGGTATAGTGAGGCGTTCCAACAGCCCGTGGGCCTCGCCGCTTCACATGGTACCCAAAGTGGATGGGTTGTGGCGGCCTTGCGGCAACTTTCACTGCTTGAACAACGTCACCGCGAATGACCGCTATCCCATCCACCACATGCAGGACTTCTCCATACACCTGGCAGGTACCACTATTTTCTCTAAAGTGGACCTGGTGCGCGGTTATCATCAGGTTAGCGTGCATGCAGAGGACGTGACCAAGACCGCAGTGATCACCTCATTTGGGCTTTTTGAGTTCATGCGCATAGCTTTTGGCTTGAAGGGGGCAGCGCAAACCTTTCAGAGGCTGATGGACTCTGTGTTGTTTGAACTTGCTTTCGTCTTCGTATATCTCGACAAAATATTGGTGGCCGAACACAACCTGATAGTCAACCTTCCGGTGATTGACATCTTGGGTCACCGCATTTCGCCGCAAGACATGGTCCCATTGCCTTCTAAGATGCAAGCAGTGGCGGAATTTCCCCGCCCAGTCTCTGTCAAGGCATTACAGGAGTTCTTGGGCATGGTGAATTTTTGTAACCGCTTCTTCCCTCAAGCTGCCCACCTCCTTCAGCCACTTTACGGAGCCCTGCAGCTTAAGAAGGCAAACATCCCTGTCGACTGGACTCCCAAACGCGTCCAGGCCTTTGACGGAGCTAAGTGTGCCCTGGCTAACGCTGCCCTCCTCGGCCTTCCCACACCCACGGCGTCCATAGCTTTAACAACTGACGCGTCTGACATAGCCGTGGGGGTGGTGGTTGAACAGCATGTGGCGAATGCGTGGCAGCCACTCGCATTTTTTAGCCGCAGCGAGATAGCGAGCGCAAGTACAGCGTTTTTGACCGGGAGTTGCTGGCCCTGCACCTTGCAATCCGTCATTTCCACTTCGTGCTGGAAGGTCACTCCTTCACGGCTTATGTGGATCATAAACCGCTGACTTTCGCCATGTCCAAGGCGACTGAGCCGTGGTCTGCTCATCAGCAGTGCCACCTGGCGGCTATCTCTGAGTTCACAACGGACATTCAGCATGTGGCCGGGAAGTCCAACCCTGTTACTGATTGTCTGTCGTGTGTGCTTGTGTGTCCTGTGCACCTCGGGGTGTATTTCTCTGCTATGGCTGCTGACCAGCCCAGTGACCCGGATGTCCTCGCCCTTAGATCAACGCGTACCGGCCTCAAGCTAGAGGATGCTGTGATGCAGGAAGGCGGTCTTGCCCTCCTCTGCGATGTCTCCACTGGCCGTCCCTGCCCCGTTGTTCCAGTGGCCTGGCGCCATCAAGTTTTTGAATCGATTCACTCCCTCTCGCACCCTGGAGTTCGGGCGTCAGTGAAGTTGGTCGGTTCCAAGAGTTCGGGTGTCAGTGAAGTTGGTCGGTTTCGTCTGGCCTGGCCTCCGCAAAGACGTCAAGGGTTGGGCGGCTGCATATGTGGCGTGCCAGCGTGCTAAGGTCCACCAGCACACTAAGTCACCCCTTGAACCGTTTCCGATCCCGGCCAGACGTTTCGACCATGTGCATATAGACCTAGTGGGCCCTCTATCTTCTTCACAGGGTTTTACGCACCTGCTCACAATGGTAGATCGGACCACCTGGTGGCCTGAGGCTGTCCCTCTTTCCTCCGCAACATCCTCAGATGTTGCATCCGCGTTTCTTTCCTCCTGGCACCCCGTCAGATATCACCTCAGACAGGGGTCCCCAGTTCGTGTCAGAGCTCTGGTCAGCACTTGCACGATCATTGGGTGTGCAGGTGCACCGCACTACCGCATACCACCCTCGGGCTAATGGCTTGTGTGAACGGTTTCACCGATCGCTCAAGGCATTGCTGTGTGCTGCGCTCTCGGATGGTAACCGTTTAGCTTGGGTTATGCTCGGGTTGCGTTTGGCTCCTAAGGAGGACCTTGACGCTTCGCTCGCTGAGTTGGTTCTCGGTCAGCTGCTCCACGTCCCTGGGAGGTCCGTTCCTTGACCCCGTCTGGCCGTTTATCCTTTTTTGTCCGACAGCACTCGGGTTCCAGGCCCCGTTCACCACTGTTTTCCACAGTCGTTGGTGCCTGCGGAGCTCATGTTGGCTCGTTTCGTTTTTGTCCGACATGATGCTCATCGCTCGCCCGTCCAACCCCCATACGATGGCCCATTTCAGGTTCTTGGGACGGGTCCTAAGGGTTTTGTGCTGGATATGGGTGGGCGTAGGGACCGAGTCACGCTTGATAGGCTTAAACTGGCGCACAGGGTGGCAGACGAAGTTGTGTTTCCGGCCCAGGTCCCCCGTCGGGGGGTCGCCCTCCTTCCAGGATCCCGCTAGTATCTTCACAGGTTCATTGGACTGTGTTTCTCCTGCTGTTTGGGCTGGGGCAAGGCTAGCTGTTATGGCAGGCTGCTTAAGCCTCCAGTGGGAGACTGATTTTCTTTCCAGGAGTCCCTTCTGGGTGTTCAGGGGGGAGCTGTGTGGCATACACTAGGTGCTATGCCTCTCACCCAGCAGGGCTGTAACTGGGGGTGTGGTTTACGTTCCCGGGCTCTCTGGTGCAAGGTTGTTCCTGTTTCAGTTTTTGGTTTTGGGGCTGAGGAATAAAGTTTAAACTTGCCTTCGTCTCCTGTGTTTTTCCTCATCCTGCCACAGTATCAAATTTGAATATAAGATATCAATATCCCTTTTTTTATCAGTACCTGGCTCCTAGTCTAAACGTCAAGGACAGCAATGGAAATAAATTTTGTATCTTTATTGTGACATCAATACTATAAATATACATTTTTGTATTGTATTTTAATTTTGTCAAATACAATCAACCAATGTAAGGCAATGCTTTATGTTATGAAATCAATACATACAGTGTGGGACAAAACATCCATACAAATATGTGTTTTGAATGCATTATATCATTAAACATTAACAATAAAATCAACCCCCGGTTACACATACCACAGCCACAACCACACCTAGCCATCAACTGTCTTCTAACCATAAGGGCCAAGGTTGCAGGACGTTTTCTGGTTCTGGGTCAGTGTCTGGATTTGGAGGAGGAATGAACATTGTCCTGGCTCTGGTTCTATCCCTGAGCTTTTTCTTTCTTTCTGCTGTCTTCACTCTTTGACTGAGGTCTTTAGACTGAGACTTTATTTTTTTCTTTATCTGTGTCCTTTATCCACCTGTTCCTTTCTTTTTTCTTGTAGTGCTGCCTCGGTTCAGGGTCTGCATCCCGACCCACCCTGTAGCGCTGCCACTTTTCTGCAACAGACACAGGGGCCATTCCTTGGCAAATACAAGCAAACCATTTTATTAAACCTTTTTAAAGATAGATGTATAGTGAATTAGAAAATAAATATATACACAGGCCTGAAACAGTTATTAATCTACCATTCTTGCTTCCACCCCATTACCATGTGTCTGTCCTGTTACTGGGGCAAAATGGTAACGGGGAGGACATTTTATGGTAAAATTAGCCATTGATACTCATATGATGGCAGCTGAAGGAGATTTTTAATATATCTATCAACCATATTTTCAAAAATTAGCAAATAGATTTAGTATTTTTTTTTGGTAGGAAGTCCCCAGTACTTAACTTTGCAGAGGATTCTTCTCACTTAGGGTAGTTGACAAAGGGTACAATGCCTTGCCCCCAATATGTGTGACCCAGATCCAACCACACATCAGTTGGGTTGTCACGCCCTCCGGTCATCATGTGAGTCACTGGTGTCACATGAGCCAAGGTGTGGACAGTTTCCTGGGGAGGGATTTCAAAACTGCATTGTATGTGGAGACAGTTGATGTCTGAGGCCTCCTCCTCTTCTGTTAAGTGATGGCTGTTCCAGTTTGACAGAGATGGCCTCCTTTCCTCCTCTCTCAAACCATCTATCCTCACTGTCCAACACATGCAAATTATCGTCCTCAAAGGAGTGTCCCTTCTCGTTTAAATGTAAGTGGTATGCTGATTCCTGGCTGGAGGGGTTGGCTCTTTGATGTTGAGCCATGCGTTTGTGGAGAGGTTGTTTGGTCTCCCCGATGTAAAAATCTGCGTGCTCCTCACTGCACTGGACTGCATAAACAACATTGCTAAGTTTGTGTCTGGGAGTTTTGTCCTTAGGGTGAACTAGTTTCTGTCTCAGAGTGTTGCAGGGTCTGAACTGGGATGTTATGCTTAGAGAAAATTCTTCTGAATTTCTCCACCCCTGCCACATAAGGATTGACAACGTTGTGGTATTTGTTCCTGTCCTCTTCCTGTGTTGTCGGGGTGTTGTTCCTGGAGCCCTTGGTGGATTTGACATACGCCCAGTTAGGGTATCCACAGGTTTTTAATGCTCTCTTGATGTTTTATTTGTTCCTTAGACTTCCCCTCTGTCCTTGTGGGAACATTTTCAGCCTGGTGATGTAGGGTTCTGATAACTCCCAGCTTGTGTTCCAAAGGGTGGTGACAGTTGAAGAGCAGGTACTCCTCTGTGTGAGTAGGTTTCCGGTGGAATTCAATGTTGAAGCCCTCCGTGCTTCTCAAGGTGTACCGCACAGTCCAGGAAAGACAGCCTGTTCTCTTTCATGTCCCCCCTTGTGAACTTGATGTTGCTGTCTACTGAGTTAAGGTGTTCCGTGAAGGCTTCTACCTCTTGGGTTTTGATCTTGACCCAGGTGTCATCCAAATATCTCGTTCAGATAGGTGGATGACACATTGAAGTGAGATACCACTCATACTTTTCTTCTTGTACATTATCAGAGTAAAAGGGGACACAGGGATTCAACATATTTTTTAAAAATGTAAGCATTGAAAGGGTTTAAATAACAAAAAATATTGTTTCATGATGATTATTACAAAGACAACAATAATGAAAAACGTAGGGCAGCACAGTGGTGCAGTGGTTAGTGTTACGGGTCCCAAGACTAGCACCACGGTAACAAAATGAATAAGGTTCGATGCCTTCCAGCCCCTGAAAAACAGATGAAATGTCCGGAGAAATGAAGACATGAACCAAACGTTTCTCTTCCCAAGTTTTCTCTGAGGGGAGGGAGGAGCGTCCCTCACCTTAGTGACCTGGGTGCAACACCACCTGAGCATAATTGGTTCCGCTCTTCTATTTTCCCATAGACATACATTTTGTCATAGCATTGTCTCCTAACAAATGCAAAATTAAATATTTTGGGTCTCAAACTCAATACTGAAATGTTTGTGTTGTTGCAATTAGCAAAACATTAATTAATGTAATAACATGTAAACAATATTTTCAAAAATACATTCATCACAAGTCATCACATATTTTTGAGTGTACCACTTTAGCACCTTCGCCTCACAGCAAGAAGGTCCTGGGTTCGATTCCGAGTCAGGGCGTTTCTGTGTGGAGTTTGTATGTTCTCCCTGTGTCTCCGTGGGTTTTCTCTGGGTACTCCGGCTTCCTCCCACAGTCCAAAAACATGCACTCTAAATTGCCCGTAGGTGTGAATGTGAGTGTGGATGGTAGTTTGTCTCTATTTGTCAGCCCTGCAATGAACTGGCGACTTGTCCAGGGTGTATCCCGCCTTCTTTGGGGGACTCCCCTAACAGGATAAGCAGTAGAAAATGGATGGTATCATTTGTTTGATTTTTTTATTACTTATCTGTAATTCAAGTTGAGCAAACATGATTGGGGCCATTTTAGTTTCACTTATTTGTGTAAAATCAGAGTAATAAATTAAATCTATACAAAATAACATAAATTAAAGCAAATTCAGCCACAACAAACACAAATGAATCCTTGAACTTAATTTTGTAGTTTCAAAAAATTATCTTCTGTCAGACTGTCACTCTTTTTCATAAGATACCTTTTGAGGAGTGCATTAAAAAGTAACTTTAATGTATTAGCAAGGTTTGTCGAACAGAAATCTGGGTTGTCAGTGTCACAAAGATATCACCCTTTTAATATAGATATATCACCATGGTAACTCATGCTGTTAACATAATGGGACCAGGTTATGCGATCAAAAGAAGGACTGTAGGCCTAAATAGCTACAATGGTGCAAATATGCATCTTGTTTTTTTTCCCTTCTACAGTAACCTAAATGTTGGTGATGCAGAAAAATATTTTCCTCTTTTCTTTGTGTAATATTAAGATTTTTTCACAATGTATCGCCCACACACTAAAGGAATGATGAAGACACACCAGTTACTGACCACTTCCGATGGTTTTATGCTTCTTATTGGCTGTTGAATAGATTTATACCACTGATACTACAGTTAAATGCTCATAAAACTGGCTTTTATAACAGATGATATTCACTTATTAAAAACTTTTTCCATTTCCTCATACTTTACATTTAGCAACAATTCTGCTTTTGCCATATTTTTTATAATCTTCATAGCTCTCCGTTATAACAACCTGTTGAATGAAAGAGGTGGAACGTGATGTAAAACAAACCTTGTGCCCTCTCCAGCAAAATACTAAATAGGACAAAAATATTACTTTAACTTTGCTTTGCAGGCACATAACTTTCATTCTGAATTACTTTTTTTTAACTTCCTGTTTTGAACTCATTCAAAATAAAAGTATGGCTTTATATAATGGTAATGAATTAATACATTTAATAAAAGACATGTTATTGAATCATTTACAATAAACAAGTTACAACATTGCTGATAATGGAGTTTAGACAACAAATTTGAAGTGTCAATAAATCATTCAGCTAGTGGTAGTCATGTTAAGATGGCATCCCTCACTAGATGGCATCCCTGCAGCAATTAACGAATACAGCAACTGTAAGGTGCTGTGGAGAGTTGTTTACTCAAAGTCCTCAACATGCTATAGTGACATCATAGCTATAGTATGTAACGTAGTGCCTTGATCAACTAATTTTACGGAATTGACTCATGCTAGTTCTTCTTTCGGTGTGTATTGACCTAGTCTTTGACTCTAGGCATATGCTAATACCATAAGATTGTAATGTGAAGAACCACTCTGGCTAATGTACATGTAGGCAGGCGCTATGTGAATCTGTAGTCTGTAAAAGCAATGTCGACTCAAAAGCTGCGAAACTCTGAATAGGAATAAATGTCTTTCTTAGAGGTCAAATTATTCATTCCACACGGCCTATCTTTTACCCAAGCATAAATATGCACATTTGATCAGTACATATTATGTTAGTCACTGCTTTTTAGGTTAATAAGTGCTGACTTAAACTAATGTGTTTTCCTGTTTCCTCACTAAACTAATCTTTTGGTTTTTTGACTTCTGTATAAGATATTTTTAACCCCCCATGTCATCTGTGGGGGTAAAAAGAAAACACATTTACTGTAACTCAAGCACGAGTATATAGTGTTGCCAGTACAGGTTGCAACAATGGCTATGTCATTATCTGATCCCTTTGAAAAATATTTTGGTGGGTCATCTGCTCCCAAGGTAGCTACCGACTAGGCACTTGAGCTAGGTTTATATCACTGCATTCAATGGCAGTTTAAAGAAAGGTTATGTCATATTCATATTAAATATTACAGTATAGTAAAATATTTAATTGTACACAGTGGTTTGTGTTTGATAGAAATTTATTTTTGCAGTGGCTGAATCAAAATACACCACAAAATTATACAATTATACAAAATTACCATCTGATATTTTTATTTATTTTAATTGTGATCAAAATAAATGCTAAAATTAAGAATTCAGTACTCTGTTACTATCATGGAATAATTGTCTCAGTTATCAAGGCTGTTTTTACTCTATAGATTTTATTCAAGGTCTTATTTGAGCTGTAATTGTATTAAGCAGAGGTGCAGTAGTGTTTTGAACTATCACCAGATAGATGAATCCAATGAATATTTAACTTCATGGCCTGTAGCTGACTAAGACATACAGCAAATTATTTATTTATTTTTAGACAAATCACACACAAATTATTTTTAAAATTGATAGTGGTTTGTAAGTAGGTTGCTAATTGTTATAATTAAATGCACTTAAATGCAATGTGTGTGTGTGTGTGTGTGTTTGAGTCATGGTTGGCGCTTATTTCCATCCCAGGTGCATGTGTGTGTCCAGTGTGTGTATATAAAATTCCCAATTTCATTTTAAATGTTTTGATTAGGGTCTATGTGAAGTTGTGACCAGGGGTGCGCAAGACAGAGATGAAGAGGAAGGAGAAAGCAGACTGGAAAAACAGAGTGAGGGAGGGGTCTGAGAGGATAAGGATGAAGATAAAATGGTAAAGGGAGGAGCAGAGAACTCAGATGTAGCTGTTACTTGCCATCAGTTCAATAAACCCAATCAACCACATACAAAATGCATTGTGAAACAGTGCTTTCCCAAATCTACTCTGAGCTTTCTAACTCAGTGGTACCAGAAATTCCCATGGGTCCATGTGAGTCCTGATTTTGAGGGTGTATTATGCTTTTACTGCTCCAAAAGCTTTAACTCTCAGACATCAACTCTTGCCACGAATTCTGATTTAGGATTCAATTCATTTTGGGTTAAAAATTGGGGGAGGGCGGGCCTTGAGCAATTTACTGTGCATGAGAGATCTGATATTCATGACAGCTATGACATTGTACATCAATGAAGATCGATCAGTACAGGTTCAGCTATCTAGTGTGAATGTAAAACAGCAAGAGGAAGCAAGGAGATGTCTTGTCAGAATCATTGGAGTGGTGCAGATGTTGGCTAGGCAGGGCTTACCTTTTAGGGGCCGTGAATTTGGTGTGGGAAATATTGAACAGGTTCTCAAGTACAAGTCAGAGGATGAGCCCTGCCTAACCAAGTGGGTGACAGGTTGTTTATATACTTTATATACTTCAGCTATGGTTCAGAATGAAAACCTCACTTTGTTCAGCCGCGTGATCATACGGGAAATAGTTAAAAACATCAGGTCATTTCCACACCTATGTAGTAGGTTGGAAAACGCTATTAATAATTTTGGTTTTTTTTTTTATGTAAACAGACACCCCCTCTATTCTTTTTTTAATAATTGAATTATTCTAACATTTATTTTCACATGACATTTCACACACACAGATACATTCACACACACACACACACACACACACACACATCAAAGTAATACACATTTCCGTCTATAGATGGTGCTGTAGTACTGCTGTGGATCCACTAGGGAGCCTGTAGCTACCTGGCTCAGCTCATGCGCAGCTCAGAAATAAATGAGCCTGAGCATGAGCAACAAGCTAACTCTCATCCTCTCCTTGTTGATCTACAGGTATGGTAAAAATTCATATTTCTGCATTTAGCATAGTTCAGTAACTAATGTGAATGCTTTAATAACTATTCGGTAATGTTATGATATGATTTTGAGACCGGTAGTATGTGTAGTAAGCTTGTTTTCTAGTTAATTGTCCCGACGTGTGTCGGCGAGCTGAATTGTTTTCATTAACTTAGTTTCACTGTAGTATTGTTAGTATGAGTATAAGCAATAGTAGCCATCGGTAACATGAGAAAGCTATTGTTAAAAGTATCAGCCAGCGGTGTATAGGGTGTGATAAGAGAAATGTTAGATTCAAACTACATTAGCGTTCATGGCGCGGTATCGCCATTTTGTAAAGTGTTGTTTATAGGTAGAGGTGTGTGTGTGTGTGTGTGTGTGTGTTTGTGTGTGTGTGTGAGAGAGAGAGAGAGTGAAAGATGGTAATAATATTGTAGAAAGGTTTATATGATGTTAGTGTAGGATAAGTGTAAGTAGGATTGTATATGTATTATGTGAGTTTGAGTAATTCTGAAGGAATAGTGAATGTGTGTGTTTTAGAGCTATATTATTTTGGTACCTATTATATTTTGAGTTAAACTAATTTTTGTTGATATGAAATATGTTGAATTATTTTGAGTTTATGTGCAGTTGTATTTCTTTAGGCAGAATGTTTTATTCTTTCTATGAGTTTGATTCTACTGTCTTTATTTTATCTGGATGAATATTTTGGTTTTAGGTTACATTCACTAATAAGAGAATTCAAAGGGAATGTGATTGTGAATTGTATATAATTGTGTGTCAGAAATAAATGAGCCCGAGCAACACGCTAACTCTCGTCCTCTCCTTGTTGATCCACAGAGCTAGCGTATGTATATCTTGGCTACACAGTGCTCCTAGCCTTTGTAACCCTTGTTGCTGGTCCAGATTTCCCATAAGTCTGGTGCCGGTAACACCTACAGTTCCCTATGATGATGGATGGGACACGAAATGTGTCTGGGAAAGAGCAAGAGGCAGTGTGTTTGAGATATGTTGACAAGGATTTAGTCCATAGTGAAGAATTTATTGGTCTTTATGAGGTTTCTTTGACAACAGGAAAAAACCTAGCAAAAGTAGTCATTGATGTTTTGCAGCGCCTAAACTTGCTTATTAACGGGCCAAGCACATGATGGGGCTGCAAATATGGCTGGCAAATAAAATGGAGCACAGACCATTGTAAGAAAAATACAACCTCTGGCTCTCTATGTTCACTGTGCTGCCCACTGTGTTAACCTAATTACACAGAGGTCCTGTACTGCCTCACCAATCATTCAACTATCCTTTGTTGGCAATATATATTTTTGTAAATGACTTCTAACAAAAACAGACATGTATTAACACAAAGACATTAAAAATCTCAATATGTAGCGGATACCCCCCAGACGAACCACATCCCCAACACTTTTGAAAAGCTTGCTATGTCCCTGGTTGCAGACATACTAAGACTTCTTAAGGATTCATGGTTGTAATAGCCAGGGTATTTTTAATTTTTTATGTTAACATAACTGTTGTTTTTACTATTTTGAACACGCCTAACACCTAATCATTAATTCCTTACTGAAGGTAACTTGAGAGAGTGATTTCAGCATTTTAGTTCCAAATTATCCTTGTTTCAATGCAAGAACTTTCTTTGTGACAAAACAAGACAATGTCTGATAGTCCAATCCAATTTCGTTAGAATTTCTTTTCTTCTTCGTTGTTATACATTTTTTTCTTCTTTTTTATTCGTTTATTTTTTGAAAGAACTGTTTTAGTGTTGTTATTTGATTTAATAAAGAAAAAACACTGTCTTCCATTCCATTAGGTTCCCTGCAAGAAGCAAGTTAAATTAATGAAAAATATTAATATGCAGTTTTGTAGGCTGTGATTGTTAATGTTATAATTACAAATTAAGTTTAAATATGTGGATTTGCCATTTTTATTATTCCTACATATATTTTTAAAAAATCACAGGCTAAAATGTATTATTTTGACAACTGAAGTCATGGCAGTTTCAATTTCTTCTGGAATGAAACAAAAAAAATCAATTCTGAAATGTAAAATTTGACATAGGGTCAGGAAAGGAATGATCCCGATCTAGTTAATTGTTATATAGTCTGGCATTAGTTCAACACGGACATGGAACACATCTCGATCCCATGGGAAGTCCTTAAACAAATACTGTTAAGGAGAAACTCGAACCTTGCCGGGGTCCACATGGTGTAAGCACTCTGCTTCCATACAGCTCTGGGACTGCATGCAGCAGCGACATCCATGAAGTGGTCATGGGTTCTAGACTTGAAGGACTCTGTTCGTTCTACGTCAACACCACTTCATCGAGCTCCATGAGGAAAATAATATTTAGTGATATAAAGCAGTGTTTTTCAAACTTCAAGACTTTAAACTGACTCAAATAACACCATAGACCACTGTTTGATAAAACTTTTATTCAAGAACAACAGTCAGTCAAGAAATTAAGACATTAGATTTTATGATTAGATGTTCTATTATAGAAAATGTGTGAAACCCATAACCAAAGTAGCCATTCATTATGTTACTGTGTTATTTTTAGATGAGATTACTGAAAATCAATCATTCCCACTTTTGTTTGCCACCTCCTAAAATCCCCCTAGGGACACCTGGAGTACACAGACAACACAGCAGCTGTTCATTTTCTTCTGGAATGTCATGGCTGGAAAGGCCCTGTCCAAAAGCACTTTGCCAGACGGTTATATGAGTGCATCATCTAGGTCTATTGGTGGGTTTGGGGCAAGACCCATCTTTGGTCCGCAAACACTCAAAATTGTATATTGAGGTGTATTGAGGACATATGCATGCTGGTGTCATGCACAAAACAAATCATATGTTTTGTACTTCTTGAATATGTTTGGCTCCTATCCAGAGTCTATGCTCATAGGTGAGACACAGAACTGATGAAGGTGGATGTTGGTGTCAGTTAAACTGCATGTGAAACGGTTGTTACAAATATGTTATTATAAGCAGATTAATACACTTGTGTATTAATTAAAATATCCCCCCCTACATTAAAATATAATACCTTATGGAATATGACAGCGTAGCTAGAAGACAAGTGATGTTTATTGCACAGTAACTGAGAATAAGTGAGTCAATGCAAGTATCACAGAAGAAAAGATCGGTTGTTTATTTGCTTTGCTGTGGTTGCACTACAATTGTAACTGCTTACCCTTCTTGTTCAGTGAAGATAAAGTTAAATACAAGATGAATTCCTTATTAAAAGTAGGTACATGCTGGATCGGCAAATCACACCATTAATGTGTTGGCAGCCCTTTCCAAGGCTCCTTTTCTTCTAGGCAGTCAAACCTTCAAATGGGTTTAAAGCCAAGTTTTGACAACTAATTGAAAGCTCATTAAGAGGTTAAAAATTTTACATTTCTAATAAACACAGTGTTTGATATTTGCAGCAAAGTTTCTTAATAGCTAAAATTCAGTGACACTCCTGAAAGAGCTAACAATGGCGCAGGTGGCACACCAGTCACGGTACCTCCTGTATTCCCCAGTTCTCAGGAAGTATTGTCTGCCTCGGTAGTTGGGGTACTCATAGAAGATCCAGTAGCCATTCATAACATTACAGGAGTAGACATGGCGGTGGTGGAAACGGTCAGACACACAGGGACAGTCATCCATGAACTCCATCATATGACCGCTGAAATCAGGCTTCTCATAGATACGCAATCTGTAGGAGCCTCGATACTGAGAGACGAAAAAAAAAAAATGCCATCAAATAACAAATTAGACAAAAGGCAGTGTTAACAGAAAAATATGCCCAAATGATGTAATTCTTAATCTACATTGTCATTTTTAATTTTTTTTAATGACTTTAAAGCAACAACTTAGATATGTATGATGTACTGTATAAATGTATATGGTATGTTGAAATTTCTCTACTGCAATTTTTTTATTGTCTTTTCTGACATTAAAAATATAACCACCTTACCACTGGAATCATCCGGCATGAACGGATACAGCTACTAAAGCCCATCCACTTCTGGTAGTCAGGATACTCTCCCCTCCTCATGAAGAACTGGTGGCCCATGAAGTTGGGTCGATCATAGATCATGAAGCAGCCACTCTCCACCCTAATGGAGTTGCAGCCGCTGAAGTTCGAGTGAAGGTCTGTGCAGTCGTTGCTGTACTCATAGCTCCGACCTTGGAAGTTCTTATCTTCGTAAAAGATAATCTTGTGGAAAATTAAAGTGAAAATGCCATGAGCTGTATAATGTAAACTTTACTCATTGATATGTTTCAGAAATAAGAGAATAAGAACTCAGATCTGCACACAAAACAAAATAAAGAAATATTGTTACTTACATTCTGATGTGAGCAGAGGAAAAACAGTACATACCTTGCCCATGGTCATCGCTGGAGAGATTCCCCATGTTTTCAGGGTTTTTTATACTACCTCTTGACAAACAAATACAAAAGTATTGTTATTCAAATTCTCTTAAAATTATAATTGATGGCTACCGCCACCTGTTTACCTTTTTGTTGGAACACAACATTGGGTCAGAAATATGGATTCGTATTTGTAAGAAAGGATAGATAATTAACAGGTTTGCTGTTTTGACACACATGGACAAAGGAAAAGACTAGTATGGTACCCACACATCCAGTGGACAATAGCTGCAGAACAATATAGAACATCCCTTTTGCATTAAATATGTTGTGTAGCAGAGCAGGAAGCTGTTTACTCTTCCTAATGCACTACCAGGGCAACCAACTGAATGCAAATGTGTATACTGTGCTGTCACTCTGAAAGTTTCACTGGACATAAAGCTTTTACTAGTATTGGTACATTATTAATACTATACTGTATGTTAGACACTTGTGTGTATGGAATGTCTGTGTCAACTTTGCCTTTAACACAGGGTCAGATGTGGAATAACATTGTGTTGAACCATCCTTTTTAACTTACAGCCACGTTCAACATTTTGGGAGACTTCAGCCTATAGCCTTACACTGTAAAATGAGTAAGTGGTCTCACTAATGACTAATTTTACTATTATAACTTTTTTAGCTACATGCTGTGTGTATAACTGCTTATATATATACTTTATATATGTAAAAAAAAAAAAAAATGCTTCAATGGTGTCTATGGAAGATATATAGAGACATGGATTGTTTTTCTTCTGTTTTTGTTTTAAATCATGAGTAGGGTTGAAATTGTTTTAAAACTGTTCATCTGTATGTATGTGTTGAAAGTATATACTTTGGGTTAGAACCTACATTATTTGCTGTGTCCAGCTTTACCAGAGCCATCCCGAGTTATCTGTCAAACGCTGGTGGGGCCCACTTTTCATGTCAGCCTCCATTCTAACAATCTTTGCTGCTTCTCTTTTAGTGTTAATCATATGGATAAATTCCGTCATCATACAGGCGCAATATGAGAGATGGTTAGTATATCATTGTTTATTATGGTATACCTAAACAAAAACAATTAGAGTGTAAAGTGAAGAATAAGCTAAGGTAGGTGCATTGTTTTGCCAACGAGTAAAAAATGGATGTTTTTTGTTACCTTACTTTTACAATCAACTGGTTGAAGAAACTTGCACTTAATTTTTTTTTTAAAGTGTGAAACTAATGTAATATTAAGCAATTAAACATTATTGAGAAATGGACTCAGGGAAAGATATATTTTAGCCTTATTCCAGTGGAAGTCAACTATTCTAAGTGAACCAATTCTCGGACTGATGCCTGCCCAGTCACTGTATCTTCTGTACTTTCCGGGCCTCAGGTAGTATACCAAATGATTGTACACGATCACACAGAAATATTTAGAATTTTTCACATGGTACTGAAAATTCCTGGTAGAGCAGACACATATACACCCCTAAAACAAAATTCCCTGAATTATAAAGTAAAATACAGACATGTAGAGTGTAAGTAAAACCATAACATTTAATTTTCTTTACCTTTCCCATGATTATGTTGGCATCAGACTGTATTACCACTTAATGCTGTCCCTGAGCCAAGCCATTCCAAAAACAGACCTTGTCACTGACCCGACTGCAAAATTTTTTTACTACTCTCTGTTGTCTTGAAGGGTATTATCTGAGAATGAAACCTTTCTAAACCCTCCATGCTGCTCTTGGATCCTTTTAATATAGTTTAATAGTCCATGATGCAT
>KV751348.1:1466367-1477288 GCA_001698575.1 Mola mola
CCTTTTAATATTACTTCTTTTGTGGATATTTGACCTTCATTTTCCAATACATACGTTAAAAAGTCACTTTAAGATATACAACAAAGGAGATCATTAATGTGAGCATCATTTGGATCATCTTGATAATGATAAAAAATAAGTATATTATTTTTAGAAGGCATTACCATGGAGATTATGTGGCAGGGCCTGACACAGTCATTCAAGCCAATCATGATCATGTAGTTAGAGTAGTCTCCTCTTCTCATGAAGTACTGGTTTCCCATGTAGCCAGGTCGGTCATAGATCATGAACATGCCACTCTCCACCCAGATGGAGGCAATGGTGAAACATAGACTACAAAACAGCACAGTCACTCACACACTCATTGTGACAGCCGCTGAAGATTCTGTCCTCATAGAAGATGATCTCATGTAGCAAAATAAATCACATTTAGCCTGACAGCTATTTAATAACAATGACCGCCTGTGGTGAACTTCATAGCAGCATTGTCTTCACCATAATGTAAAACTGAACACAAACCTTTCCCAAAATTCCTGTTGCTGTTTCTCAAACCACTTCCTGCTTTGGGTCACGAAAGATAAAACTTATCATTATATACATTACCCTGTGGGAGTAGATGCTGCTGTGTATGCTGCTATAGTCTTTTTTACAATTTTACAGTAATTTTACAGTAGTCTTTCCATTGCTGTTTGTTTTGCCCTCTGTCAGAGTTAACTGACACTGTATGGCTTCTAGTAACAGCCAAAGCATGGACAGGCACTGGAAAAGTCAGTGCTGTGCTCTTTCATCCATCTTCTGTTTGGTTGTTGGTTGGGATCAATTCAGTGTAAGGAATTGCTATATAAGAAAGTAATTTGCAAACATGGAAAATTGGTACATACATCAACATGGTGTATGAACCAATACCCCCAAACAGTTTTTTCAAAATAGGTTGTAACTAATAGTGATCTTGTTTACAGACTGTGAGATTGACAGACCAAAATATAGCAAAGGACTTATTTGAAGTTCTTGTCAAAATGTCCCAGAATGTGAATCTCATAAACAAGAAATTAAATGCTTATTTTTCAAAAATTAATAAATGCTTAATAAAGTGCTTTCTTCTTTATTAAAATTATATGTTGAGGTGTTGCAATAATGTCAGGGCCACATATAACACCAAAATTATGCCAATTGTCAACCCAATTACATTAATTCAACCATGTCAAAATATCTACTCACAAGCTCGAAGAAAAAAAAAAGCTCTCAATAGATTTTTTTTATTCAGTTAACAATATTATATTGATTTTCCGGTCAATCTCTTCAGCCAAATGTACATTCCATTCCTTAATATTTTAAACATTTCCCAGACATGCTTGTAAATGAGAAAATAGTGATAAGTGTGTTTATGAGAAAACTGAAATAAAAAAAAAAAAATCAAAACAAGTGAGATTTCTGATTAAAAATGTATAATTCTGCGGAAGGACCCAGTGGTGGCACAGGTGGCCCCCCAGTCACTGAACTTGCGGTACTCTCCGGGCCTCATGAAGTACTGACGGCCACGGTAGTTAGAGTGCTCATAAAGGGTCCAATAGCCTTCTATGACGTTGCAGGAGTAGATGTCACGGCTGCGGAAAAGATCCTGCACTGACTCGCAGTCATCACTGAACTCCATCATCTGACCCTGGAAATTGGGACGCTCGTAGATGCGAATGCGATAGGGGCCCTCACTAGTCTGGAGATACAAAGTGTAGTAAAATACAAAATGAGTTAATGAGTCCAAGCAGTCCTCTTCCCCACCACTGCCAACGGGTGTATCTGTGGTTCCTTAATTAGGATAATCACGTTTTATCACAAATGTTATCCTCCATTCTTTACCCTAACATTAAAACTTTATTAATTAAAATAGGATTTTAGGCTTAGTCAACATAAACTTAATTTATTCCTGTTCTTCATTCACTCATTCAAGTCCACATTCTTCAGAGTATCAGCACACAAAATATTTACTCACATAAGAAAAGGTACGGCAGGAGCGAATGGTATCATTGTAGCCCATCCACCGCTGATAGTCAGGGTACTCTCCTCTGGTCAAAACATACTGATACCCTGTGTAGTTGGGTTTCTCATACAGCACCCAGCATCCGCTCTCAACCTTGATGGAGTTGCAGCGGCTGAAGTGGGGGTGCATGTCAGGGCAGTCCGTGTCACACTCATAGGAGCAGCCCTGGAAGTTTCTGTCCTCATAAAATATAATCTGTGTTTAGAAGAGACAGCAGAAGCAAGGAAGAATCAGAGCCCAGTTATTCAGGGTCAAACCTGTAATGTATTTACAGTTTAACATTTCCACAACCAGCTTTGGTGTTCTTTCTCTGCTGTATGAACTTGAAACGTCATAATTATGTCAGTGTTTTTTTTTTCTGTTTGCTGTTTTTTCTTTTGTATATATTTTTTTTGTCAGTGGCATAACTATACTACATCTATAATTTTTGTGTAAAGTCCTGTCCCATATGACAAACTGAATCTTGCATTTTGAATAATTTTAAATGTACAGCCAATGAAAGAAGTCAAAGAGAATTAGAACTATGGGAGAATTGCTATTCGTTTTATCACCGTCATATGACAGCCTTCCCCTTGTATTTCAACTAATTTATGCAATGCTAAAAAAAACAGCTAAGGCCACTAGTTAAACACTGTTTCCTCTTCCAAAGGGCTCTTCATTTTTGTCAAGGTTACATAGCCCTGCACTATGCCATGTCCATAAGTTTTGTCCATATTTGAAGAGAGAAAACACAATGATACACTCTTACCTTACTACTCATCCTGCAAAGAACACTGGAGCCAGTCACAGAAAATAGTGGTCTCGCAAGCAGGACCACAGCCCCACTATATAAACCTCAATCAAAGGGTTAGTAGATCCCACTTTAGTTGTATTTTCAATAAGCAGGGATTTAACATGCTGGCGTGCCTGCCAAAAGTCGTGATCCAAAGCATAGAGCAAAAATCCCTGAATCATCAGAGCAAAAGTCCTACTGGGCAAATTACTGACCGACTGTGCCCTCTTTATTGATATGGACATCCCAGAGACATTTTATCTACTAATCTATCATCAATTGAATCAATCTTTCCACACAGAATGTCACAGAGGTCATCCGAAAACAACATTTCGTTTAAGCATTTGTTGAGTTTGAAACTAAAATCCAGAAAAGAACAGGAAATAAAAAAAATGTAAATATGTATTAATAAAAGGGAAACTCATACCATCAAAACTTGATTTCATTAAATGTATCCTCATTAACCATCTACATGAACCCTTTACAAAGTTTTGACATACAGTCCTTCAAAATTATCCACAGGTTCGCACAAATGAAAGAAAAACATCAAAACAGAGGTATGGCATATTACTTAGAACAACTTAAGTAGACATGACAAGTTATAAAATAAGGAGCAATCATGTAATTTAACAGAAATTCTGTTAGTTAGCTTTAGCTGAAAAAGAATTTTAAAAAATATCCATTGTAAATGGGGGTTTTATACATACAGGCATATAGGGAAATGTTTAGAATGAATTGGGAATGTCAGATTGTGCTATGTTGAAGAAGTTTAAGGAACTAAATAAATAAGGAATTAAAAAGTCTATCTCACTATCTCATAACTTTAGCATCATTATATTGTATATATAGTGTCATAAATAACACTTACACACCAGAGTATGCAAGGAGTGCTTCCTAGCATGTGCTATTGGCGAAACGTGTTGTTTTTCAGTCATAAACAACAGTTTTGTTTATTTATCTTTAGCCATTCCATTATTATGAAACAACATAGTCAAGATACAGCTAAACTGTGTGGGCCAGAAATCATACTACTGTAATTACTTCTTTAAGTCAGGGGTTAGATAAATTAATCAAATCAAATCAAATCAAATCAAATTTTATTTGTATAGCCCGAAATCACAATTTACACATTATCTCACTGGGCTTTGACAAACTGTACAGATGTGACATCCTCTGCCCTTAGACCCTCGAACCGGGTGAGGAAAAACTTAAAAAACCCGAAACAGGGAAAATAAGAAACCTCAGGAAGAGCCACAGAGGAGGGATCCTTCTTCCTAGGACGGACAGACGTGCAATAAATGTCACTTGTACAGAACACAAAAACATGATAACAACAATTCATTTAGAATGTATAAAACATCCATGAGTCCCAGAGTCCGTGGATTCTATGAGTCCGGATGTATGGAAAGTCTAGTGATCCAGACGCAGGTGGACTCTGTTGGTCCAGGAGTCATTGTACTCCATGTAGCAAGATCTGAGTGTTGCTGAGTCCAAGAGTATGTAGAATCTGTAAATCCAGGGATAGGTGAAGTGTAGTGGTCCAGAAGCAGGTGTAGTCTATTGATCCAGAAGCCATTGTGATCTGTGGGTCCCGATTTGCACTTGGAAATCCAGCCTAGGATCCAAGTCACAGGATCCAAGTCACAGGATCTCCTTTCCTAATGTGGCCAGGAGGCATCAGGCAGGACCACAGCAGCACCTCCCACCGCGACCTAGAAAAACCTGCAGGATGGTAAAGCACAACGACTCCGGGGAAGAAGTAAAGTTAGTGTAAGGATATGGACATTTACAGGAGCAGAGAAGGAGTCGGAGTCAGAGGGGGGAGAGAAGAAAGCTCAGTGAATCATGGAGTGTTCCCCCAGCAACCTAAGCCTATAGCAGCATAACTAAGGGCTAGATAGGCCAGCCTTAACTATAAGCTTTATCAAAAAGGAAGGTTTTAAGCCTACTCTTAAAATCAGAGAGTGTGTCTGCCTCCCGTACCAAGACTGGAAGATAGTTCCACAGGAGAGGAGCTTGATAGCTGAAAGCTCTGCCTCCCATTCTACTTTTGGAAATTCTTGGGATCACCAATAACCCTGCATCCTGGGAGCGTAAGGTTCTGGATGGGCGATAGGGTACTATGAGCTGTTCAAGATAAGATGGTGACTGACCATGAATAGCTTTGTAGGTGAGAACAAGGATTTTAAATTCTATTCTAAATTAACCGGGGAGCCAGTGCAGAGAAGCCAGTATGGGGGAAATATGGTCTCTGATATTAGTTCTAGTCAGTACACGCGCTGCTGCATTTTGGATTAACTGAAGAGTTTTTAAAATTTTGTTAGGGCAACCTGAAAATAAAGAATTACAGTAGTCCAGCCTGGAAGTAACAAACGCATGAACTAGTTTTTCTGCATCTTGTTGAGACAGGATGTGCCGGATTTTAGCAATGTTACGGAGGTGAAAGAAGGCGGTCCTTGAAATCTGTTTAACATGTGATTTAAAAGACAGCTCCTGGTCAAAGATAACACCCAGGTTTCTGACAGTGGTGCTGGAGGCCAAGGCAATGCCATCCAGATTAACTATGTTGCTGGATAATGAGTCTCTAATGTGTTTGGGGCCCAGCACAATGACTTCAGTTTTGTCAGAGTTTAACATTAAAAAGTTATGAAACATCCAGTTTTTAATGTCCTTAAGACATGACTGTAGATTAGCTAACTGATGGGTTTCATCTGGCTTCATTGATAAGTATAGTTGTGTGTCATCTGCATAACAGTGAAAATGTATGGAGTGCTTTCTAATAATTTTACCTACAGGAAGCATATATAGAGTAAATAGTAATGGTCCAAGCACAGAACCTTGTGGGACTCCATGACTAACCTTGTCATATCTTGATGATTCATCATTAACATGAACAAAATTATATCTATCAGATAGGTAGGACTTAAACCATCTTAGAGCAGATCCTTTAATGCCAATTTGGTGTTCCATCCTCTGTAGTAAGATGTGATGATCGATAGTGTCAAAAGCTGCACTAAGATCTAATAAGACTAGTATAGAGATAAGTCCCGCATCAGATGCAGTGAGGAGGTCATTTGTAACTTTTACCAATGCCGTTTCTGTGCTGTGATGCTTTCTAAAACCTGACTGAAACTCTTCAAATAGACTATTATACTGAAGAAAGCCACATAGTTGTTTCGCTACTGCTTTCTCTAGAATCTTTGAAAGAAAGGGGAGGTTGGATATTGGTCTATAGTTGGCTAAAACTTCTGGGTCTAGGGTAGGTTTTTTTAGGAGCGGTTTAATTACAGCTACTTTAAATGACTGGGGCACATAACCTGTTACAAGGGATAGATTGATAATGTTTAGTAGTGGATTTCTAATTAGGGGTAAAACCTCTTTGAGCAACCTAGTAGGTATGGGGTCTAGTATACAGGTTGATGATTTAGATGAAGATAATGTTGTCGTTAGTTCCTTAAGGTCAATTGGATGGAAGCTTTCCAAACACACATCAGGACTAATAACAGCCTCTATAATTCCTGTTGCTGAACTGGAATCTGTGGAGTGTAGGATATTTTCTCTGATAAGTCTAATTTTATTATTGAAGAAGTTCATAAAATCATTACAGGTGAGGGCTCTAGGAATGCATGGTTCAATAGAATGATGGCTCTCAGTCAGCCTGGCTACAGTGCTGAAAAGGATCCTGGGCTTATTCTTGTTTTCTTCTATCAACGCTGAATAGTAGTCTTTTCTTGCTCGGCGAAGGGCCTTCCTGTATACTTTAAGGCTATCCTGCCAGGCCATGTGTGGCTCTTCCAGTTTAGTGGAACGCCATTTCTTTTCAAGTTTATGAGTTTTCTGTTTTAACTTGCGAGTGTTAAGATTATACCACGGAGCTAGTCTCTTTACTGGTTTTGTTTTCTTTTTAACTGGGGCAATGGAATCGAGTGAAGCACGTAGAGAGCCGGCAGTGAAATCGGCAAGGTGATCAAGCTGGGAGGGGTTAAATTTAAGATATGACTCCTCTGTTATTAACAATGTAACATGAGTTTTGTCAGTTGTTTCAGTTATCAGGTACACCGCCCATCTTTTTAACGTCAACGTCTTTATTTCCTACATTTGATATTAAAAAACCATAATATAAGAGACTGCTAAAGACAATAAAGAATGAACACCAAATGTAAAGACAGTGGAGGTGGGAAACTGTGAGTAGTCTGGGGTGAATGATGAAGTCTGTCCTGCAGAGTCTCTAGTGAAGCCTCGTAGTGATCAGCTTTCTCCTCATGGCAGTTAGTGCTGTCTAGTGACAGACAGATGCACAGATGAAACAGACAGATGCAATTTAGAGTTACTTGCGTTATTTTTGAGTATTTCCATTTTACAATACTTTATATTGCTACATTTCAGAGGGAAATTTTGTAACTTTCGCTCCAAAACACTTTACTATACACTTAACTCTGATTTTTTACTAAACAAGCACTTTATTTTTTAAAGGATGGACTTGGAACTTTTCTATTAAGCTGCTTTTGACAAGGCAACCTGTCATGAGGAGTCATGAGTAGACATTGTTTTATGGTAAGGTTTGTAAAATGAATTTTTTTGGATCCACTGTGCTAAGATTATAGCCGGTAAGTGTACGGAAAACGGATGGTAGGATTGAATTAAGGGACAGACAATTGTGCACTGGAGTGGAATTAAGATTTCTATGTTATAGCTGTGTTATTACCTCCACCATTGCAGTAAATTGAGTCAGATCAGTTTTTTTGTTTGTTTGTGTGTGTGTGTGTGTGTGTGTGTGTGTGTTGCAGCCTACAATTTTTGTGGAGGAAAAAAGGGATACAGTGCTTGAAGGTAGTTGTTTTTGTTCTTCTTCTCCTTCTCCTTCTTCTCCTTCTTCTTGTTCTTCTTGTTTTCGTTCTTCTCCTTCTTTTTGTTCTCCTTCTCATTCTCCTTCTCCTTCTCCTCCTTCGCCTTTGCCTTCTCCTTCTCGTTCTCCTTCTCCTTTCTCCTTATTGTTCTCGTTTTTGTTGTTCTTGTTGTTATTCTTGTTGTTGTTCTTGTTCTTTTTCTTGTTCTTGTTATTTTCCATTGGTTTTCTTTTCTAATTGACTGTTGGGCCTTAATGACACTTTAGGCAGGTTTTCCAGACAAGATTGTTGAGCCTTGTAGGAGGTATGTGCTCTCTGACTTAAGCAAGATACAAAGACAGGAGCCATCTCAGAAAATACGCACAAAGTGAGACATACACTGTAGGGATTTCTCCTAATCAGGCATGTGAAATATTAGCCAGGACGCTTGTACCTTCAGTTGCTGGTTAAAGTATGAGGCAGCTGGTTTACACCTATACAGAGCCAAGATTTCTTTAACTGGAAGCCTATTCGGAAGCAGGACAATTATGCCAAAATTAGCAACAGGCAAATCAAAAACTAATATTCAATTGCACACATTATGGTACCTGTGTTAAGTACACCTCTGGAGCAATTTAGCATGTATGTAAAGTGGGAGCATAAAGCACAGGCCTAAATTTTGTTCTTTAAGTTTTAACTTGTACTTTTGTGTTTGAGCTAGCTACATCATACTCAGAATTCCCAATACAACAGACATTTTCTCAGATTAAAGCCAAATGTAGATGGGAACATAATCAAAATACAGTATGGAGTGTATATTAAAACATGAATTAAAGGTAAATGTACTCATGGATCAGCTTAAGATTGTGGTAATTGAACTTCAAGTTTCATAAAACTGCATTCATGCACTGTATAATTAACACTCACCATGATTATCCCTGCATAAGATGACAGGATCATTGCCTCCCACTCTAAGCATTTAGGGTACTGGGCACCTGCGGAGCCACTTATTGTGCCGCTGTATAGGGGAAAAAACTGGATACATTTTGCAAACAGTGGATTCAAAGTTTCAAAACCAGAATCTGACTTCAACTCCACCTTTCTCAAGTGAATCACTTATTCCTTCCTGGGCCAGCCTTTAGGCTCTACATGGGAAATATACTTTTAGCCACATAATCGCCCATTCATTTTTCTGCCTTCAAAGTAAAAACAAAAACAGTAAAGTGCAGAAATAAATTTAACATGGAATGCCTGATCGTTATTGGTTTTTACACTGAATGAAGGGCAATGAGTTTTCTCATTCTGAGTCTAGCTGCTGTCTTAGGCTAAAGGTGTTGTTTTGTTTATGATCAGTTTTACAGGTGCATTCATAACTGGCAATGGGGATAACTAAAACAATTGGCGCTTTTTTCTGGTGCCAAAGAGCACTCTCAAGTTGAAGTGCATGTTTTGAATTTTTAACAACATTTTAATGATTATTACAGGGGCTTACAGTTCCACCATTTGCTTCCCAAGATTAAAGGTCCAAATCATGAAAACTCTCAAAAAAATAATTTGAACATTTATGCTTGTAATAAGTAATGAAGATTAATAGATACATTTTTACAAAGGTAATACTCCCCATCCACAAAAGTTCAGGTATATTTGCAATACCATAAGAACCCATGGTACCCCCGCTGGAATCAGAACCACAGCCATGTTTATTGCCAAGTAAGATTTTGTATAAACAAAGCATACATCTTGACATATTGGTGCATAACAAAGGTACAAACATAGTAAGGGAAAAGTAAAAATTAAAAAACAAATAAAGTAAATACAAGCAATCCTCTAAATAGAAAAAGTAAGCATGTAAGATTAAAAAAAGATTTAAAGATATAAAATATAAGCATATTTGAAAATAGAAATAAAAATAGATAGTATATACAATTTGCAAAACAATTTATACAAAGAATGTCAGAAAAACCTCTATGTCGGGACATCTATAATATGTCAGAAAATAAAAAGAACAGAACTCTAACAGAAAATAGAAAGATGTGCAAAATGCAAAACCATGACAAGTGCAAATGCTTCAGCCTGCAGGAGCTACATAAATTATTACTGCTTGTGCTAATTGTCTCTTTTTTGTTTCCAAATGGTACATGGTTGGAAACTGGGAGAGACAGAACTTGAGGAAACAGAAATGCTGACAGGAGGTTCAGCATCCCCTAAGTTTGTTAATAAGATCATTTGTTAGTTTGATAATAAATACATTTTTGTGTATGTGCCCAATGATGGCCTGGTAAGTAATGGGCACAACAGCCCCAGTTGTGCAAAAGAAAGAACTGCTTTTAACTACTGTGTATATCACAGAATCTGTTCAAAGGTACCCACGTGAAAACAGCACCAGCATTTGACTCAAAGTTATCAGATAGTCAATCTCTCACCTAAACATAGAATCATCCTTTCCAGGAAAAGCCCCATGAGTGTTATCATTTGCAAACGTTGGGAGCTTGACCAAAAGGTGACTGAAGGTGCTGCCGGAGTACAGGGTGACCCAATTTCAGAGATATGCCTGTCCAGCCTCACCTGCTGCCTCCTATAGACAAGCACATTCAGCTTGGACATCTTGCAACGGGCTCATCATTGATCTGGGATGATGAAGTGGATTGCCATGTTTACCACAACCCCTACAGACCTGCTGGCACCATGAGCTACCAGGGTCTAAGAGTTGGCCTGTAATGTTTTTAGGTGGGACTGCAGAAGGTGCTCAAATGATTTCATAACCACAGACAGAAAAATGGTGGACAGATATCCAGGTGTTCAAGAAGTCAGTGAGCAGTGGAGACATCTGATGTTCTGGCTTAAATAGTCTACAAATATCTTTCTGAAATGGTGTTATGTTGGGGTGTCTGGGTCCACTAAGGTGACCGGTAGCAGCAGCGGAGAGGTGCAGCTGGTGGATGAGAGATGTTGAGTTTGAGATTTGTTTAGAGATGGCACGATACATTCTTAAAAATTGTGTAAGCAGATGAAATTGTCTAATGGTCCATTCACATGTTGAGAAGATGTACTGTCCTTTACACAAGTGAGTCTTATTGATTGCAGAGAAAAAAGAAACTGTTCATATCGGTGGGTGTTTGAAACGTTTAATTAAGCATATATGTAAATAAGTAAGACAGTCTGATGAATAATCAATAATTGTTGCTTCTTGATCTGACTTTGACTTCAATCAATTGCTACATTTTTGAAAACACCTTCTATGCACTCTGATGATCATTATAAGACATAACAATAAATTACCTGCTTATA
>KV751348.1:1494282-1512134 GCA_001698575.1 Mola mola
AAATACATTTTACATATATATAATAGCCTTGTGGATTGTTTAGATAATGTTGTTCAATTTAGACTGCAGGATGTTAATGCTTTCTTTAAATTGATCACTCCAATCAGATTTACTATAATATATGGATGAATCTTGAATATGAATTTATCTTTAATCAGTTTTGCTTGCTCTGTCTCTCTCTCCTCGTTAACATTTTTGCTAAAAGAGATTGAACATTTTTAATGGATTTTTTTTTCTTGCAGTATTCCACATTCTTCAATAAGTTAGCATTAAACTTCTAGAAACGTATGGGTTTATTTTCTTAATTTATTTTCAGATTTATAATACAGTGATTCAGGCTGCCCTAAGATCTTAAAGTCTCTTCATCTGGACATATATGGACAACGACATGGTTTTTATCAATTTGCCTCTATATACCACAGCAATGAATTTGAAATAAAACAATCAAAATGTAATTCACGTACAGACTTTCAGCTTTAACTTAAGAGGTTTTACAAAAATATGACACTTACTGTACCGTAGGAATTACAGCCATTTTATACAGAGCACTTCCATTTTCAGGAGCTCAGAAGTATTTGGACAATTAACTGAAAAGCAGTTTCACACTGTATGTGTGAAACTGCATTCCTAGAGCCCTCACCTGTAATGAGTTTATGAATTTATTCAATAATAAAATTAAACTTATCAGAGAAAATATCCTACACTTCACAGATTCCAGTTCAGCAATAGGAATTATAGAGGCCGTTATTAGTCCTGATATGTGTTTGGAAAGCTTCCATCCAATTGACCTTCATGAACTAACAACAACATTATCTTCATCTAAATCGTCAACCTGTATACTAGACCCAATACCTACTAGGCTGCTCAAAGAAGTTTTACCCTTAGCACACCGCTACTGAATATAATCAATCTATCCCTTGTAAAAGGTCCCAGTGCCCCAGTCTTTTAAAGTAGCTGTAATTAAATCGCTCCTAAAAATAAACCTACCCTGGACCCAGAAGTCGTAGCCAACTATAGACCAATATCCAACCTCCCCTTTCTTTCAAAGATTCTAGAGAAAGCAGTAGCTAAACATCTATGTGGCTTTCTTCAGGATAATAGTTAATTTGAAGACTTCTAGTCAGGTTTTAGAAAGCATCACAGCACAGAAACAGCACTGGTAAAAGTTAAAAATGACCTCTTCACTGAATCTGATGAGGGACTTAGTCTTATAAGATCTTAGTCGGGCTTTTGACACGGGCTTATGACAGTGATCATCACATCCTACTACAGAGGATGGAACACCAAATTGGCATTAAAGGATCGGCTTTAAGATGGTTTAAGTCCTCCCTATCTGATAGATATAATTTTGTTCATGTAAGCGATCCATACATTTTCATTGCTATGCAGATGACACACAATTATACTTCTCAATGAAGCCAGATGAAACCCACCAGTTATTTAATCTCCAGACATGTCTTAAGGACATTCAAAACTGGATGTCTCATAACTTTTTATTGTTAAACTTTGACAAAACTGAAGTAATTGTGCTGGGCCCTAAACACATTACAGACTCATTATCCAACAACATAGTTAATCTGGATGGATTTACATTGGCCTCCAGCACCACTGTAGGAAACCTGGGTGTTATCTTTGACCAGGAGCTGTCTTTTAACTCACATGTAAAACAGATTTCAAGGACTTCCTTCTTTCACTTCTGTAACATTGCTAAAATCCCGTACATCCAGTCTCAACAAATTGCAAAAAAACTGGTTCACTCATTTGTTACTTCCAGGCTGGATTATTGTAATTCTTTATTTTCAGGCTGCCCTAATAAGATTTTAAAGACTTTTCAACTAATCCAGATTGCAGCAGCGCATGTACTGACAAGAACCAGCATCAGAGACCATGTTTCCCCCATACTGGCTTCTCTGCACTGGTTCCCAATTAAATCCAGAATGGAAGTTAAAATCCTAGTCTTAACCTACAAAGACATTTATGATCAGGCACCATCTTATATTAAGGAGCTTATAGTACCACTTTCACCCAACCAGAACCTTATGCTTCCAGGATGCAGGGTCGCTGGTGACCCCCAGAATTTCCAAAAATGGAATGGGAGGCGGAGCCTTCAGCTATCAAACTCCTATCCGGTGGAACCACCTTCCAGTCTCGGTATGGAAAGCAGACAAACTCTCTGATTTTAAGAGTAGGCTTAAAACTTTCCTTTATGATAAAGCTTATAGTTAGGGCTGGCCTATCTAGCCCCTAATTATGCTGCTATAGGCTTAGGTTACGATACACTTAGCTCCTCTCTTCTCCTCCCCCTCTGACTCTATCTCTGCTCCTCTAAATGTCCATATCCTAATAAAAAAATTATACTAATGTTACTTCTTCCCTGGAGTGTTTCTGCTTTATCATCCCAGAGGTTTTCTAGGTGGAAGTGGGAGCTGCTGCTGTGGTCCTCCCTGATGCCTACTGCCCACATTAGGACAGGAGATCTTGTGACTTGGATCCTAGGCTGGATTGCCTAGCGCAAATCTGGATCCATGGATTATAATGACTACTGGACCAACAGACTAGACCTGCTTCTGGGTCAAGAGATTTCTCATAAATCTGGATTTATAGACTCATGAACTCAGACATTCTTACTAATATGTTATTTTTCGTGTTGTGTTCTGCACAAGTGACATCTATTGCACGTATGTCCATCCTAGGATGATTTTAAATCATTGCATTGCCAAATTATCAAGAAAATCAGATTTTTTTATGAGGAAAATTCTTTTATTGCTTTGTTGTTAGTTGACAGTCTTATTCATCTAAATTACTGATAGTATATATCCAATAATACAAATAAAGAAGAATAAAAGCATTAATATTTCACATAGCAGCCACAAGCTAGCATATACCACTTTATTGATAAAACAGCATCACCAAAATGATAAAATCTATCAAGCCACAAGTTAGTAGTTCTCAACTCTTACAACTCAATTAATGATAGTACGAAGTCCAATGACACAAATACAGAGGAATAAAAGCACTAATATGAGTTACCATACAAAACATCGTCAGCCCCACGACGACAAATTCAGCCACAAGTTGGTATTTTTCATTTACCATATCAAAATGAAAGCGTACAAACGTACATCCACTTCCATTCTCCATATACACACTCCCAAGGGCAGGGGGGAAAGTTCCTCTTGGGGGTTAAATTACCTTGGCACACCTGGCGCACATCATTGACATCACTAACCTACACCAAGGAGGTTATATTTTTATTTATCGTTATTCAACAGGATTATGCAAAATCTACGGAATGGATTTTAGAGTAACTTGGTGGGAGGATGGAGAATTGGCAAAGGAAGAACCCATAACATTGTTTGCACGGATCCTGTAGACTGTAAGATCTCAATTGGCAATAACATTTAAAAGATAAAAGAAGTGCGTTCTACCTCTGGAATATCAACTTCATGTATTAAATATTTCATCATATTACTGTAAGTTCAAATTTGCTTTTTTGACATGAGCATAGTTAACTTTCCAAAGCGGGATGTACAAGGTTTACAATGTAATTAATCTCAATTTAATCTGCACGTCACACTTACTCTGTACTACATCCCTTCATGCGCACAAACTCTACCAATACTAGACAGTAGTACTGTGTCGTAGCAAGCTTTTCAAAAGTGTGGCATATAGTACCGAAACAGTACTATATGCCAAGTCACAGCAATAGATACTTGTGACAGACCATTGCTCCAATGAAAACTTAAATTATTCATATAGTGGCAGTATTATTTATCTATTCTTTCATTTTTTCTGATCTAAGATGTGTGCCTTTGGATTCCCAAAGCTGGAGAGCTGCAGTAAGAGTTTCTCTGTGTCTTACACACTGTGATAGAACTAATGGTTCTATTTTCTCTGGGTTTGTCAATGGGACCAGCAGAGGTTTAAAAAAAAAAAATTTTTTTTTTAAAAGCTAGAGGGCTTGCTTGTAGTGTCAAGCAATGTATCTGTTGTAGAACCATGACGTCGTTATTTGCAAATAATATCTTAAGTATTTAGATATGGGATGCGATTTTAAGTGTACCGTGGTTTAATCGATACTTCTGGGTCTGAGCTGTGCTGTCTGCTTATTTAATAACACTCATTCAATGCAGGTTTCGATTCGTCTGGGCTGCTTTTGCACTGGGAGGTGAGTTGGGGTTTTTTTTGTTTTTTGTCTACAAGATGGCGTCCCACTTCTCAGACGGGCTTAATCTGATCATCTCGGTCCATCTCGGATCCTATCCACTCTAACCGGACCGGGTATGTTAGCGGTAGTACTGAGCCAATCAAAGGTAGAGTAGGGCGCGCCATAACTTTGGCATCCCAGGAAGAACATTTGGATGCCGGGAGTCGGCTTTTTCATGTTTCATTTAGAGACGTCTTCGAAGCGCTTCATGCATTGATATCAGTTTCATACTTTGAACGGGTAATTTGCACATTTTCTTACATGACAGTTCAATCATATTTCACGAGTCAACTATTTCAAAAATGCTGTTGCAGCTACTTAGCGTAAGAGGCTACCGTTAGCTAGATAGCTAGGTGAATCCCAGCTGTGCTACTGAAGCATACATGTAAAGATAGTTGGCTAACGTTAGCTAAATATTACATTTTACTACGGGAGTTGTACTGTGTTCGCTATGCTAGTTGTTGCAAATAAAATACTGTGTATGCAGCTGCATTAATGTTGATTGTAGTAAATACACAGACGGTTGACTTCATCTAAACTATTTAAATGAGCTGTTTACAAAGTTTGGCAACGACCGCATCCTCAAGTTAGTATCTTAAAATTCTGTGGTTGTCTGTAGATCATCAACGTATCTAAGATATGTGAAACACACTACAACCTGTGTACATTAGCTGTGTAAGTTAGTAAATTGTGTGAGAGGTAATAAGAAGGAAGACTTGGTCTTCTTATCGGTCAGATGTTTCAGGATATGGTAGTCACGCCATGGCCTGTTATGATCACATGATAAGGTGGAGAACGTGATGGTGCTACTTCTATTCCCTCCACACATTACTCTAAAATGGCACGCATCGTATGCTCCAAGTCTGTAGTTTGCTTCAAAGGGTAGGTACAGAGATACTTTGAGTCGGAATTCCCGTTTAGATGGGTAGTGTAAGTACCAGTGCCGAGTTGCAAACGTAGCTCAGTCGGATAGTCCATGGTAGGTACTAGACAAATATAACGTTCGGGAAAACTAAATTGTCAATAATCGTAGAGAAATGTCCTCATTTCTAATTTGACCAGTCATACAAATGTTTTGTGAAGCTAGCCCAAGTTTTTTTGGTAAAGTTAATAGCTGAATCAAAGATTTATTAAACGGCTTGTATTAAATGTTAACATCCGTATAAGTTGTGGTATTTTATTGCATTGTTATCACAGTTGCTTCCTGTTTATTATGGGGTTGTGAGTATGATGACTGAGACATGAGCTTATAACTGCAACCCTTGATGGTCTGACACTGGTGTTGTCAATGATTAAACTTCCTGCAGTTGTTTTGCTATGTTAAACTTGTTTTCAAACTTTTAGACTTTAGATCTTTCCTTTCTGAACCCTTGTACAACATTTATTGTAAACTAGAAAATTTGCATTTCTTGTAAGAAATATATGTGGATGCTAATTGTTGAAATGACACTACTGAAAGCATTTTATGAATTGCAGAAATGTGAAATAAAGAGACAGAAAAGTTATGAACCACAATGTAAGTCAACATGTCAAAGTGGCAGCATGTTAGCTGAACTGCAATATGCTTATAAGAGGCTAAAAGTTGAAATAATTTTTTTATAAAGCTAGAAACTAAACTTTAATACTGATCAAAATAATTGACTGCTCTAATTTACTAAAGTGCAGACAAAAAAGAAAGAGAGACAAGCAAGAGGAAAGGAAACAAGCACAAAGAGGGTAGAAAATGATAAACAGATCTCTTTAATGTCTTTTATAATCCAGAGAAATTCACAGCTAACAGCAGTGCGATAGAAGAAACAATTAGTGAAAAAAGTGAAGAATTTAAAATCCACAAAAAGCTGAAGTATGTTACAAGATGTAAAAGAAAGAAATCAGAGAAAACAATGGTATAATTTCTTTCACGAGATGAATATTTTGATAGTTGAACTGTTTCAATAAGTGAAAAATGTACATAATAATAACGGTAATAATACTCTGCACTAATTAGTGTGGATGGTAATTAATGCAGAGTAATCGTTTCTCCACTAAGTTAGGAGAAACAAAATTAGGAAAGAAAGATGTCAATTACTACAAACATCTCCTGCAACCTGTGATGAGTGTGATGGGTGCGAATGGGAAATTTAGCACAGTAGTTGTGGATGGTGCAGATTTTTTTGCAGACCTAATTGTCTATTCTAAGAACTGACTGCATACGTATGCTGATTTCTAGTTGATCAGAAAAACTGACAATTTGATTCCATACACCATATAGGTAAAGTTTAAATGGTGCACTTTAGATACATTTGTTTTGTCTCTATAGCAGGACTGGCAGTGGCATGGCTTCTGATGAAGGGTCCTTGTCTTCATCCTCAGTGGACTGTAGCACCGAGCTGCCTGTCATCTCGCCTACCAGCCCTTCTCATCTGACCCACTTCAAACCACTGACGCCGGAGCAGGATGAGCCTCCCCTCCGCTCAGCATACAGCTCATTCGTTAACTTGTTTCGTTACAATAACAAAGGTCAGGGGCCCGCACAAACATGCAGATCAAGTTGTATTCTCAAAAGTTGTATACCAGTACTTTTCTTAGGTCTGCCAAGTTAAACATGTGTTTCGGCCATAGTTAAACCTGTCCTGAGAGTATTATGTAGTTTGCAGAAGTCAGGGCATTAATACAGTCTTGCGGGGTCAAGTGACAGAAATTGCCTTTCTGGACCAGTGCCAGGAACCCATGAGCTTACGTGATTGCACGTGTTTATAGACTCACCCAACACTCCACCCCTCACTATGGCAGACCAGGCCTCATGCTCGCAATTTCATACATATGACATTGCAAGAGGAGTACTGCACATTATTTTAGTTAGATGACATTATTTCTCATTGATTTTCTGCTGATAGCAATTTGCTATTTGTATCAGTAAATAAGTTTTGCTTCTTATTCCTCCACAATGGTAAGAGTACTGATTTTACTATGGGCCCTATGAAATAAATGTAGTAAATATTTTGGTAAATTTAATAGATATAGCATTAACTCAATTAATGTGTGTAATGTGTGTGTAGAGGAGGGGCGCCCTCTCGCAACAGTTTCAGAGAAACCAGATGCTCCGTCCCCCTCTCCTCAGTCAGAGAGGAGGAGTTGGTCCTCCAGTCCGCCCCAATCCCTCTACAATTCAATGATTCACCGGAAACAGCACCCAGACAATGTCGGACGGACCTCCTCTGCCTCTGGTAGGTAAAACATACTCACTCTTATTTATACAGCTTTGCCTGTGCTGTTTTTCCAGGTTTCAACATTTTCTGCTCTTGAGGTCAGGGATTCTACAAACGCAATGACCAGTCAGTCTTGCAGAATGTTTGTACTTGTTAAAGTAGAATTAACTATATCTCAGACCTGTAAATCAAATTAGTCTTGATTCTGATTAAATGGTTGACTTCTTAGTTTTAATTTAAAAATCTATAAAATGGTACTTATGTGCAGTATATCTTTTTTTTTTTTTTAAACTAAATCAGCATAGTGATTTAGACTTAGGCATTATTAAATAGGATAAATCTGCCATTAGCAATATCTTTATCAAACTTTCTGAAATGCTGTGATTTAATTTAATCACACATTTGTTGATTGCATTATCTGTAATGTGAAACTTTGGTTTGTCATGAACTAACCAATCAGAGGACAGAGAAAATGCCATGGACCTTGTTTTACATTAAACCTCAATTACCTAACAGGTTTTACGAATCTTTGAGGGTTTAAAAATAGCTTTAAAACAGCTTTGTTATTGAAACACACTAGAAATTAACAACAAAAAAGATGTTTTCACATTTTGTTTAAGGTGGTTATACATTTATTCTGCTTGGACAGAAGTGTAGAAGTGATTTTTACTCAAGCACATATTCGAAAGCTCAGTGTTGAATATCACTTAGTCATTCCCAAATGTCACAAACATTATTGACGGAAACATTTAAAGAATATGGAAAAATAATGTTGCACCATCTACTATTTAGGGCCCTTGTCCAGGCCTCTGTATCCTGTTGCTGGCTGAGCATTAATTTACATATACTAATATATCCAGTAAATAAGCAATATGACATTATTCATCGCAAGTCATTGTTCTGGTTTGTCATTATTTTGTTAAAAGAAGAGCTCTTATTTTTTTGAACAGCAAGGGCTTATTTTCCAGTATTTCAATCTTGGGTTGGATGCCAAAGGGTTTTGTCTGTTTTAAAAGAAAATGATTAAAAAGTTGCTGTTTTTTTTTTTTTTAAATCCACAAAGATAGATCAGGAAAATGTTTGTTCTTTTTTTGTGTCATATTTGACTTTTCAGAGGAATCTGCAGAAGAAAAAAGCAGACGTGAAAACTCAATATCAAAACACAGGTCTTGATGGCTTTAACTTGTTCAGACCTCCTGTCTCTCAGTCTGCGTTTGGTTTGTCCCACATAAAAACAACCACATTCACACTCCAATCTGTATACCATGAATGAGGTGTTGCAGTTCACAAATGAGTCAATGTAATGTTCTGCATTCACCAGTGTCCTTAAATTCAGCTTAAACTTAGTTTTCGCATTGTGATGACATGGATAACAGTTCCCACATGGATGGTTGCCTCTGGGTTTGGGGTGTCAACTACATTTGGTTGAGAGAGGCAGGTTGCAAAATGGATGATTTAATATTCCATTGCTCACAAGATTTGTTGTTTTAAATTTCTTTGACTTTTTCCCTCCTCTGAATCTTTGTGGAAAAGGTTTTTTTTTTTAATTATGGTCATTGTGTCTTTCTCTGAAACTGTATAGAATGTTCACACCAGAAACGAGATATTTGTCTCTCTAGTCTGTGCTGCATGACTCTTTGCAGGTGCAGCATTGTGATGTCTTTTTTTCCTTCTGTGTTTATTGCTGGATTGTAATCCTTCTTTACAGATGCATAATCCCAGCTACTGTATCGATATGTATATACAAGAGGTGTAATAAAATGTTGATACCTGAGTTGCACAATGTTTATTATGTTTTGTGATATTTAATTGATTCTCAAAAACAAAATATTGCTTTTTAATTAATAGTTTACATGCAAAGATGTATGGTAGTGATTCATTTATTGTTGTGTTTAAATCCTAGGCTACTAAATATCCATTTATAATCTTGCCTCCAATCTTTTGAGACTTCAATATAATGACGTCAATTGACTCAAGTCAAAGTGAGGACATATTGCTTGCCTAAACACAAAGAAAACAAGCCTTGGATACATTATATTGCCTTGCTTACAGTATTGAATGATATTGCAGTATATTGAATCATAACCCTTGTAATTCCCTAGTACATACTATGTCCAGTCAATAAAAGCAATTTCGTTCCATATATTCATCTGTATTTATTGGCTAGTAATTTATAATCAGCCTATAAACAATAATACAAAACTCCACCAACAATATATTGGTATTAATTTGCATTCAACAATTTTTGTTTGTTGCCCAGTTGTTTTATGATGATATTGTGTTTTTTCATACACATTTGCAACTTTTAAAGGAGCTTTCTTTAGGTGTTGAAGAGCATTGTCAAATGTTCATCACTTATATTATCAACTTACATTCATATTAATTAATGCAACATGGTGGATTTTAAAGATCATGTCATTTTTTTTTTTCAATGATCATGTTGGAATTGTACACATTTGCATTGTCATGTGGGTCTCTATACACAGTATCTTCTCTCTATGTGAATGACTTTAGATGGCACCAGAAAATCGGATACCCCTCTAAGCAGTCATGATCCTCGTACTGCTGTACAACTTCGCACTGCATTGAAGAGACTGAAGGAAATAATGGAAGGAAAGAGTCAGGTATTCAAATCCAATCTGACATAAACTCAGTGTCACACTTTCATGAGAACACCTTTATGAATTAATTTATAGATTGCAGTGTTAAGAACTGTGGAACTTTCAGAGCCTTGCTGTAGGATAGCTCAATCAGTACCTTTGTGTGGCAAATAATGGTGAGTTGTGGTTGTTGTTCCCTTTCAGAACCGTGATCTTAAGCAGTACTGGATGCCAGATAACCAGTGTAAAGAGTGTTATGACTGCAATGAGAAATTCACAACTTTCCGCCGCCGGCATCATTGCCGACTTTGTGGTCAGATCTTCTGCAGCCGTTGCTGCAACCAAGAGATCCCCGGAAAATTCATGGGCTACACCGGTTAGTGACTCAGGATTAGTCTGATTCATGGTAAATTCTAAATGGCAGGATCATTTACTGTGTATAGTTCTTTTCTAGTTTACCTAAAACTCAAAGCTCTACAACACTTACCTCAATCACCCATTTATACATTTATAATATTGACAGCAGAAGGTCCTGAACTGCTCAGTGGGAATACAGCACACCCCTATCCAAAGTTCCCCATAATCAGGACAGAAATGCTTCTTGCCAGAGCAACGAGGACATAAATGAAAATAGATGTTTAGGTAGCTGTCAGTTAATTAAACAAATCTAATTCATAAATGCATTAATATTTTCTCTATGACATCAAGCAGGATTATGCAAAATTACTGGTCGAACTTTAACAAAACTTTGTGGAAAGATGGGAAATGGGCCAAGGGCTAAATAAGGGAATTATGTTATACACCCAGATTGTGTGCAGTTTAACCTACAAACGAGATTGACACATCCTAAATGCACTTGGGCCATGGTTCTGAAAAAACAATATAAAGCTAAAGTCTTTGGCACAAGTGCATTCAGGGCATGTCTACCTCAATTTTACCTATAATTTGAGAGTCACAAGGCTCAAACGGCTTGTATTTAGACCCGTAATGATTCAAAGGTGTCTTTGGGGCATCACATAAATTATAGAGTATCGTCTATTTTTCCTTAAAAAGCTAGGTGTATTTCCCCAGGTCTTTGCATAGTAGACCCTCTGCCCGCCTTGTTTCCCAATCCTCTGTTCCATCAATAACTCAACTTGATTGTAAAAGAATAGATGAACTGATCTACAACTGAGGAGGAAGGCTGCTCTGAGTCTATTTGCTTGTTATACAGCAGATTGCAGTCCATGGATCAGACCTAGAAATGATCATCCTACATAACAGCAGAGGTGTGAGGGAATACATCAGTAAGGATGAACATATTACTGTAATTACTTGCATCAAACCAACAGAAGCAGAGACAATACGTGTTTATGCACAGCAGCTTTTCATTCAGTGATGATTTAAGCGTTGCGACATACAGGACCAGTCAAAATCTAATGTTAATTATTGTTCTGTGTTGTTTTACACAGCCATCAGGTAACATGCGAATGGAATGCGTATTCCATATTCAGTAAAATTGTCTGTTTATAGTAAAGCTTTAAGTTTAATTATTTCCCGTGTGGGTAGTTTCTTCTGTCCTGCCGAGGTGTAAAATTTTGTTGTGCCACATATTTGTCCCACAATATTTGCAGTGACATTGCTGCAGCACACATGGAGAATGTTTCATATTACTGAAAGAAGCCTTGCTAAGCTTCTCAGTCTAGATTCAACGTGTAACAAGCAGAATGCATATGCATAGTGAAGCTGATTTAGGTGTATCCTACTCTTAATACAGTGCACCTTTTTAAATATCAATATCAATGTGGCTCCATTTACTTTAGACTAGGTTTCTGTGGATCACAGGCTCAGTCACTTTCTCCTGCCTCAAGAAAGCAATTTGCCAACCCAGCCACGGTCACACAGATGGGCAAAAGTGTATTTGCTATTGATACAATGCATAACAATTATTGCGTTGGTGGAAAATTAGGAATGAGACTTGCACTGTGCCATATGCCACTTCACATGAGTGAGGGAGCAAAAATACTATGAGACTCAACTACATGTGAATTCAGTATGTTGTTTTTTTTTGGTCATTTTTTTCCTGTTTTTCCTCTCCTTTCCAACTTTTCTCTACCTAGGAGACTTGCGGGCCTGTACATACTGCTGTAAGCTAGCACTGAGCTATGCCCACTCAGCTGATTCTGGCTCTATTGGTGAGGACTTGAACACCTTGTCTGACTCTCCCTGCTCTGTGTGTGTGTTGGAGCCCAGCGAGCCACGAACACCTGTGGGTGGGCGTAAGGCCAGCAGAAACATCTTTCTTGAGGAAGACCTGACCTGGCAGAGGTGAAAACACACAGAAACACTGGGCCAAATCAAGCCAGGGAAAGTTCAAGCCAAATTTAGACTGCATAATTTCCAAAGTCGACAAATCACTATGCAGTTCAAACTACACGACTGATTGACTATGTCTGACCAACTTATATTTGTCGCGAAAACAATAATGAAATGATGCACAAGGGATTTATAGATTGGAGGGTCTGAAGTGTTTTGTGGCCAGTAGGGGTCACGGGGGAGCAGCTGCCCAACACACTCCCGGAGCCAAAGAAGCGCATACAGAAATGTCCTCAAGAGTGGCTACTAACCTGCTTCCCACTACAATGAGTACAATTAAGACTACATAAAAATCCTGTTACAGAAACAGGCTCAGCTGTTTGGATTTTGGAATTAAACATACAAATGTCTGATCACTAGTTATGTTTACATGCGCAAAATTTCTTAATCAGATTAAAAATTTGAGGGATTGGAAATTCCGAATCCACTGTTTTTATGGATGCTAAATCAAATTATCCAATCATGACGTGCGTATACATGCACTCAGCTTTAATCAGAATAGCAGCATTTTGATATGTGCACATTTGTCTAATATCCCTAAAATAACCTCAGAAGAAGTTGTTCTTCTGCCTGACCTGTAAACAAATGCCGATGTCGCTACACTTTGCACTTTCGTGCTTTTCCCTGCAATTTAAACTCCGTAATCTTAAAGAGTGCACCTGCGCCAGGTTCTGAAAGCCCCACTTTGGTTTCTACTGTTCTCCATGATCAAGCTACGGGCTCAGCAATGCATTAGGCTCCTGCGTTAAAGGAGAAAGCGGGAGGACATGAACATCCCTCCAAGTTTTGTGCTGCCTCCAAGTTTAATGCTGCTGTCACATCACTTTGGTATAGCGCACACATGCGCAGTGAGGATAATTTTACCCCAAACAGGAATTTGCGATTGGAATAAGTGTGTACATGGACGCAGTTTGGAATAAGGATCAGCATAAACCACCCCTCTCGATTGGAATATAATTTCTTTCCGAATGAGCCAAATCGGATCAGAATCTTCCAGTTGGCGTGTTTGCAGGCCCTTTATTCTGAATATTTGTGTCCATGTAAACATAGCTACTGAGATTTTGGTCAGGTGAGAGCAGAACGACCAATAAATTGAACAGACAACAGGGAGACTCCAGCCCTAGACTGGTGCGCGTAGGCAGCATGGATTGTCTGTTCTACGAAGAGACATACCATAACATGATTGTTGCATTCCACTTCCAGGTTTCCACCTGTTGGTACTGTCACTCACCGTATGTCCTGCTCTCTGAATGGCTTTTATCTGCATTATTGTTTTCTTGTGTAGATGATTAGACTGCTAGAAATCTAGTCAATGGAGGCGACGTATTTTGGAGCCTCTCACAGTGAGTGGTCAAAGACCAATCTGGGGCTTTTGTGGGCAAGCTCCAAAACTTGTCAGCAAGTCAAAGATTGAGCTAAAAATCGTGGTATGTGAAATAGGCATTAGATCATTTTTATCTTTTAATTAGTTTATCTACCCAGTAGAAACCGTTTTATGTTTAAAGATGTTTATATTCATAATATCAGATTTATGAATACTTAATTATTGTAGCAAAAAGAATGCACAGTTCAATAAAGAATGCACAATTCAATAAATCATAACAGTTATGATTTCCTTTGTCTATTTTTTGGTAAATAACATACATTAAAAATATAATGATGCAACTAGATTTAACATTTATAATTCAAATTGTACAAAGCGTAAAAATAACGATTATAATTAATGAAAAATTAAAAGGTAACCAGATCAGATCATAAAGAAAATATCCACAAGGCTTAATCTGAAACAGGTTGTGTTTAGTATTAACATGATAGAAGTATTTTATTTTTTGATATACAAGTTATTTTCAATACCAGTTACACCCTTAATTCGGACTAAAATTAAAACAGACCTGATTATTGATTATACAGTATTTGTCTAGACCTATAACATACCTCCACCTATCACACTTACTATAAATACATTTTTTATAGCAATGCAGTCTTCGTGCCAACAACCAAAATATTACCTTTGCATTTCAATTTTTGTTTGCTTTTGTAAACATTTATTATCTGCGTTGCCATGTTCTGATTTTGCTCATAACCTCCTTCATCTATGCTCACTCTCTATCTGTTATGATTTGTGCTTTTTTACATCTGTGTGTGCTTTGCATTTACTGTGCACAATGTGTGCTCAGGATCCTTTGTTAGATATTTTAGTCAGTTAAGGGCTGGTGTAGGACCTGTCTCATAAAGAGGAATTAATTAAGAGCCCGCAGCAACTATTAAGCAAGACGTCTGTGAAGATTCACAGTCATCCAGGTCATGGTAGTCTTGGTGTTTCTTCTGAAGGAAACTGGACTTCTTATTTCTTGAAGACGTTTCGCCTCTCATCCAAGAGGCTTTTTCAGTTCTAAATTTCTGGTAGGGAGTCCCCAGTATTCACAGTGTTCACACCTTGGCTCATGTGAAACCAGCAACTCACATGATGACCCGGGGGAGTGATTACCCAGCTGATGGGGGATGGATCTGGGCCACACAGATTGGGGGCGGGTCTTTGTACCCTTTGCCCACTACCCTGAGTAAGAAGGATCCTCCACAAGGTTAAATACTGGGGACTCCCCATCAGAAATGTAGAACTGAAGAAGCCTCTTGGATGAGAGGCGAAACATCTTCAAGAAACAAGAAGTCCAGTTGCCTTCAGAAGAAACACCAAGACTATTAGACAAGACTTCTCTCACTGGGTCAGCTTTACAGCATGTGATCTAACAGACCAGTAATGCAGTGTGGAATACTGACTTAAATTAATAAAAAACTTCAAAGTCTAAATGAGCATAGTTTTAGTCAAGCACTTTTACTTAATTGCTGCTACTCATATTTTTATGGGTACATTAACAATGCACATGTAAGGCAAATTGTCAAACACATATTCAAAGACACCATTGATTTAAAAGATTGTCTAAAAATGAAAACATTTTATAGCACTGTGCTTCTGTTGCTGCTGTTTTTTTGGAATTGCTGTGCTCTCTATTCATTTTCTCTACTTGCCTCAAAGAAAATCTGTTTCCTCTCTCCTGGCATAGAAAAACTCCTATTGGGATGAGAAAAAAGTGAGTCTTGCTGTTTGTTTTATTAATTTTTCACATCTGTCTGAGCTTTATGTGTCTGCAAATAAAAGCAGTGTATTGTAGTTGTTTAAAATAGTCTACTGGATGCTCAATTCGCTGGTCTTAATTTGGGTGGCTAACAAAGAAGATATAAGGATAATTCACCAGAGAAAGAATATAACAGATTGTGTGTATTTGCTTTAGTATGATTCACCAGGAACCTCAGAACACTGGCCTTAGTTCCAGACTGACAGTGCTACAAGAAGACGTTGGCAAATCACCTGGTAGGAAGAGGTCGGTCACTACTTTTGGTTTGCCTTTACTGTATGTTCCTCTTTGAGTCATTACAGTTGGGTCAAGCTGTGTGAACCGTGTTTGTTTGTACTGCAGGTCTGCCAGTGTGACCAATCTGCCGCTGGACCGTTCTGGATCCTCCATGGTGCCTTCCTACGATGGCTCAGTAAGCCCACCAACCAGCCGGGCCATGTCAGGCACCAAGAGTGGAACCAAGTTGGACCACAATGAGGAGGAGAGGAAGATCCTTCTGGTGGCTGCTTTATTTTTTCTGTTTTTATTTAATTTCATAAAAGTTAAACTAATGTTACAGAGGCTATGATAATGTATAGTGTTCTTCAGCTCATTGTTTAGCACAACTTTACCCTTTTGGTGCAGTCTTTACTGTCCTCAGCATAATTTTTTATTTTAACTCATTTCACAGTACGTGCTCAGCAGCAATAAAGATACATGTACAGTTAGATACAGATACAGTTAGAGCTTAACCAGTGAGCATAGAGAAGACAAATATTTGCTTCAAGAGCTGGAAAACAAACAGCCAAAAGATATTGGATATTGTACCTTTGTTGATTTCACAGACACTGCAAACCAATGCTAATGGAGCTCACCATATCAAATTTAAGTTGATGGTGTGACACTGTTGTGTTAACTATTTTCCACTACCCCAAGGTAATCATAAGGATGAATCACTGTAGGTTTCATTCTTTTAGAGAATTTTTTTGTCATCCCAACACTGAACTTCAAATGCTTCCCCTTAACTGCAACACAATTGTAAAAGATAAGCAAACACAAACATATCTATGGTTTAACAATAAAGGTTTTTATTGTACCTTAATACACTCCATACACCCTACAGGACTCCTCCCAGCTAAAGGACTTATGGAAGAAAATCTGCCACAACAGCACAGGGATGGAGTTCCAGGATCACAGGTACTGGCTGAGAACCCACCCCAACTGCATTGTTGGAAAAGAGCTTGTCAACTGGCTGCTGAGGAATGGCACCATTTCCACTAGGTAATGCGTAAATGTAGAAATGTTGTGTTGTTTTCATACATTGTTATGTAAAGGTCTTAAATTTAAGTATACTCATTATCAAAAGCACAGAATTAGTGCAAAAGCACCTCAAAATTGTACTTAGTTTACAGTCTGTTCTCAATTTCTTGTCAGTTTTATTTGTATAGCTCAAAACAAAAGTCATCTCATGACACTGAATATCACTCGCCAAGCTTAAAGGAAAACTTTCAGTGGCAACAAAAAAGATTATAAATTCAAAAGGGCCTCTACAGCTAGTGTAAGGTTTGTCTGTTTAGTGCTACTGTAGGAACATGTTCAGTTCAACATGTTTTTACTTTGGGACCTGCCACCTGTACACATAAAGGACATATTCTAATGTAACTAAAACTAAATGTTTCTTAGTTTCAGGTGATCCTACAATAATGAAAACATAAATCTAAATATTATATTCCATATAAGTCCTAAACCATACAAACTGACACTTTTTACTAGAATAGCTAAATGGTTTGGTTTTTGCATGAAGACAGTAGTTGTCATGCAAAGCCATGCAAATCATTTGCAGTATGATGCTTCATATTTAGCATACAAGTAGTTTAATATGAGAGTGGTATTGAATTTTTTGAAAATAAATTTTGTCAAAAAAACAAATATCCAAATATTTATCAAAATGTCAAACTACTTTTGTTTAATGTTACTAAAGTAGAATTTACACTGATCACTAGGAGATTTGCCTTTTGTGACCGCCTTTAAATTTTTATAAAAGGCATCTAATTAGGTTACAGCTTTGGTCTTACAGTGGTAGACAAACTCTGAGTATGTACAGTTTAGATGTTCATCTCCCATTCTGATGGTTCTGTGTTGCAGGGCCCAGGCTATCGCCATAGGTCAGGCGCTAGTGGACGGTCGCTGGCTGGACTGTGTCACTCACCATGACCAATTGTTCAGAGATGAGTATGCTCTCTACCGCCCCCTCCAGGTATATAACTCATTTCTGATAAGCTAGTGCATCACACGCTTAAAAAGGCACATTTCAAATTGAAGGTTTGATTGCATGATGCACATCAAATTGGTTTACACTTGTTGTGACATAACTTGATACATCTTGTGT
>KV751348.1:1525671-1569196 GCA_001698575.1 Mola mola
AACTCTGAATTGTCAATTTGGCTGACTAATAAATCTGGCCATATTTCTAGAAATGAGAGCAGCTCCTTCCCAAGTAGGATGGATGCCATCTCTCCTAATTAGACCAGGTCTTCCCCAGAAAGTTTGCCAATTATCAATGAAACCCACGTCGTTTGCTGGACACCACCTCGACAGCCAGCGGTTGAATGACGACATGCGGCTAAACATGTCGTCACTGGTCAGATTAGGCAGGGGACCAGAGAAAACTATGGAGTCTGACAGTGTTTTAGCAAAAGCACACACTGACTCAACATTAACTGTTGTGACTTCCGACTGGCATAGCCGAACATCATTACCGCCGACATGAATGATAATCTTACTGTATTTACGCTTACTTTTTGCCAGCAGCTTTAAATTTGATTCCACGTCGCCTGCTCTGGCCCCAGGAATACATTGGACTATGGCCGCTGGTGTGGAAAATTTCCCACTTCGCAATATAAGGCTGCCAATTACTAGAGTTGGTTTCTGAGTGGGGAGAATCTGTTGGAAACGTGAACGGGTGGGTGGTGAACCGTGGGCTTCTGCTTCGGACTATGCTTCCTTCGAACAGTCACCCAACCTCCCTGGTTTCCCGGCTGCTCGGGAGCTGCTGGGGAGCTTGGAGGAGCTGCTTTCAGTTGACCCACACTGGCTAATGGGGGCTAGTTAGCTAGCGAAGCTACTGGTTTGGTTTGCACAGTGCGGATTGTAGCCTCCGAATCACTAAGACTCGCCTCCAAAGCAGCAAATAAACTACATTTAATACACGCATCAATAAAAGAGGCAGAGGAATAAGTAAACATGTGACACACTGAGCAAGAGTGAAGAGGCAAGCGAGAGGGAGAAGCCATCGTTGTGCGCTAAGTTTACTACCTGAGTTGGTTAACGCAACACAGAATGGTTGTAAGACTAATGAGAAAATTCACTAAAATGAGAAAAAGGCTGAACGGTGCATAAGTACAAGTTCAGTACACTTTTAGTCCACAGCAGTGAAACAATTAGTGTAGTTAAAAACCCTCCAGATTACTCCAAATTACCAAGGTGCTGCAAGACGACCAGACACGGACAACAGGAAGTGATGCAATATGCTTACCTCGGTGGCGCAGCTACAGTGACAAAGGGCTCACATCACCTTCATTCACTTTTGTTTTTTGTTTGTTGGCATTATCTGACCACACCCAATCATCTACTGTTGCACTCCTCCCCTCTTTTCAGAGTCACTCAGGTGTACTTGGCCATAGATGACCGCCTCACCTCCCTCAAAACTGACACCTTCAGTAAGACACGTGAGGAAAAGATGGAGGACCTCTTTGCTCAGAAGGATGTAAGTTTTCCTGGTTGGTCAGTCTGTTTCATCTCTGTGCATAGAAGTAGTTTTAGGCTGATAGTGGAGTTTTTATGTGTTTAGATGGAAGAGGCAGAGCTGCGGAGCTGGATTGAAAAGCTTCAAGTGCGACTACAGGCCTCCAGTCTGGATTCTCTCCAACAACTGCAGACTGTTGTGGAATCACTAGTGATGAAAAAACAGAATCTGTGTGAGATGTTACAGAACTGGAATGGCAGGTCAGACTCTCTACGCATTTCTTCAAACAAGTTTTAAGTGGGAGAAAAGATATGATATAACCAATATCGCAAAATAAAGGTGACATGATACTTGATACAAAAAGATACAAAACATGAAAAAAAAGATATTAGCGTTGCCACACATCTGTCTCATTCGCTCTCACACTACCCAAATGTTAAAAGAGAGTAAAGAAACAAAGACAAAATCAATGATTTCTGTAATATGGTTTTTGAATGTTAATGTTGAGATTTCAGATTTTGAAAAAGTCTTTCTAAAAACCTTCAATGTTCAAGGTACTGATCAATTAAACCACTATTTGACTGCCTCCTCCTTTACCAGGCTTTTCCTCTTCTCTATAATGCTCAGCAAGTGCCTCTTTCTTTCTCAGGCTTCAGGACTTATTCCAGCAGGAAAAAGGCAAGAAGCGTCTGTCTGTCCCTCCCAGCCCAGGCAGGCACAGACAGACTGCCAGTGATGACGGCAAGGTCAGTCACATCATCCAACATGCTTATACTCAGCTCAATTATTAACAATTGTTCGTAGTCACTCACAAGTGAAGATCCGTGGTAGATCTTTGTGAAGATGACAGAAGAGATAATTACACAGTCGAATTCCTCTTCAAATATGAAATATTGAGCTGATAATAACTAGGCCGATCCTCTCACTGTAAAAAATCTGATCTGCTGCATGCAAATGTGTGTATGTTACAGGTGGTATGTTTGGAGCTGCTATTATCAATTAATTTATAATAATACTTATATGATCATGTTCATTCCATATGATATCATACCATGATTATACTATCATATTTTTTCACGTACAGTATAACAAAGTAAATAAATGTGAGTTTGAGAAACTCCAGTGTCTGGTTGAAAACACACGTAAAAAACAAGTTGTAACTTTCCTTTAATGTGGCCAATAACTTAAATTCCTATATTTTTTGCAGCTTTTATAATGGTTATTTTCCTAGTATAGTGGTTTAATCTTATATGTTACAATAATCTAATAATATATGTCTTTCTGTACTTTATAGAGTGCCATGGATTCATCCCCTCGTAATCCCTCACCTGTGGTACAGAATGGTGATAAAGGTGAGGTGGCAGTCCTAGACCCTGTCCCATCTTAGTTTGTCATTACCAGTGGAGCTCATTTGTGATACTGACTGTGAATGAACAGTTTACATGTTTTCACTGACAGAGGATCGTCACCCCAGCACACTGCCCTCAGGCTCCTCCTTCATGTTGCCATCACCAATAGAACCTGGAGCTGAACCAGTCACACCTAGCCCCTCCTTCATTGAGCAGGACTCTGTCAGCATCCCAGAAGGTACACACACACACACACACACACACACACACACACACACCCCCGCACGCAAGCCAAGCTGATACATGTTAACATATATAAAGTCCATGAGTCTAAGAGTATGTAAAATATATAAATCCCAAGGTATGTCTAATCTGTTGATAGAGAAGTAGTTGTAGTCTGTTTATCCAGAAGTATGATCCCCAGTCCTTCGTGGAAAAACGGTGCTAGTTGATCCCAATTTAAGATCCTGAGCCACATGATCACCTCACTACCAGCCAGCAGGCCACTGATAGATGAACCACATCTAAGTTTCACACGAAAAAAACATAGGGTTTTAGTGGAAGGTGTGAAGTTGATATCATGCTGAAGAACCCTGAAACCTTTTAAGTCTTAACCTACTTTTCCAAAAGCCCTAAAATTCACTATCTGCATTTTCTATCAGGTCTAAAGACCTGTTACTATTTATCAGTACAGTTATCATGGGATATCGAGTTATCGACTCACTGATCCACATTACCAGGATCTACAGCACTGACATCGACATGTCATTTGGGTTAGACAAGTGTAGCCAAATAATATCAAAGGGAGGCAAAATGATCACAACTGAAGGAGTTGAAGTACCAGAAGGCAATATAGCCGATGTTCAGGACAGCTACAAATACCTTGGGATCCCGCAGGCAAATGGGAATTATTAAGAGGCCGCAAGGAAGTCAGCCACAACCAAATACCTACGTAGAGTAAGGCAGGTCCTGAGAAGTCAGCTGAATGGTCAGAACAAGATCTGAGCCATCAACACCTATGCCCTGCCCGTCATCAGATACCCTGCTGGTATAATAACCTGGCCAAAGGAGTAGATAAAAGCCACAGATATCAAGACAAGGAAGCTTCTCACCATGCATGGAGGGTTTCATCCCAAGTCCAGCATCCTGAGGCTGTACACAAAGCGGACAGAGGGAGGCCGAGAATTAGTGAGTGTCCAAAATGAAACAACCAAGATCCAGGAATACATCAGTAAGATGGCCCTCAATGATGACCTGCCAAGTGAATGCCTCAGGCAGCAGAAACCCAGTTAGGAGAAGGAAGAAGAAGAGAAACCATCATGGAGGTACAAGCCCCTGCAGGGGATGTACCACTGACAGATAGAGAGAGGAAGTTGCTGATATCAAGAAAACATACCAGTGGCTGGAGAAGGCTGGTCCCAGGGACAGCAAAGATGCACTGATCATGGCAGCACAAGAATAGGCCTTCAACACAAGATCCATAGAGGCCGGGGTCTACCATCTGCCCCTGAGATGACAGTGCAGCACATAACGGCAGGGTGCAAGATGAAGACAGGTAAAGCATACTTGGAGCATCACAACCAAGTGGCCGGCATAGAATACAGAAACATCCGTGCCGAGTATGGACTGGAGGTTCCAGGATCAAAGTGGGCAACACCTCCTAAGGTGTTTGAGAACAACCAAGCTAAGATCCTGTGGTACTTCCAGATCCAGGCCGATATGGTGGTGGCTAATCAACTGGATATCGAGAAGCTCAAGAACAACCAAGGGCTCAAAGAGGAGCTGGAAAGGATGTGAGGAGTAAAGGCATCAGTGGTACCAGTTGTGATAGGAGCACTAGGGGCTGTAACCCACAAGCTGGGAGAGTGGCTCCAACAAATCCCAGGAATAACCCCTGAGAGCTCTGTTCAGAAGAGCCCTAGGAACAGCTAAGATCCTGCGCAGCATCCTCAGGCTCCCAGCCCTCTGGTAGAGGACCCGAGCTTGAAGGAGACACGAGACTGCCCACAGAGAGGGCGAGTGGGGAATTTTTTTTTCTTTTTTTCTGGCAGTCACATGTCAACATGTGATAGTTGTCTTTACACATAATTTGGTATAACTGATGCCAACACTTAGTCATCTGTCATTTGTTGCATCCTGTGGTCTGTATCTCCACTTTGATCTTTTAAAGCATATTAAACAAAAATGAAATAATTTAGCTGCAGAATTTTAAAACAATGGTGGCAAGTACTTGATCAATCAGAAATCTTAGGCACTGCAAGATCCACCCAAGTTCCTGTACTTCTAGAAAGCAGTAGCCCCACAGCATGGAATTCTTCAGAGGGACAAATAATTTCCTGCTATCTGTGGTGGAAACTGTTTCTTTAAAGATTCCTCTTTAGGAGACCAAAGGGTCTCTGCCGAAGGTTCCTGCTATTGAAATGTGGACACAAACTCTCTCTTAGCTTAGTGTCTTTCTAAACTGATGTATCTCCTGTCTCCAGCTAACTTAGAACTCTGCTGCCAGACTTTGATTAAGTACTAAAAGAAAGGATCATATCACCCCATCCTTTGCAACATTACACTGGGTACTTGTTCAATACAAAATTGACTTTTAAGATAATTACTTTTAAAGCTTTATATGGCCTTGCTCCTACTTAACAGATTTATTTGCAACCTGTCTGCCCAGCCTTTAGCTTCTTTCCTCAGGCAAAACTCTGCACACCTCTCTACAAAAGGTGACTGGGCATTTTCAATCAGAGCTCTACAGCTGTGGAACCCCCTCCCTGAGGAACTTGTATAGGAAGGACTTTTTATTGTTGTTGTTCTGGTCAATAATAGCCAAGGCTGGAGGCAATCCATGTTTGGGTAGTCCCTCTGTCTGTCCATCCCAGTCTTAATATTTCAGGAACACTTTGAGGAATTTTCTTCCAACTTTGCACAAATATCCCTTGTGTCTCAGGGATGAATCAATCAGACTGAATTGGTTTTGGAGTTTATAGGCCAAAGGTCAAGGTTACTCGGCCTCTTGTGGGCCACATTTGAGAACATGAAAAAAATTTCCATCTAAGCCATTGAAAATTTTCCTTGATCAGTAGACCTTGACCTTTGGAGGTCAAAGTCAGTGTTACCTGAAACCTTGTGAAAACTATCTGAAGAATGCATTGAGGGATTTTTGTCAAAATTGGCACAAACCTACATTAAAATGTAAGGAGGTTACATTTTGGAGGTCAAAGGTCAGTTTGACTTTCCATATGGGGATTTTTGCAGTATAGTGGCATATTTTGCCAGTGTGAAAGAGGTATTAGAAACGACAATCTGGTCTCTACCTTCCCAAACAGGGCTACTGAAAACGTGCAATATGCTTTACTTCCTCTCCCAAAATACGTAACGACAAAACAAGACCTCCTCTTCCTATAAAAATCCAACAACCTACAAACCGAATTCCAAAAAAGTCGGGACGTTGTGTAAAATATGTACAAAAACACAACACAGTGATTTACAAATCCTTTTCAACCTATATTCAATTGAATTCAGCACAAAGACAATACATTTAATCTTTAAACTGATTAACTTTATTTTTTGGGGGAAATATACATAAATTCTAACTGTAATGCCTGTAACAAGTTGGGACAGGGACAATAAAAGACTCAGAAAGTTATGAAATGCTCAATAAACAGCTGCTACATTCTAGAGATGAGTAGGTTAATTGGTAACAGGTGATAGTACCATGATTTATTGATGATGATGGATAAAAGGAGTACTCCTGAAAGGCTCAGCCATGAACGAAGATGAAAAACTTTCAACTTGGTGACAGGCTGTGTGGGCAAATAGTGTAACAGTTTATGAACAACGTTTCCCAACACGTATTTGCAAAGAATTGACCACCTACATACATAATATCATCAAAAGATTGAAAGAATCTGGAGAAGACTCTGCAAGTAAGGGGCAAGGCCAAAAACCAGCATTGAACTCCTCAGGTGCATTAAAACCAGCATCATTCCGTAAAGATGTTACAACATGAGCTCAAGAACACTTCGGAAAACCACTGTCAGTTAACATGGTACGTCGCTGCGTCTACAAATGTAAGTTAAGACTCTCACATGCAAAGCCAAAGACATATACAACATCCAGAAGCTCCGCCAACTTCTCTGGGCCCGAAATCATGTGAAATGGTCTGATCTAATGTGGAAAAGTATGCTGTGGTCTGATGAGTCCAGATTTCGAACTGTTTTTAGAAAAAATTGTCATCTCCAGGCTAAAAAGGTAAAAGGACCATCCAGATTGTTTTAACACACAGTTCAAACACCAGCATGTGTGATGATGTGAGGGTGTATTAGTATACATGACATGACTAACTTGCACATTAGTGGAGGCACCATTAATGCTGAGATGTATATACAGGTTTTTAGCAACATATGCTTCCGTCCAAGATTAATTCAGAATCTGTGTATATTTGGCCCTTTTTTGGAATTCGGTTTGTAATTGGTTCAATGTTCACCCTTTTTAACCGGGTTTGCCCAACTAAATACTGTTTCCCAGAATATTGATACTAAAAAAAAAAAAAAAAACCAACAAAATCATGCACCTTTTCATTGCTCGCTTTGTATGCCTTGTAGATGCATATATGCCTAACACAGGTGGTAATTCTTCTAGTTGCCTCTAATTTTGCCATATTCATAAAAGTTATATTTTGTCCAAGATTTTAAAGTTTATATCTCTGATTTATTTTTTGACTGTTCTATTTTCTAAGCACTTTGTAACTGTTTTTTGAAAAGTGTTGTCCATAACATGTCTACTGTATAATTTAGTATTTCCTTATTTTTAGATGTATTTGATGGACACTTGTTGGGCTCCACTGACAGTCAGGTCAAAGAGAAATCTACCATGAAAGCCATCCTTGCCAATTTCCTGCCGGGCAACAGCTACAATCCCATTCCTTTCCCATTGTGAGTAATGCACTTCCTCTAAATGAGGCCTGGTGTTAATTTTGCTGACCAAATGACTATTTGTAATTTGTACCACATGTAGTATAACAGTACAGCAATAACAAAAACAAATTATATAATAGCAGTCTTCCAGTATTCTGAATTGAATGAAGAACTACTAAAATTTCTAATGTCTTTCATTACATAAACAAAACATTTGAGGCATTGTGTAATGAATTCCTGGTTGACAGATACTGGTAAAATATTTGTTAAATGTTGCAAATGCTGAATTTTCATAAAAGTTTAATACTAACTGTGTGGGAATACGGTTTTGTTTTGCATATTACACAACAAAATTTAACAAAACACAAGTTCTCCAATTGTAAAAGTTAACCTATAAATAAGCAGCAACACTTGTAAACTTTCAAAATATTCAAACCATTAACTGTTTAGTGAAAAGGCACTCAAAATGAAAGCTTTATTCATAAGTCCATTGCCATTATTCAGTGCTTGAATCTTTTTAATTCTCACAGCATTCATACGTTAATTTCATTTCCAAAAAAAGTTCAGGGTTGATACCTTAAAGATCTGGCTTTTGCATTACAATGACACTAGAGATAGTTTAAAATAGTAAAACAAATTTTGAGTTAAAATTTAAAATGCATGTCTTCCACTTTCATGTGATCTGTGTTGACAGTGACCCCGACAAGCACTATTTGATGGACGAGTATGAGCGTGTGATGATTCCAGTGTGTGAAAGAGAACCGAGCTCCATCATCGCCTTCGCTCTCAGGTGACAGCTGCCTTCTCTTTGTCCCAGCTCAGCCCTTTTGTAAAAGAAAATAGGAATAAAATGGTTTCAGAATGTAAATATTTAAATGTGTGATGTTTTTTCATTGATTTCAGCTGCAAGAAATATAAAACAGCGCTGGAAGATCTGTCCAAGATGTCAAACATAGGCGGTGATGAGATCTTGCAGGTCACAAGGTACGCAGGAGTCCTGTTAGAAATCAGAAATATTGTTTCAAGACAATTGTGAAAATAAGTCATTTAAGTCAACTGTAGGTATCTAACTATTACTGTAGGCCCAAGGGCTATGGATGTTTTTAGCTCCGTAACTACAGCAATAGCAGCTGGCATGGCCAAGGAGGAAGTGGTATCTTCCATTGACTGGAGGGCCAGTGGTTCGAACCATGAACCATTGGTGTGTGAGTGTAGGTGAGAATAGGTGGCACTTTAGATTGTCGTCTCTGCCACTTGTGTGTGAGTGGGTGAATGTGAAAGTGTTATAAAGCTGTCTGAGTCAGTAGACTCGAAGGGTTCTGTTTAAAAGCATTTACCATTCTTTTTCTCTTCAGTGCTGGGGAGAGTCGGGCTAAGGGTAGCCCTGCCAGGCCCAGCGAGTCAGTCTCATGCCAGCATAGCCGCAGCAGCACAGATGCTGATCCCCTCAGTAAGTGTTCAGGTGTACATAACAAATGTACATGTAGGATGTTATTAAAAGCTTCACATTCTCATTTTATTCAGAGGATGCAGACTTGGCTGATAAACAGAAGAAGCAGACCCTGAATCCACATATTGAGCTGCGTGAGTGTTTGTTCCTCTGACGTTTGCGCACGCTCAGATAGTCTTCAGCCTGTAACTATGACTGTGACTCTGTGTGATGACAATGTTAACTTCATCTGCTGTAGAATTCTCTGATGCCAGTGCCAAGTTTTATTGTCGAATCTACTACGCCCAGGAGTTTCATAAAATGCGTGAAGAGATCATGGAGAGCTCTGAAGAAGATATAGTCCGCTCACTGTCCCACTGTGTCAACTGGCAGGCTCGTGGAGGAAAGTCTGGAGCTGTTTTCTATGCAACTGAAGGTAGTATCAAATATCTCAAAGATAAATGTCACTACCCCTGACATAATGACACAGCGGCTAGAACATCTTTAGTTTCAGTCAAGCGATGTGTCATGTGGGGGAAATTTTGTTCTGATATAAAAAATATGAAGAAAATTATGAACTCAGCAGAAGGGATCGAGTTTAACATATTCTATATATGTACGATTAAGGGATACTGTAGTTATTACAATATGTGCATAGCTTGTTTTAAAAGCAAATTTAAAAAACCTATCAATAATGTGTCACTCCCATCTCCTATTCTGTGACCTGTCAGATGACCGCTTCATCCTTAAGCAGATGCCAAGACTGGAGGTGCAGTCCTTCCTGGACTTTGCTCCGCATTACTTCACCTACATCACTGGAGCTGTGCAGCAGAAAGTAGGTGTCCGAAAGAAAAGTTTGTATATGGGCTTCACTACCTGTGTTTAAGTCTATGCAAAGTTTGACTTTCAGTCTGTAACAACCAACTTTATTTGAAGCGGCCAACAGCCCTGGCAAAGATCCTGGGTGTTTACAGGATTGGTTACAAGAACTCCCAGAACAACACAGAGAAGAAACTTGACCTTCTTGTAATGGAAAATCTCTTTTATGGACGCAAAATGGCTCAGGTAAGGTAGTCAGTACAACACAGTACAGTGAATTCACTTAGGTTTTTTTTTTTTTTGTTGTTCTCATTTAACAAAAAAATACATGTCTTCGACTCAATGTATAATGCTTAATTTAAGAAAAAATATGCAGTGTTTAATACCCAGCTTCACTCTGATACTGCATATTGTGATTGCTCTCCCACTGTGGATGAAGAAATCTAAAACATATCACAAGTTAAAAAGAGAAATCCACCATGAAAGCTACCCATGCCAACTTCCTGCCTGGCAACAACTATAAACCCATACCTTTCCAATTAAGAATAATGCATGTTAACAGTCAAATATGTGATTTTCATCAGAGGGGGTGTTTAAAGCTGCAACCTGATGGACAGGACAGCAGATGTAGCTTGTACAATCTTAATGATGCAACAGAATATTATTGGACCTTATCGGTGAATGCCACGTTATTTGCCAGTGCTCCAATACCAGTCAAACATGTCCATAGTAGGTTGATTCTGATAGCCAATTAGTCAGTGCATATATGTGATTGTCTTATTTCAGTTGTGAATTTAGTCTCAAGTTGACCCTTGGAGGTTCTTTTAGTGATGAAATTGTTCAGATTCCCTATGGTGTCCGTGCCTTTATCTCCTCAAGGCTGGACTACTGCAATGCACTCATCATTGACATTTTCAGCAAGAGCCTTTAAAAGTGAAGGTGTCTAAATATGACCAAATTATCCCTGCCCCTCATTACCTATACTGGTTGCCTGTCTCCTCTCGGACCACTTTCCAAATATTTCTCCTTACACATAAGTTTCTCCACGTTAATGCCCCTCCATACCTCAAAGCCCTTCTTGTTCCTCAGACCTATGTCTGTAATCTGCAGTCCAGCAACACCACCTCGTTCATGCACCAAGGACTAAGCTGCAGACCAAGGGATTTGGACTTCTGCTTGGCCGCACCCTGTTTGTGGAACAGTTGGCTGCACCAGTTCACAGACTGCTGAAATCTTTTATTTGGCCCTGAAAACCTTTTTATTTAAGGGTGCATAAAATTATTTCTGTAAAAAATAACTGCTGTTCATCTTTTTGGTGTTTAGTATATATTAATTAGCTTGTTTTCTCACCTTTCTGGTTTTGGGGTTTTATCGTTCAAAACCCTTGTGGTATTTTATATATGCCTGGCTGGATATTTCCTCTTCTTTTGTGCTCTGTTAATAGTAAATACTAAAAAGCATTTATTTATGTAGCACTATTCTTGTCATCTTGACCACTCAAAATGCTTTTACAATACAGGTCTGTATTTACCCATTGTGGCAGTGACTACCTCGCAGGATGCCACCTGCTCATATAGAGTGTTAACATTTACACACACTGATACACAGAAGGCGCCGCATCTGAAGCAAATTTGGGCTTTATTGTCTCACTTCGACATGTAGACTGCAGAGGTCTGGGATCAAACTACCAAACTTTCCAATCACTGGACAAATGCTCTACCAACTGAGCCTCAGCTGCCCAATTAATATGTTTTTACCTTGTAATTTTGAGATGTGTTTACTCTGTGGCACTTTGAGGCTTGTTCCAAATGAAAAGTGTGCTATAAATAAAATGTCTTATACCGTAATGTAAAGACGGACTCAGGGAAGGAAAGCTGCGAGGTTGTGCTGCTGGATGAGAACCTTCTGAAATTGATTCATGACAACCCGCTGTATATCCGCTCCCACTGCAAGTCTATACTACGAGCCGCCATACATAGTGACGCCTATTTCCTCTCCAGCCACCTAATCATCGACTACTCCCTGCTGGTGGGGCGGGACGATGCAACTGATCAGATGGTGGTCGGTATTATAGGTGAGATGATGATGTTGAGATTGAGTTGTCCGTGAACCCTCGGTTTCCTGTAACCCTCCTGTTGCTCATGTTTCATCTGTGATATGATATTTGTTGTTGGGGTTGCACAGTGTTTTCTCTTTTATTCCTCTCTGCAGACTACATCAGGACATTTACCTGGGACAAGAGACTAGAGATGGTAGTCAAATCCACTGGAATCCTGGGGGGTCAAGGCAAGTCTTGTTTACCATCTGTCTCCTCTGTCTTTTGAATACACTGGAATGAACATGGTGTCATTTTAGCTTCTTTTTAAGAATTTACCGGTGAAGTTTCAGTACACATTACGTATAAAGTAGAGGTACCCAATATGGGATTGTTGAAGCTAAAATTAAATATAATATTAATATAATTCGGAAATGATAACAATGCATTTTGTTTTTGTCAGTGAGTCTTCAAATTTGTTAAGGAGTAACGATTGTTGTACTCAAGCAAAGTGTTTCACATATTTACTTACACAATAAGACGAATATTCATCGTAAATATGATGAAAATAGAACATCAAAAGAAAAAAATCCTAGAAATTGCATTACTAGAAGCCATAAAACACAAATACTTCAAAAATATTAACATAAAAGCTGTGTATAAGCAACATTCTCCAACTGATAAGTCAGCTGAGTTAATATTATCAGCCATGATTCTGAGTTGCTGCAGGGTCAGTAAATTCTTGATCACCTGGACACCCTCTTATTGGTTCAGAAAGCATTGTTACTCTGCAGCATGGTTATATTTAGTCAGTGGTTTGGGTCAAATAGCCACACTCCAACATTTAGCATGTGTTCCAGTTATGGTGCAGAAAGGCCTTCAAGGCTAACTTAGCTTACTTTTGTTTTTTCCCTGTGTGTCTACTGTTTGTTTCTTGAACCCATTTGTGTCTTTGTTAACTTTTTGTTCCATGTGGTTCACAGATGCAGACATACTGATTGTTATTAAATCCATGCTATTTAATGTTCACAATACCTTTGCAGTATGTCAGAATATACACAGCATTCCATTGACTTATTTTCTTATGTTTCATCATCCTCACAACCAAACTTACATACTCCCTCTATCCAAACACCTTGTGCAGGTCACAATGGACAGTTGAGAAAGAAATTGGCATTTGGGTTGCTTTTACAAGACCAATCAACTGTCAGCTAGTGGTACTAGTGTGGCACCCCTGAACTCCTTTTGTTTCAATGTGCACCCATATACAGTGCGATAATATTTGCTCAAGTAATGCTGTGGTGTGTTGTGCTGTTCAGGGAGGATGCCGACTGTGGTTTCTCCAGAGCTGTACAGAGCTCGTTTTTGCGAGGCTATGGACAAATACTTCCTGATGGTACCTGATCACTGGACTGGCCTGGGTATCAACTGCTGAGCACATATCCAAGTGAAAAAATACAAATGGAAAAACTCACAGGTGCGCCACCCACATAAATCAGTTTACTGACAAGAAGCCTCATTGTGTGAGCTCTCTTACCCAGACCACAAGCGCACTGGATGCTATCAATGCTGGAATATGGTAAAAAGCAGTACGCAGCACAGTTTCACTCCACAGGGGCAGGACTATACTCTTATATGTGTTTTTACCTGTTCTCGGGACCCTTGTTGCAGTATTACCATGATTATTTTTCCCTCTCTGGATTCCTGATGTTTCATAAAGGTTTTGTTTTATTAGTGCCATGAGTTCAAGCATTTCAAGAAGACCAACTGAAACCATTCCAACATGTGGGTATAGTTTGGTAAACAAACATATTAATGTAATTTAAAGTTTGTAAATGTACAGAGGTTGTGTGACTATTAAAAGATTATTAACACCAATACACTAAAGCTGTCATCTGTCTTTGTCAACAAGCCAGAAATTATCAAATGAAGTGATGAAAATGGATTGATTGGATGCATACTCTGATGCATACTTACCATTTCAGTTTGCTCTTGTGTCATTTTGGCTGTGTTTAGATGGAGCTTTTTGTCTGAAAAAAAGCTGTAGAATCATGCTCTACACTGCCTACTCAGTACCAAACAACTGACAGAAAGCGGTTAATACTGGAATTACTCCCATTACCCAACTCTAAATGACTAATAATGTTGTTCATTCATTGCTGCATAAGCAACTAGCTGTTTTTTAACCAGTTAAAAATATTATGAATATTGGAATCACCAAATATTAACTAATAAAAACTGAGTTGATGAAAATCATACGAATTGAAAGATGGAGTGGTAACAATGTTAATAGGAGTGATAAAACTGGACTGAATAAAAGAAAAAAAAAAAACAACAGAATAATACAGGAAATATGTCATTCAAAATGCAATTCACAGAACAAAATGGTCACAGGCAATTTAGAGGAATTTCTCTTTGCACTCAGCACATCTGTACAGACTGTCTTGAGGTCTTCCTAAGCAACTTCTTAGTATAATATACCAAGCCTCTTTCAACACTTGCCAGAGTTTTACTTAACATTTAGGCTGTCCATTTTTTTTTCCTGTCTTGTATACACATTTCCTGTATTTTCTTAATATAATAAAGAGAATAAGAAATAACCATACATTTATTACAATATCGCAAAAACAACAAATCTAATAGACTAGACTTTTACACAGTACTGTATTATTTATATTTAATTTCCCTTTTGTCAAATGTATACTTTGGATATACAGTAAAAGCTGCCAACCTCTACACTGACAAGAGGTCCGAATCCTTCAACTAGCTGTGGATATGGTAATTTTGGTTGTAATTGGTTTGGTTTGGTTGTAATTTCATAGGTAAAAGTAACAACTTAATAGAATCTTAGTGCTTAACAAACTAAAATTCCTCAAAACACAAAAGCACATCAAAGCCACAGGACAAACGATATGTGGAGACAAGATGTCAGCGGTCAACTCGAATTGAGTCCAGTGAAAAAGGTACAGTTGTGTTCAAAATAATAGCAGTGTGTTTAAAAATGTGAGTAAAGCTCAAAATCCTTATAATAGTTTTTTTTCCATGCGTTGGGAACACTGCACATTATATTCTACATCAAAACATGAAGAAAAATGTATCAATGTTTTAATTACTTTATAGAAAATGAAGAAAAATTCATATTGGACTGTTAAAAAAAAATAGTGTCTGCATTTTTCATTACACACTCCAATATTTACTGTATAAACTGAAAAAATCTTTAGGATTTAGCATTCCTGTGAATTTGGTTTTGCCTCAGAAACAACATTTTTGATGTCACCCGACAAGTTTTCTATCGGATTAAGGTCTGGGGATTGGGCTGGCCACTTCATAACTTTAATTTTGTTGGTCTGGAACCAAGATGCATGCTCGCTTACTGGCGTGTTTGGGGTCATTGTCTTGTTGAAACACCCATTTCAAGGGCATTTCGTCTTCAGCATAAGGCAACATTACCTCTTCAAGTATTTTGATATATCCAAACTGATCCATGATCCCTGGTATGCGAGAAATAGGCCCGACACCATAGTAAGAAAAACATCCCCATATCATGATGCTTGCACCACCATGCTTCACTGTCTTCAGAGTATACTGTGGCCTGAATTCAGTGTTTGGGGGTCATCTGACAAACTGTCTGCAGCCCTTGGACCCAAAAATAACAATCTTACTTTCATCAGTCCACAAAATGTTTCGCCATTTCTCTTTAGGCTAGTCGATGTGTTCTTTGGCAAATTGTATCCTCTTCAGCACGTCTTTTTTTTTAAAAGTGGGACTTTGTGGGGGCTTCTTGCCGAGAAATTAGCTTCACACAGGCATCTTCTAATTGTCACAGTACTCACAGGTAACTTCAGACTGTCTTTGATCTCCCTGGAGCTGATCATTGGCTGAGTCTTTGCCATTCTGGCTGTTATTCGATCCATTCAAATGGCAGTCTTCTGTTTTCTTCCACGTCTCTCCAGTTTTGCTTTCCATTTTAAAGCATTGGAGATCATTTTAGCCGAGCAGCCTATCATTTTCTGCACTTCTTTATACATGTTCCCCTCTCCAATCAACTTTTTAATCAAAGCACTATGTTCTTCTGAACAACGTCTGGAACGACCCATTTTTCTTAGGTTTTCAGAGAGAAATGCATGTGCAACATGTGCTGGCTTCATCCTTAAATAAGGGGCACCTGATTGACACCTGTTTCTTCACATAATGAATGACCTCACTAATTGAACTCCACACTGCTATTATTTTGAACACGCCCCTTTCAATTAACTATTCAATTACACAGACTCAGGAGCATGCAAATATCGAATGTTGGGTCTGCTGGTTTTCTATGACTCTTATTACACCTACGGGTAAATTATTTGCCATGTAATAATATAATTTCTACCGAAAACAGTGATTGATCTGGTTAGTCATGTTGGACTGCTATTATTTTGAACACAACTGTAGGTCTTCAGCAAAAACTTGAACGTTTGAATGGTCCGAACAGTTCTTATATGAATAGGTCAATATTCCACAGATTAGGGGCAGCCACTGAAAATGCTCGGGGTTGCCTCTATGTTTGAGTCTAGACTTGGAAACATCCAGAACCATCTGACAGGACGACCTCAGAGCTTTAACTGGAGTATAAATGTGTAACAAATAACATAAATAAGGAGGTGCTAAGCCATTTATAACCTTAAACACAAGTAGTAAATCATAATCTATCCTGACGTGGACAGGAAGCTAGTGGAGTGAGACTAAAGCTTGAGTAATGTGCTCATGTTTTCTTAGTCCCAGTTAGAAGCCTAGCAGCATTTTGCACTGTCTGTAGTCCACTAAGAGACAACTGATCTAAACTCACAAAGAGTTACAAGGGCTGCAGTGAGTCTTATTAGATTTTAACAGCAAGAAAATTTTTAATATATATTTATATATATTTGCACATCATCCACAAAACAATGGGAGAAGTTATATTTCTGAAAAAACAGAACCCAAGGGCACCATATACAAGGAGAACAGTAAGGGACCCAAAATGGACCCTTGGGGTACCCAATAGGGGAGAGGGATGACAGAAGAGAATCAGCCAAGTTGAACAGAGACTCTCCTATTTGTCAAATAAGACTTGAACCATTGAAGGGGTGTACCCCTTAATGCCCACACATTTTTCAAGTCGGGATAAAAGAATGGAGCGGTTGACTGTATCAAATGCAGCAGACAAATCTAAAAGCTGAGTTCCCTGACTCAACAGTCAAGAGATCATTTAAAAAAAAATTTCAGTACTGTGAAAGGGCTTAAATCCAGACCAAAACTTAATATAAAAAGGGGAGCTTAGAAACTGGTCTAAAATTGGAAATAACTGAAGGATTCAGGATTTTTTTTTTTTTTTAAAAAGAGGTTGCACAACTGCATGTTTAAAACCAGCTGAAATACACCCTTAGCTGAGAGATATGTTAACCAAAGTTAAAGCTGTGACCAATTAACCTAACCCCCATCTTGCATGTTTTTGGAAAGTGAGAGGAAGCAAGAGTACCCGGAGAGAACATGCAAACTCAACACAGAAAGGCCCTGACCCGGGAATCGAACCCAGGACCTTCTCGCTGTACGGCGACATTGCTAACCACTGTTTCAAAGGAGACTTGGAATGTTTTTTCTCGCAGCTTGTCTGCAGGTGCGTCTGAGAGAGCGAGTACAGTCTTCCAGCCAGAGCTTTTGTGCACTTCAAAGGAGCAACAATATCCAATACAGTCAAAGAGGCTGATGAGCCTCTCAACACTTGTATCACTGTCATCCAGCGTGTACCCGACAGTGTTAAAAGCAACAGAAAACTGGGGGGCACTTAAAGGGTCAATCGCTCGTTTATGGCGTGCGTGGGCACACGTCGAAACAATCGACAGGAAACAAAGTTAATCAAACCGGCAGATGATCTGAAAGACATGTCACAGATTTCACTGATGTCTATAAACCAATTGATGACACAATGTCCAGTGTGTGTCCTTTTTTCGTGTGTCGGGCCAGTGACAGACTGAGTGAGGTTAACAAAATCTCTGACTGGCAGTCCTGACACACAGCACAAGTATATTAAAATCACTTACAATTAAAACCCCATCATATTCCAACACAACCCCTGCAAAGTCCTGAATAAAATCCTTATTAAACTTTGGTGGACACAGGTGAACACCAGGTAAACCTTGAATTTTAACCAGCACAACACTGCGTTTTCCCCCTTGTCTGAAGCATTTCTTGTGTGGAATAGCAGCAGGTAGGTGGCGCAGTTACGCAGGTATACCTGAGAGGAGGGGAGGAAGGATTGCTGTCCTATCTTCCATCATCATTCATTAACAATGTCTCACTTCCGATGTCGATGAGTGTTTGCCGATTATAGATGAGTAGAGCAGTGACATCTTGACGGCACATACAGTGAAATAAAACGATAGTAAACAACAAACTGAAGACAGAAGAGACAAAAGAGACATCTCGCCCGCCTTAGGGTTTTTCTAATGTAAATTAAATATATTAGTTGTTGCCGTGTTGTTAAAAACATATTATTTTGCTGTTAGATTAACAAAAATGGATATCACTGTATGTAATGAAATAAATCTTCAGGTCGTAAAATTCAGCTGAGGGAAGAAAAATACAACAGTAACTTCAAACTGATGTTTTTTTTATTGTACAATTTATATAAAACATGGTAGCTGACAAACAGCCCTCAGCATATCATACTGCATAAGGAACTGGTATGAAAATCATCAAATACATAACAAAAACGATTGTCAGGACTGGTGAAGATCATTTTCTAAAAGAATGTTAATACTGGCAGACAGATTCAATCTCAGCAGGGACAGAGAAGGACTGTGCTTGTTAATGATGTGTGCTATTGCCTACTGGAGTCATCTCTATTTTAACAGATATACAACTAATCAGTTCATTATCATACACAAAGTCCATTCTGGAAAGATGGCTCATTTTTGTTTCACATCCTTCTTCAACAGTTTAGGATGGACATGTCACACTGTGCTTATGTCCTCTATATATTTCTTCATACAAAGCTTTACGCTACTATTCATATCAGTACCTAAGCTACTACACTCTCATACACACAACTGACTTAAAAGAGAAGTCTGTAGATATTCTATAATTTTCCTACTGTTGACAAAGCCCAAAACCAACTGACTGATCAAATTTTAAAATGTGTGAATATACTGATAAAAAGAGCTCCACTACCATCCAAAAACGCTGTAGTCCCCAACTTTTTTGCCTTTACTCTCAGTTGAGCGCTCAGCTTTTACAGGACCAACTGTCACTATACTGTCTGCTGATGTTACCTGGGCTGTGTAATCTTTGGCTCTCACTGTAATGACTGAATTGGCAGCAAAATTAAGATGTCCTACTCTGTGAATTGAGGATTTACTTTGACTAAACCACAAGAAGGTTTAAGTTTTATTTCCTTTATGTCTTGTTTAAATGAAATGCATTTTAAAATGAGTTAAAACAACTTTGTTTCAGTAGGGCAAAAGAGAGAAAGACAGTATACGGCTTTTCTGTTTGGTAAGGAAAAGAGGCATATGAATATTTCATTTCTTGTCAGCTTTTTTTGTTTTGTTTATTACTTGGTTAAATGGTCAGAGAGCTTGTGAAACTCTTGCTAGCTAGTTTGCATTCTAACTTCATAAAATAACTAACAGAATACACAGACTTCTTTGATATAATGCCAACACTACTCTTTCTTCACAATCTGTTAATAATGTTAGTTTATATTTTGAACATTCTGAACTAGAATTATTGCCAGGTTTGACATTGAACCTGTCAACTTCTGAAAGTAATGATGGGCAAACTTAACTGTTGGTTTTCTCACGGGATTTGTTGACCAGAACAAAATTATAGAATATAACCAGCCTTCAAAGAGAGAAAACATTGGAGTAAGACAAAAAAAAACAAAAACAAAAAAAACATCTGCATAAGGGCCCCCCTCAAAGGTCAAAATCCTTTCGTTCACTGCAACATAATTGTCGACATTAAGCAAACAGTTCAGCCTAATAAAAGAAAAAAAAATGTTGTCTTGTGGTTTTGGTTTCATTTATCCAGGTTTTGAGATGACACCTGTCTCCATCCCATTACAGTGGACTGATTAAAATATTTGTTTGCTAAGTAAAACTCAAAATGTACCAGCTCTTGTAAATAATGAAGTCATGATTATTCTGGATACTTGATTAGTCCATAGTGATTTCTGTTGACTGGCTGGTGGAGTCATAATAATGGCAGCTAAACAAAGACAAAAAAAATAATAAAACATGTTCACTGTGAGTTCTACAGATGTTCCTGAGTAAATGCAGCTTAGCTAAACATTCTCATTTAAAGGTCAATGTAGTATAGGATGTTTGTCCATTGTTATCCATCCTGCCCATGTCCCTTTTCCATTGTTTCTGATTTCCAGCCTGTTGGCTGTATCGTTTATTCTTTTAATTAAAGCAACAAAAATACTGTAAAACTTGTATTTCAGTTATGGTCTGAGTCAAGTATCTCAAAACCTGGACAAATCTGCAGAGATACCACCAGGGTTGAGTGACTAAAATGATTTTTTTGAACTGAGTCTTTAATTATAGCAAATCTATAATCTACTAACATAAGATTTGTTGTCAAAGAAAAACAAAATGAACTGACATCAAGGCACTGGGCATATTTGCGACAATGGCACATCGCTGGTAGGTGGACAAAAGAGAGGAAAGGAGAGAGAAGTGGTCAAGGCCCTGTGTTAATCAACATTTAAACACTGACAGTATTTTTACCATCATGTCACACACAATAAATACCACAAATAACTGAAAAAGCTCTTCATTGCTTAAAAATATGGATCATCTAGGCTTGTATGATTAAATGTGTAGAGCTGCCCAAGTGAGAAAAAGGTTTCTGCTGGTTGTACTGGTCTAGAGTTCGCAGCCATGCACTACAGGTAGGGAGGACCATGAGTTCAAACTTTGCATGAGGCCATTTACGGCCATAGAAGCCATAAATTTTACATAAACCCAGTGTCATCATTGGATACATCCCAGTTCCCTTTTAGCTCCTGACTCTTTCATTGCATCAGCCTCAACTCTAATACGCTGACACCATGAAGGTCTTTCCAACCCAAGAAAAAAAATTTTAACCCCCCCCTCAAAGACCAATTACCTAATGATGAATGATAACTAAGAGTAAAGATAGAAAGGTATATCCTTTAAATCCGATTCTAAGCCACATCATTACTGGGACAAAGTGCAAAATTGAAATGTGATACAACTCTCACCTACAAATAGGTCCAGTTCCAATTTGGATTCAAAGTTTCAGGTTCTTTCAGTAACTAATGTCTGTAATCTCTGAAATTGAATACACTTAGAACCTCTTTGTACAACTGCCCTTTCGCCTTGCCTCAGTCTCTTATTAGCAGAGAGTTACAGGGGAAAAAACAGACATCAACAGCAGTAGTTGAAATCAGATGTAGACAATGACTGCAGTTACAATGAATTCTTATTTTGTGGATTCTGACATCTGTAGTTTCATCACATCCTGTCAGATAGTTCATTGTCTTGCCTTCTGGCATGCCAAATGAAAGGAAAGGAAGACATCCAAGAAAAGATAGAAATACATCTTATTTGATTTTCTTTTTTTGGAAAGGTGTGTGTGAGATGAATAGTGACCAGTTAATATATCTATTTGTAACTATGTATGTGACATCAATGTTAAATGACAATAGTGGGACAAAGTAAACTTTTAGTTTACAACTCTGTAATGACAGAGGTAATGTTGTCTAACAGCTGACAGATTCCATTGCTCCGTAAATTTGGGATAGTTTTATTAAAATTAAAATTGTCCCTGGTAGTATTATGTCCAAAACCATTAGCAAGGCGTAGCTTGCTGGCTACAGGCATCAAAACACGCATTTGGAGAAAGCATGAGTTTCTGAACCAAAATTCATTGTACTACATTTTCATCTAAATTCAAAGTCGGGTCAAAGTAGATGATGACAAAACATCAACGTGAGAATACAGTTCAACCATACAGTTCAACCTCAACTTATATTGGCACAAATCTCTCATCACATCAAGGATGGTGGTGAACAGGTGGTGAACATTTATTAAGCTGCCACTGAAAACTGTCAAGAATATGAGGGTTTGACGAGTGGATATGGAAATTGGATGTGAGTTCGATAAAATGTCATATGACTTCACTCTTACTCTCTCATTTACCAAAAATATTTTGTGTTGACTGTAGGTCTGATTATCAAAGAAGCCCTAAAACTAATATTGCAATCGGTGAAGGGGTCAAAAGTCTGTGTTCTTTAAACTATAAAAACTAATTTTAGAGATCAATCTGGAATATTTTCTTTCGGTACCTTGTTAAATTATATTATTTGAGATATTTTTAAAAAACTTAAATTTTTCCTAATATGTTAAGGCTTATAAATATTTTTTATTTTATAAACTACAATGTGTCATTATTCTCATTCGAAATATTTGATGAGGAAATTTACAGGATGCAGCAACAAATGCAACAAGTATTTAATTTAGCAAGGCCAGTAGAAATGGCTTTTGTATGCATTTATAGCTGCAACAGAGACCTGATTTGCTCACATCCTTTCAAGAAGGAAATACATATTGAATGAAGGGAACTGTGATGTACCCAGTGTTTCATAACCTCTTTCCTGCTCAATAATTTAACTAATAAACATCTTACTGAAGGTTGCACACTTCACATTCCAGCCACAGTTCTTTAAAATTTAAAAGCAAAAATTTGTGCTTCAGTTGTTAATAGTTGAACAGAAGATCTACGTACCTCTTCTTGTGACCCTCCGGTACAAGGTAATTATTCATGTGTGGAAGTCAAATATTTGGTACAACAACCAGAAATCATAAAAGGTTACAATTACACACAGATCTGTTAATGGTCTACTTCAATGTTACAAATAGTTAATATTGGCTTTTTTCTTTTTCTTTTTTTAATAAGACAGTATGAGTCTCAGAGGCAAGTTGCAATGCCATGCAGAGACTTAGTACTGACATTGGCTTGGATATAAGCACCTACAAGTAGGATGGAAAAACTGTGGTGTAACACAAGCATGCAGCCCATTTCCAATCCAAATTAGATTCTTCATCAGCGACAGCTTCAACTTCCTGTCAGCTACTCTGCTAGCCAACTTTGGAACAGGAGGAAGAAAAGCTATTCCGTAGATCAAAGCTGTGCCTACCCTGCTCCATCAACAGTGCTTGTGGCACTCGTCAGGGAGATTGAGGATACAAATTTTAGATACACAACTGGAGGTAGGAGGGCAGAAGGGTGTTGTTGTAGGGTCAGAAGGTTTCGGAGTCCTCTGAGTCATTTTCGTTGGTTCCCTCACTGGAAGGTACAGAGGGGTTCCTGGGGCTTCATGTGCCCGGTGGACCAGTGCCTGGGCCTTTACCCATCTAGCGGGGCAGCTGCCTCAGCAGGGAGCCTGGGGAGGGAGCCCCGGAGCTGCAAGGAGAGCAGAAAGGCATCATGGTACCCAGAATGAGAGCCAGACATTCAGCCACCTCTCTGCTAGGAGCACAAGCCAGAGCAGGGGTCAGACCTGAAGTATAGAGACAGAGAAAGGAGATGGGGTAGGGGTGGCGGGGAAGAACCATAGGGTCGAAAAGAGGGGAAGAGGAAGACATGGACGTGGAAGAAGCAAGGAAGGTCCAGCGGAAGACAAAGGAGGAATGGGGGACGGAGCAGCATTCCATTAGAGCTCAGCCAGCTGACACAGTATGCAAACAAACATATAAACATAATAGATACACAAGATAAACACACAACACATGAAAAGCAAACAAGCACTGACTTTGCGCTTTCAGGGTTCCCACTGTCAGCATCACTTGGTGAGGTTTCCGTCACTGTCAGCTTCCCTGTGTGGCATATCAGTCACTATTAGCGTCACTGCGTGGCATCTTCGCCACTGTAAGCGTCATTTCATGGGGCCTTCGCCACTGTCAGTGTCACTGCATGGGGTCTTCATCACTGTCATAGTAACTTCATTGGATCTTCAACACTGTCAGCATCGCTTCGTGGGGTCTCGCACAATGTCAGCATTACTGCATGTGGTCTCAGTCACTGTTACCGTCACTATGAGGGGTTTCGGACACTGTCAGCATCACTTCATGGCGCCATGGTCACTGTCAGTGTCCCTGTGTGGGGTCTCGGTCACTATCAGTGTCACTACCTGGGGTCTAAGTCACTATCAGCGTCACTTCATGGGTTTTGATCACTTTCAGCGTCACTGCCTTGGGTCTCAATCACTGTCAGCATCACTGTTTGGGGTCTCAGTCGCTGTCAGCGTCACTTCATGGGGCATAGACACTGTCAGAGTCACTGTGTGGGGTCTCGGTTACTGTCAGCGTCACTTCATGGGGCATAGTCACTGTCAGAGTCACTGTGTGGGGTCTCGGTTACTGTCAGCGTCACTTTGCAGGGCTGTGGTGACTGTCAGAGTGTGAAAACAGAAACGTAGTTGGTCCTCTAGCGGCTTGAGGCTACATTAGCCAATGCTAGCTTAATAACACACTCCAAGGAAAGTAGTCTCAGTAGTCAAGTTGAATTGTGGGTAATGTACAGTAGGCATCAAGTTTTTGTATCTTTAATTATATACTTATGATATGTACTTTATTACTTGAGTGTGACATGTTAAATGAGTGCAAATATAACTCAGTGTTTTAAAATGATTTGAAAACTTTCTAAAAATAAAACTTTCCAATCAATAGATGCTTGTAATCAGTCAGAACACAGTTTTCATGGATTGAAAATGTTGTTGTACATAATTATGGGCTTCAAAGGACATAATTATTAGGGTACGAACCATAAACTTAAACGTCCCTGTTTTTCCTTTTGTCAGCATATGTTAGCCCCTAATTTCCTAATTTCCTTTCACAGGCTGTCACCTTCAAGTGAAAGATATATTTTTTAAAATAGAATAACTGATATAATAATAGAATTTTTATTTATTATAAGGTTAAAACAACTTACAACCTCCATCCATGCCTAACCAGACTCACATAATATACTGTATGATGTGAATTGAAGGAATTTAATAAAAAGGTGTCTTGTTTTGTTCACGTGGCCCAACAACAATCAACAGAAGCTGAGATGAATCCTTCAATTCAGCATCTGTAAGCTTGTGTGGGACTATAGCATTATGTCATTTAATGTGGAAAACCGAGTCCAGTTCCTTCTGTGTTCACATGCTTGGTCAATAAAGGTGATTCTGACAGAACAGATAAAGCATCACACACATCTTCATGGTGACAGAAAACCTGAAACCATAATACCTCCACCAATGGCTATCACAGTACCGTGGTGTAAAAAGTACTAAACAATGGTGAGGAGCCACCACATGTGTAGGCTGACAAAAGATTAAAGATGAACTTCTTTCATGTTTGGAAAGTCATCTTGAGTAGAATCCTACTCCAAATATAAAACTAGTGTAAACCCCTTTTAAATACAGAGTCGTTTGCGGCATACATGGGCAAAAACATAAAAACAGTATGTCAAGCCAAGTTCATGCTGGAACACAGGAAAACATACAGTACATGCTCAACAGCAACCATGACATGTAATGTTTAGCTGTCCTAGAGGAGAACAGGCTCCAGACCTACCATTCTCATCTATCTTCTGAACACTGGCGCCTTGCAACAGCAGCATCTGGACTGCCTGCTTCAGACCACTTCGAGCCGCCAGGTGGAGAGGACTGCAGACACAGACAGAAGAAAGTAATATAAAGCAGTTTCATTCAACTGCATCTCCAAACGTATGATTATAGGACTGAAAAATTCTTTTGGTGGTGGTTTTAGACACTTACGTTTGCAGCGCTGCATTTGGAGTATTTATGAGTGCAGAGTCAGACAGCTTCTGCAGGATCATCATCACACAGTCTTCTTTTCCCTGTTATGAGAACAAAGACTTAGAGTGAACAAAAACAATGGTTAAGATGCTGCTCAGTAATAAATCCACAGAGATTATTTGTAAAAAAAAAAAAAAAATTCTACAGGGCTTTTTAAGGACTTCCAGCTCATTGTTTATGTCTAGGCACAATCTTACAATTTTACAATCTTATTTGTGTCTGGTCAGGAGATACTTCCAGTAAAAACACCTAAATACCAATGTACACTATCTGCTCAGCGTTGAGCCGCAGATAGACATACGGTAAAGCATTGGAAGAGAAGAAAATGAAAACTGGAGCTGGTTAGTCCAGGCATTAATATTACGAAAAGATTACTGTTCAGTTATTTGGTCAAACACAACAGAATCTAATTTGAATAGATTGCAAGTAACACAAAACAAATCAGCTCGCATTGTTCTTCAGTTCCCATACAGAACAAGAGTAAGTTCAACTAGAAAATTCCTCGCAAGGAATTTTGAACACGTGCCCTGACATTTGGCCGTGGTCCTTTGGCTTTGGCTTGGTCCCTGACTTGTGATTAATCACTTCAGTTACCTGGCACTAGCTTAGGATTGTTGCTGTTACAATCAGTTAGCTGTTGTTAACTTGAGTTACCTCTTGCTAGCTTCAATCTTGAAATCGCTGCTGCTATCTTTAATTAGCTGCTATGATCTTCAGTTGGCTCCAAATAGCCACAATTAGTTAACATTAGCTTCACTGAGCTCCGATTAGCTTCAATTCACAGGCCTTAGCTTCAGTTAGTTGCTGTTAGCTAGAGTTAGCTTGAGATTTCTCAAATTGGCTTTAGTTAGCTGTCTTTAGCATTTTATTTCAGAGTGTGCTCACATTCATTTTTCCCCTCGGAACAATTATGAGGTGTGTGTTTGTCTGTGTCACAGACAAACAGACCAAGGCAACAGGCATTTCATGTACAATAGCTCATCATTTAAATGTGGTCAAGTAGCACAGTAAATCCACTAATCAGAAGAGGCACACTTAGGTTTACAGCTGTTCTCATGTAACTGACACCCCACTCTAAATGCTGTGAAAGACAGAGAGATTTTAAAGGGAAACCGCTCGGAAGAGTAATTGTTGTCAGAAAACTGTAGGTAGCATTGTCTAACTGACCACATTTTGAGCATCCTAACATCGTCCTGAAGAGATGGGTATAAAATTTGTGTAGGTAGAGTTCAAAATTTGGAAAGCACAGCGAAAGAAAAAAGTGGGTCGTTCTCGGTTTTGTCTACATTTTCTCAAGTTAGTTTATAATGGATACATTCTTATGTGAGAGTCGGCTGGTCGTCCTGTCACTCTTGGGCTCCCTGAGCCAAAAATATAAGTCTGTGTGCTTCCTAACAAATACAGGAGGAACCACAAGACCAATGCCTGTATAAACATTAAACATGGGCCATGAAAACTTTGGGCTCAAGAGCAATGTAAAGACAAGAGAAGGAGACAACTGGGAAAGGCTTCTGCACTATGACCAATGAGGACACCCACTCTGGCTCACGCAATACATACCCATTATAAAGTCAGAAACGGAGCAAAAATCGGCCAAAACTAAAACTGCGTGTTTTCGTAACAGTTTCACCGATCAGAATGCCCTTTAAAACAGATAAGTCCTCGATCTTGTCTCCCATTCACACTTTAAATCACTTTTCTGCATTAATGTAGCACGATGTGGCATCCAAATTTGAGTGGGTCTGAGCTCTTCTCACGTCAATTTCCCATTATTGTGTATTGGATAAAATGAAGAAGTTTTTTGTGATTTTCTCGGAAAACCATTTGCGCATTAAGGTACAAAATTCATAGCACAACATTCCCGACCAGTCCCCACAATCTCTGTGAATTTATTGTCCGTGCGACAAACAGTGGGGGGCTAGTTATGCAGCAAAACCCCATAATAATAATTAGAAGTGACGGAAGAATAAACCAAACAAATAATATGTGTTTCTGATGGCTTGCATGAATCCGGGCACACATAAAGATTAACTGTTTGGCCTGGTTAAGCATGAAAAGTAGGTTTCGCTATTATTTAGTGGGTTTTTATTTTTTTGACAGACATTAGTAGTTGATTCGACAGTCATCATAGAGGCAATATATGTTGCCTCCAAGTAGAGCAGTGGTAGCTTGGAATGCACTACCAAATTTTCTGATTTCAGAATGTAATATTTAAGGTTTACATATAAAGTTAAAACTAGATTTGTTTACACAGGGATTAGTGTAGAACACAATATATATATAATAAACTTTGATGAGCTTGCATATATGAATTGAATTTTGAGAGGATATTTATCCTTTTCTTAATACTTGGTGGATAAGTTTCCAGGTATTTTTTTTTCAAGCATTGAGGTATATCAATTATTATTTGGGGTCAATGTATCAGACAGTGTTTATGTCTGTGTTGATTTATTTGGAGTCTAGATGCACTCTGAGTATGGCATGTATGGTTATTTATATAATCGGGCTAATGAAATACTGTTATTGGAATAATAGAAACCCCAGGAATAGTAACAACTGTCTAATACAGAAGCTAATAGGGATATTAATAAATAAACAAACATGGGACTTCCTCCGCCTTCATCAGTTGGCCACAACACAACTACAAATGACTGATAATAACTGATAACACTACTGTGGACTTTCTCCATTCAAAACAGAAAAATCATTATGCACTGCACTCTAAAATCCATCACCGAGCTCTTCCATTTCAAGAAGCAGTGTTTGGGACTGAACTTTGAAAAGCTCAGCTCAGTATTAGATTTAGATGATTTCCTGTGCAATCAGTGTGCGAATGGGTGAGTGTGGCCAATGTAAAGCAGGAGTCAGACGACTTGAAAGGTGCTATATAAATGCAATTCCATTTACCATTTACCAAATAAGACAGAAATGAAGGAGCCATGGGGCACTTACATTACTGCATGCTAGATGCAGGGCGGTATTTCCATCTTTGTCCGTCAGACTGAGGCTGGCATTGGTGATGAGCAGCACCTCTGGAGCACAAGACAGAAGCATTCACACAATTTTAAAATCGCTTAGCTTATGTTATGGAACAGGACAAATACATTGTAGGACAAAGTGTTAGACAAATTAAACATTTGTGTACTGAGGGCTCTGATTCTGCCCTTCTCAGCCGCCATCATCAGTGAAGTGCGACCAGACTGGTCTGCAGCATTGACAGGTGCATCATGGGACAGGAGCAGCTGGACACAGTCCACATGACCTGAGAACGATGCAGCATGAAGAGGAGTTCTGCAGGAGAGAGGGACATTTTTTAAGTTATACTTCCTTTCATTGTGAACCAAACTCTAATCTTAAATGAGGTTTTTGCAATATGGATGCTGACAAGATCTGTGTTTACTAAAAAAAAGGTCCCCAAAAGATAACAAAAATGTGTGTGCACACACATGTCCTACCTGCCCTTTGCATCCTTGCAGCCAGCGATCTCTGAACCCATGGCCTCCAGCAGTAGCGATGCACAAGGCTCATGATCATTCACCCTGACGTTCACAAAAAAACAGGATCTCGCTGACTGACAATATTCAGACTATAATAAAATGGGCCAAGACTTGAACAAAAAGAATAGCAAGTGTCTCTTGTAGCATTTGCTTTATATTTTCCTATTCACAATTGTTGTTGTTATGATTATGTTCAGGCAACAGAGTAGACAAAGACTTTTCAGACTCAAGTGGTCACAGTAAATAAACAAATAATCAATAAACTGATCAGCAGAGAATAACTTCCAGTTACAGATTCCTGTATGAATACATAATCCCTTCAAACAGGAGGACATTTTTCATTTAAATCAGCAAAAACTAGACATTAATAATGCTCAATGAGTGTGTGACTTACACAGCACAGTGCAGAGGGGTGAAAGGATTCCCCTCAATACAGCGAAAACCCTTCTGCTCCAGCAGAACTTCCACACACCCCTCACGACCTAGACACACATACATATATATACTGACACACCTATCCTGCTCGTGTGGGTCTCCTGCACCTCAATTTGCTTTGGTAAAGACTCAATGGAGTAAGCGATTTAATGTGAATTACAGTTACTGTGTAAAAAAATGTATTAGAAGAAATGTTTTTTTTTTGTTGTTGTGAATGAAATTCTAGTGTGGCAGACTGAGGACAATCTACAACTGTGTGAACAGAGCGTTCCACTGACCGTAGTAGCAGGCCCAGTGCAGTGGTGTGTATCCACTGCGGTCTGTGAGCGGGGGCAGGGACTGTGGGTCAGAGCAGGTAATACTCAGCAGGTCGCTCAGCCATGAGGCATGCCCTTGGGCTGCGGCCAGGTGGATTGAGGTGCGACCGTGTGAGTCACCGAGCAAAACTGAGGCCTCCTGCTCCAACAGACACTGGATGCACTCATCCTGACCATACAGGAGCTGGAGGAGATGGTCTTAGGATCAACAATCTCACATATTTCACATATTTAAGCTCATGAACTGAAAGCTGAATATAATATCAACCATCTTTTTGGGCAAAACAGTGTTATATTTAATTTCTGGGATGAATCAAGCCATGCTTGTGGAGTTTTATGAAAAGCACTCATTTTGTTTGAATGGTTTTTGAGAATCCTCTGTATACAATAAGATATCAAATGTTAGAGCAGCAAATCCATTTATTGATTGAATGTAACAATCAACACATAGTACTAAAACGACTAAAACAAGCAAGAATACTAGTACTGTGCAGTGTTTTAAATGTGGCCATGGGAAACAGATCATAGAACACACAGGCTATGTTTACATGGACACAAATATTCGGAATAAAGGGCTGATCAGAATAAAAATGCTTTCATGTAAACATGTCAATTGGAAGATTCTGATCCTATTAGGCTCATTCGGAAAGAAATTATATTCCGAACAGCAGAGGTGGTTTATGCTGATCCTTATTCCAAACCGCATCCATGTACACACTTATTCTGATCGCGACTTCCTGTTTGGGTAAGATTACCCTCACTGCGCATGTGTGCTGCTCATGTCCTTCAGCTCTCTCCTCCTGTAATGCAGGAGCATTATGCATTGTTGAGCCCATAGCTTGATCAAGGAGAACAGCAGAAACAAAAGCAGGGATTTAGAACCTGGTGCAGGTCCATTGTTTAAGAGTGCCGAGTTTAAATTTTAGGAAAAAGCACAAAATGCAAAATGATTTTTTACAACACAAGCGGAAGTAAAACTTCTTCTTCTGCAGTTCATTTATGGAAATTAGACAAATCTGTGCATGTCAAAATGCTGTTACTCTGATTAAAGCTTGGTGCATTTATACGCACGTCATGATCAGATTATTTGATTCAGCGTTCATATAAACAGTGGATTCGGAATTTCCAATCCCTCAAATTTTTAATCTGATTAAGAAATTTTGCGCATGTAAACATAGCTATAGAGAGAGAGAGAGACAGAGAGAGTATAGAAATAAAGTAGTATTCACCTTGTTCTTCAAAAATAATTCCAACATAAACAGCAATAGAGTTAAATGTTAACAATAAATACACTGATATATGATCAGCCACAACTCTGGGGCACGAATTACACTTTTCTTGCAAACTTTGAACAAACTGTGAGCTAACCTCACAGAATGGTGAGTTTTTTGATAGGAATAGTAAAGCTATCTTGTGCAGGGGTCCGGAGATTCGGGTCTGTATATACAATTTGAAGAGTGGCCGTGGAATAATTATGGATGAATTCATTCTGTCTGTCTGTGTATGTCTCTGTTTCTTGACTCACACATTGAACAGTCAAAACTATAACACTATTGCTGTCATTTTGCTGGTTTATTCTAACATCAAAACATGAAATTTAATGTGAGGTCAGAGACTGTGCTGATGCCATGGTGCCACCACTTCCTTCTAAAACAGCCGATAGACACATGAATATTTACACCAAAAAATGCCTGTTCAAAACACTGATTTAGAAGCTAAGGTTTATACGACTTCACCGAATTATCAAATTTTGAGAATTACATTTCAGTTAGCACAAAAATTGCTCTAATACAATTAAGCTACTTAACGATGAGCTCCAATCAGCAGAGCAGCAGTATTCTTCGATTAAAACGATCCTAAAATGAAAACTCTAAATTGTGATGATAATCATCACGTGACATTACTTACAAAGAGTTTTGGTCTGGATCTCACAATGACAATGTTCAGCTCTCCTTGTAGTCAGGTGGTGTCTGCTTGAGGTGCTGAATTTGTTTATTGTGTTATTACAGATAGTTCCGACCAAATCACTTCTGACATCACTGAATTAAAGGTGAAACCTCAGCTACTGTATGACTGTAACCATCCATCCATTTTCTACCACTTATCCTATGCAGAGTTGCAGGGGGACTGGAGCATGTCCCTGTGTTATTGGGAGAAGGCAGGGCACATCCTGGACAATTCACCAGTTCATCGCATGACTGACATATAGAGACAAACAACCATTCACACCTATGGACAATTTAAAGTAATCAATTAACCTAACCACCTTGTTGCATGATTTGGACTGTGGGAGGAAGCCAGAGCACCCGGAGAGAACCCACACAGACACAGGGAGAATGTGCAAACTCTGCGCAGGAAGGCCCTGACCCGAGAATCGAACCCAGTGCTAACCACTGCATCACTGTACTGCCTTAAGATTCTAACATTATTTTATAATATAGAAAAAATAATATGGAAGTTTAATATGTGTTATTGAGTTATTTAAATGCTACATTTAAAAAAAACTTTTCAAGTTATTATAACACTGATAACACTGATTGTCTTGATTGCACTTACATCAGATCAAACCAAATTTTAATTGTATAGCCCAAAATTACAAATTAAAATTTGCCTCAATTCATTTATTTGCAGTCTTCATAAAGGCAAAAAAAAAAAGCCATTTATACAGTTGACTTCCTACCCCAAGGTGTAGCGCAGTAAGGCCGTGGTTATCGGCCACATTGATATTGGCTTCCCTCTCCAGCAGCACCGACACGACGTCGACGTGGCCACCTGCCACTGCCAGCATCAGTGGAGTTCTGCAGATGATAACATGGCAGAGGACGAGTGAGAGGACAACAGAACAGGCTGAAGTGGAGAAGGAAAACCATGTTTACTTACTGTCCCTGAGAGTCAACAGCATCTACCAAGTCTGCACTGTCCAATTCATCCAGCAGGAGCCGCACACATGTTGTGTGACCGTTCATCACTGGGGAAAGTCACAGACACAGGCAGTCAGAGGAGGACACAAATTTTTATCATTCATCACAAAACATCAGGAAGAGCAATACAGACCATGTGAGGGTGAGCAGAGTATAGCTCTTTACACTTCGGAATTCATCTTGCTACTTCTGACACCAGTCACAATATCAATAAACACCCGTGGCGCAGTGGCAGCCATACATGCCCATGCAATAACACTGCGCCCACCATGTTTAACATATGACGTGGCATGCTTTAGATCATGACCTGTTCCTTTCCTTCTCCATACTTTGCTCTTCCCATCATTCTGATACAAGTTTATCTTGGTTTTATCTGTCCAAAGAATCTGATTTAAGAACTCGGGAGAACTTTTTTCGTTGTTTTCCGGCAAAATTTAATCTGGCCTTCTGGTTCTTTGAATGTTTCCAGTGGTTTGCAACTTGTTCTAAAATTTTTATCTACATTAAAGAAGGTGTCTCTTGATTGTAGACTTTGAAATTCATATGCCTCTCTTCTCCAGAGTATTCTTGACTTGTCTCCATGTTGTGAAGGAAAGGATTCTGCCATCATCCAAATCCAAAAGTCCAAATACTTATGAGCCTGTGAAAATGGAGATATTCTGAATAAAATGGCTGTAATTCTGAAATGGTAAAGCTCAAAGTCTGCTCTTCGATGACACATTGATGGTTTAATTTCATATCCATTGTAGTGGTGTATAGCGGCAAAATGATAAAAACTATGTGATTGTCCAAATACATCTGGACCAACTATTTAGAAAATAATTCTATAATCCTTCGGCTATAAATAAGGTTTTATGTTACCAAAGTGTTATAAGAAATGTCACATGATAGGTAAAAGCAAAGAACTTCACAAGCTGATTTTTGCGGAACGTATCAGTTTCAAAACTTCTGAACCATCCAGTAAGCACTATTTGGCCATTATTCACAAATAGAAGGAAAATCACTAAACTAATAACTAGCTACACACAGCAGCTCCTTGCAAGATTTCTGACCAGGGACTCATAAAGATAGTCAGAGGAGTAGCCCAAGAGTCAAGGACCACTCAGCAAGAGCACTAGAAAGACTCTTAAGGTAGCAGGTACAATTGTTACAGAGAAAACAGAATGAAATGTGCTCCACTGCTATGGCCTCTATACACACTCACTCCACAAAACACCATTACTGAAGAAAAGGCATGTTAAAGCTTATTTAAAGTGTTTTCTAAACAACATTTGGACAAGCCTATGAAATACTGGAATAATGTTGTTTGGTCAGATGAACCTTTGGGCTGTTCTAATACGCACATTTGGAGGAGAAGTGGCACTGCACTATGGAGTTAGATCAGTCTCAAAATTCACAAATGCACACAGAAGGATTCATAGATTCATTTTGGGATTTATGTGTAAATCACTCTCCTCAAAAACATTTTTCAATGTACACTAAATACTTCTCCACCTATATAAATATAAAAAGAATCCACAGAAAAATCAGGCTCATACATGTATTTCTGATGCAGACACAAATATTTCTTGTTTTAAGTATATATATAATGCAAATTCACAAATATAGGTATTTAAAATAATTTGCAATTTTCATGAAAAACATAATGTATGTTGTGACTTTTACACATAAACTGCTCCATCTGCCTTTACAAACTGCTTTTGGTTTGTGAAATTCACTGCATTTGTGTGTGGATTTTTGAGACTCTCCTGACATAAATCAATGCACAAATGTATTTTTTTGAGCAGGGATTTTCTGTAGCTTATCAGATGCCCCCTCCTTTCAGCTGTGCGGAAGCATTCATGTGATGGCCTGAAAAGTAAAACACCCCATATGGAAGTATTTTACTTTTTAGCCAATCACCTGAACATGTCTGCACGGCAATATCTGAATAATTATGTTACAACTGTGAGATCAGCATGTTTATTTATGGGTCAAACTTCTGAGGGGTGCACTATGAAGTGCAAGTTGAGCAGCGCGTCATTGTTGTCAATGTCACAAAGGAGGCTTTCTTTTAACTTCGCTAGATCACCATGGGAACTCACGCTGCAAACATAACCTGGTTGGGACCTAGTTATGTTTGGAAAAATGGTCAGATGAATGACCTGATGTGTGGGTCCCAACAATCTTGTTGCGGTCCCTTTAAATATTTCTCTATCCCTAAGCCTAGTCCTTTAATGCTGCTGCTCTGTGCACCCCTACACCTCTCCATCTCCACACAGTCCTGGCAGTTCCACCAGATCCATCATTTCAAGTCTCAGCAGAGTCATCAGTCACCACCACCACCACCAGAGTCTGAAATTCAAATTCACTAAAGAAGAAGACGTTTTTATTATCATTGCACCGCAAGATACAAGTCTGTTGGTGTGGGCTCGCATGGTTCTGAGCCTGCCAAAAGGGAGCCTGGTGAACAGAGAGTGTCCTGGATGGGCGGGGTCATTCAGGATGTTTGTGGCCCCTCAGAGGAGACGACTCAAGTAATCAACTCAACGATTTACTTGAGTTGTCAATCTCGCTGAGATGCTGGATGAGGAAGATTAGACAAAGGTGGACTTTCCAACAGGACAATAGTCTAAAATATACAGGAAACTCTCAATTAATGTTAAAGAAAGAAAATCAAGTTGTAATAATGGCCCAATCAATCTCCTGACTTAAATCCAATGGAACATTTGCGGACGGAAGTAAAGATGAGGGTTAAAATTACACCTAAGCACTGTGGGCAATTAGCTTATTCATACAGTAGGCACCTTGAAGCAATCATTACAAACAAAAGCTCTTCCACTATAAATGAATTTCCATTAGTGTGTTCAATTCCACTAATGGAACTAATTTATTTTCCAACTTTATTTATGGACTAATGTTTTGATTTCTTTATATTTGCAGCTTTCTTGAGATAATACAAAAGTCTGGGGAAAATTTTACAGCAGTGAACAGCCCCAGTGGAAAAGAAAATGCTGATGCCATCAATAGTTATTTCCCCCACTGCATAAATGGCTGAAGAATGGTAATTAAAGCCTTGCAAAATTATTAGAACTGTTTAAAATAGCCTTGTAGACACATTTATTGTTGACCTAACCTACAAAATAAAACCTAAACTTTAGTGAGGATATTCTTCCTAAACCTGCTGACACAAAGCTGAAAACACACTATAAAATATTATTTTAGGTTGTTGCATTAAGTTTAATTAGAAAATATTTTTCATAATGAACAGCTCCAGATCAAAAGTAAACTAGTGTACACATACTTTTGTCTATTTGCAGCTGCTTTAAAGAAGGAAGAAACAGTTGACAAAGTGAGGTTCAAACTGAGCCTACCTGCCAGGTGGACAGGGTTGCGTCCATGCTGGGTGTCGGTGGTGCGCAGCGATGCCCCCTGGCTAAGAAGGGTGTGAACACACTCAGTGTGGCCATGGAGGGCAGCCAAGGCCAGGGGGGTCCTCCCTGCCTCATCCCCTTGGTCCACCTCTGTTTCCCCCTGCAGCAGCACCCCCAGGGCCTGTGCGTGGCCATGGTACGCCTGCAGAGAAGAGGCTCTTTAAAATCACTTCAAAACATTTAATGAGAGAAATGTATCAGAGCTGCTCTGACAGTCAACCCTTTTTTTTTTTTTTTTTAAATCAGGGAAGTCATACACAGTCCAGGATTCAAAAGACAATTCTTATAAGCACATCCATCCATCCATTTTCTACCGCTTATCCTGTTAGTGGTCGCAAGGGGGGGCTGAAGCCTATCTCAGCATCTCTGGGCGAAGGTGGAGTACACCACCAAGTCGCCAGTTCATCGCAGGGCTGACATATAGAGCAAGACAAGCAACCATCCACACTCACATTCACACCTACGGGCAATTTAGAGTGACCAATTAACCCAACCCCCAATTAGCATGTTTTTGAACTGTGGGAGGAAGCCGGAGTATCTGGAGAGAACCCACGCAGACACAGGGAGAACATGCAAACTCCGCACAGAAAGACCCTGACTTGGACTCAAACTCAGGACCTTCTTGCTGTGAAGCGACAGTGCTAACCACTGCACCACTGTGCCGCCCGCTACACACAATAATTTTTTCATAATAATATATTCCAAACTCAGTAATACAAAGGAGGTCTGGTCTCTGTGAGCGAATGTATCTGAGCCATTTTGACCACATTCCCTTAAATTTCTCTGACTGCAGTCTTTAAGGAATTATGAATGTTATTCCAGTAAAATTATAATTTAGGGCAATCCCAAAACAAGTGGTTGGCTACATTTGAACCACATATCCTCCAACTGTTTGTTCAAACACCTTGATGCCTCTTCTGAACAGGGGTTATTAAGAATCTCATGATGCTTTTTCCCCCAGCTGTGGTTTTTCACTGTAATTTACAAATGTGTCCCCAATCATCTTCAGATACAGCCATTCCTCGTTCTCTTTCCGATTTACTTTAAACATAATGGGTATTTGATTTTTGACAGCTTTTATATAATCAAGATATTAATCTTTGTCCACTCCAGGAATTACAAAGACATGTAGCATATCACTGTCTGCCTTTTCTGCTTCCTCAATCATAACTTGGTTTAGCCAATGCTTTACTTGTAAAAATATCTAGAGAAGTCTTGGTTCAACAATCTATAATCTCTTTTGAGAATTTCAAAACAATTTAAGATTCTATTCCGTACAAAGCAATATTATGCTGTCAGCCTTTAACTTATCCATATTTTAAATCTGGTATCTGTCCTGTTTGGGATAAAATCATCATATATACACACCATTGTCATATTTTCTTACTATTTACTTCAGGTTATGCTTTTTTACTAACTTCAGCAAGATTTTCAAAATTGCTTTGATCCAAGGATTAATTTTTTATACAAAATTATCTATCAATTTACTGTCTGCTGTTGTAGCATGTAATGGGGTCCTACAGATCCTCCCTCTTTTATTTCTTTCGACCTTGCCATGAACTGAGAGTCACATATACATACCAAAGATCTTAACTGAGATTCATAAAAGCATCCTTTTAAATTTGGCGATGCCATACTTCCTTTTTCTTTTGACATTTGCTTTACTTTGCATTTTATTCTTGGTTTCTTATCCATCCAAATGCAACGAGCGATCAACTTATCTGGTAAAATAAATTGTTGATCATTTATTTCAATTGGCAGGGATTGGAAAATATATAATAAACGAGGCTTAATATAGCCATTTTAACCGATTCAGTCCTTAAGGTTAGATTAAGGAATGGAAAGTGATTCCATATGAGAATGTCTGATTCAGAGAAACATAGTTAGCATTCATAAAATTTTGTAATATCCTGAGTAAGATTAACTCCTAGGTACTTCATTGGCTTATTATCAAAACTGAAGATTGTAACTTTTTTTTTTTTTTAAATATATAGGTCATAGCCTGATAACTGACCAAATTTGCAACCAAAGGGTTGCATCAAAAAAAAAATATAGTATGTCATCCACAAATGAATAATTTGTGTTCCTCTCTTTCTGTAGTTTGTTTGATATTTTGACTGAGGGGATCTATAAAGAGGGCAAAGAGAAATGGAGATCAGAGGCTACCCCGTCTACATGAGTAATGTAAAGGGTTCTTTTAGAGGCTGCCATTAATTTGAATTCTGGTTGTTGGATTTTTGTATTTAGCTTTGAAGGCGTCATTAATTTTTAACAAAGCCAAACTTATCCACGCCTTTAGACAGGAAGGTTCATCTAACTTGTCTATCTAGTCCCTAAACAACTTACACCATTTGGCTGTGAAGCCATTTGAGCCTGGGCACGTGGCTTAAGTCTTGATATTGCTGCCTTTACTTCCCTGTCAGTGATATCAGTAACCAAGGCTTTATTTTGTCTTAGTGCAATAACAGGTAGAGTCAGAAGTTCAAGAAAATGTATCTATTTCTTTTTCATTCTAATTTTGGTTGTAAGTATAATTCTTTATAATATTATTCAAAACTGTGTTGGATCTCTTCTAGTTTGTATAGTATTTTCTTAGCTGAATAGCAGCTTATTTTATTAATGGTAGTATCTGCCTGCTGTTTTTGCAATTTAAATGGCAATATTACTTTGCCTTACTTCCTTGCCTCATAATACCGCTGATTTAGAAATTGCAATTTATTTGGAATCTCCTCTGAATATATCTCATCAATTTTGCTCTGTAATTTTTTTACCCTGCTACTACTTTATTTGGTTCTTTGTCCTTATGATCTCTTTCAAAATGTCAACATTGGTTGTAAAGTATTGCGTTTATGTTTTTTATGCTTCTTTAGTAATGACAAATAGGAAATTATTTTTCTTCTCAATGCAGCTGTGCATGCATCCCACAACATCGGTGGGAAAACTCCATTATTGTTCTCTTTAAAATAAGTTTCTTCTTTAACCAGAGGAGTATTCAATATGCTTGACTTCAGTTTTCATAACGTAAATGTGGGGCTGTTAATAACGTTAATTGACATTTTTACCAGCAAGTGGTCAGATATATCTATTGTTCCGATATCACATGACTGAACTCTGAACCGATCTCTTTAAAACGTAAAAAAAATTAATCACTCCTTGAGTAAGTAGATTGTGGTGCAGAAAAGTAAGCTTAGTCACAATTAGTTGAGTGGAAAGTCCAGTCAGTCTCTATGCTGAATACTTTTTTCCTACAAAAATTACTAGCATTGACATTTTCTGCTCAGAGGTAAATCTTTTGTTGCTTCTTTAGCTGTGCTGTAGGTGCAGGTCGCATAAAGGTAAAAAGACTCTGGCAGGGAAGAGTGTCTGAAATCAAAATTTAATGGGTCCCCAATAACATTCTTATTTCAGATATTCAATATTAATGGATATATTTGCGTATGTTGTATGTAAATGTATCTGAAATTAAACAAATAAAATTCTATATCTGAAAAGTTTATAGAAAAACATCCGTATTAACAGCATGACATATAAAATTCAATTAAAATGAATTTTTTGTTGAATTTTAAATATCTCCAAAATAAATTATTAATGAAAGTGCTAATTTTAACACATAAACAAAACTGTTACCAAAATAATACTAAAATTTTGTCAAAAGTCGGAACGTCTACATTCACTGAATTGATTGATTTGAGAAAGAGGAAGGAAGACACGGGGGTGGGGGCTCTTCATTTGCAGTGGGCTATGAAGTATTACTAATATTCAATCATCTAAATTTTTCAAACAATGACCAGTATGTCATTAGTCTGGTTATTATCTTTGCTAAATTTAATATTCATACAACAAAACATCTAAAAAAGGACAAAAAAAAACCTGCCCTCATATACTTTCAAAAAATCTTGAAATATACTTTTAAACAGTTAAACTTAAAAATACGTAAAAAAAAAAAAAAACTATGCGCAGTGCAACTATTATTTACTACTATGAAGTTTGTATTGTTGAAATGAAGTTCGTTGTGACTGAGTAGTTGTTGAGGAAATGGCTTTGTTTGTATCATGTTGTGAAACTGCACATGGGATTGCCTCTATGTTGAGAGGGTTGAAAACAGCACTCGCATGATCTCCAGACAGCAAGGTATCTTACGCTGTTACTGTAATTTTTACCACGATTTGCTGTTCATGCTTATGTTCAGGTATGTTGAACTGCATTAACCATTTAGGAAACACAGCCATTTTAACAAAGTTCCCCATTTTCAAAGTCTCCAAATCAACTGTAAAATTCACAGACCAGCAGTTTCATGACCAGCTGTGGTCTATTCTCTCATCATTCATTCATTACGATTTTGGCAGACCAAGTCCAGGTGCTAAATCTCCATTTGGTAGCTGTTCAGTGGAACTTGTGGGAGATAGCAAAAACATTAGGAGTGACCAACTAAACATTTTAGCACTATCTTAAAAAGGAATCCACTGGCAAGCTCTGAAACACCAAAAAGACTCGAAGACCACAGAGGACAAATAAAATGGATGATGGCAGAATTATTTTCCTGATTAAGAAAAACCTCTTTATAACATCCAGCTAAGTCCAGAACACACTCAAGGAGGTAAAGGTATCATGGTCAAAGTTTACATTTAGAGGATGCTTTCATGAATGTGCAAACCACTGGTAACATTAAAGAACTGGAAGAGCAAAAACAAAAAAATTAAGTGAGAAAGAGATACTCACAGCAAGGTGTAACGGGCTCCTGGCATTTGCAAATTCGTCATGTATGCTGTCATCTCTGTCCAGTAGCTACAGATCACAACAACACATATCAACGCAATTTTTATCCAAACCAAACCAAAACCCGCTGACAGTTCATTCATGTACTGCGAAAGTTTGTCATGGATTCACTTGAAGTGTTTTATATATCTCTGACATGAATAAGGGTCGACAAAGGAGCAAGAGACACCAGAAACCCAGAATGTCATTCCATGATGTGCAGGGAAAATATGATGAGCCAATAGATGGAAAAAAAAGCGCCTGGAGTTACAATCCAACAATACAACTATTTCACCCATGTGCAGTGAGTGTGTATGTGTGTGAGTACTAACCAGTTCCAGGCAATGCCTGTGCCCATAGGCTGCAGCGTAGTGGATGGGATTGTATCCCTGTTTATCGTTGAGAGAGGCTGTTGCTCCATTCTGAAGCAGGAACTCTAAACATCTGCAACACATAGAGAAAATTTAATTTAACATGGCAACTACCATGATACAGTTAACATGTAATCAACCACACAATGTGTTATCACACATATACAGTATCACTCAGTGGGTCTTTCTCATCAGCTGGAAGATTTTTCTACACATATTTCATTTCACTGGGTGTGTTTCCTTGTCTGTGTGCACAAAGAGAGCTTCTGTCTTTTCATAAGCTGCTGTTTCACTGTGTGTTTCCACAGTCACAATCACCTCACATGAAACTATAAAAAATATCAAATCCAACAGTATGTTAATCGCTCCCTGTCCTGTCTGTGGCACTCATCTGCAAGCCCACTGGTTCCTACTTCATCAGCCGAAAATATAATAACGCAGTGTCTTAATATTGGCTTTTGATGCAGAATGTGTTCTTTAAAAATGCATCATAGCTTAATTCATAATGAAACATTATGATGAAGCATGCATTATTATGAACCCATAATAATAACTTTTGATACAGCATGGACTATTATACTATCCTATTGGGTGTGTATAGGTAGTCATAATATATTATATCCTGTAGTTTATAACTAGTCACAGCACTCAGACAACACTTACTCTTAAAAATCATTAGAAGTCACATCTACCAGTCCCTCCAGAGGTTTGCAAACATATTTTGGGATTGTTGTGGCCAAAAATGCCTAATTTTGTGGCTGCTTTTGTAAAAAAAAATTGCAATGCTTGCTGTAGTGTTTTTAGGCATTTTGTTGCAATGAAATTGCAGGAACAAGCGAAAATAGCAAAAAACACGGGTGTTCCCAATGACACTAATCTTTAGCTCGCTACCATTCAAGTCAAATAGAGTCCAGGTGCTGCTCTTAGCTCACTAAATAGACATTGCCACAATAAAGAGAACATGACCTTACTAAATGTTATTGTTAACGCTTTGGTTTACCTGGAATTTTATGTCAATATGACTGCCGTGTAGAATGTCTATTGAATAAAATTGCAAGGTGGCACACAATTCTTTGGGATTGGCTGAATTTGTGTTAGCTGTTGCACTTAGAACATCGCAAATTCCTTGAGGGACTAATGTAAAATTTTTTATAACTGTATTAATAAGGAATAATCAAAATCTCATATTACACTATCAATGCACTGGTCCTAATAGAAAGTGCTGTTACATTACTGTAGCATCTCTGTTTTCTACTTAGTTTTGTTTCATTATTTATTTTATTTCTTTATTTAATGGATGAATTTATCTCTTTTTTGGTGACCGTAACTCTAAAATGTAAATGTGCTAAAAATATTATTATTGTAAAGAAACATTTGAAAGACATATCTTTAATAAAAAATAAAAAACAAAGATATTCTATAGAAAACATACAAATATTTTCAAGTATATCTAATTCAGCCACATCAAAGTAGTATTTTGAACATGTCTCTTTCTGTCAGACTTACAGTGCTGCCTCTTTCTCCCTTTCCGCCTGAACACCTTCACTCTCTGGCTCCAGAGCAACACCACGCCTACAACAAGGGAGACAAAAAAATCATAAAGCATTAATACATTCAAACAGCAAACTTATTTCTGTGTAGGGACATATAAATAGCAGCAAGTACATGGATAAGGTGTAAATCTTGGTGTCAATGCACGTCTACCACCTCAGCGTCACCTCCAGTTACCATTAAGGCACAGAGTGTGGACCATTATATATCATATAATGTGAATATGGTAACAGCAGACAGCTACACAGACTGCCAGTGCAACACCAGAGGAGAAGAAGAGGCATCTCATCACATCTGTTCACCAGATGCTCAATGAGAGCATTTAGATAAGTATATGTGGACAACCAACATGCTCAGTAATAGAGGAGATGTAGTTTCCCTCCATGTCCCTCACCTCCTGTCTAGGTCTGAGGCAGCAGCATAGTGCAGAGCAGAGCGCCCCCACTGGTCAGTGGCATTGATCGCGGTCCCACAAGTAACCAAGGTCTCAAGACACTGATAGTGACGGCTAGCAGCTGCATAGTGAAGGGGAGTCCTGAGAGACAACAGG
>KV751348.1:1575286-1626346 GCA_001698575.1 Mola mola
TCTCAAAGAGGGTTTCTGCAACTCTCACCGGTTGTGGAGGACTTTAGATTTCAGTTCCATACGGCCCTACAGCCTAATGCCCTTTTCTGGGCATTGGTAGGACGTTGTATTGCTAACTGAGATCAACTGGCACGCACCCTCAGCTTATGAGGAAATGAGATTCCTCATTATAAGAACACAGGTATAAACAATTGTGCAGTTTATGAGAGGTTTAAAACGTAAATCTGGTGTAGACATCATCAAAAATGTTTACCAGGAACTGAACATTATAGACTCTTGGACTGCATTTGTTTTAACTAGGTGCAGTTACTATTCTGCTAAAGGTACACAGAAATTGCAGATCAAAGGAATGACAGACCTTGAATGCATTTAGTCACAGCTAATTTGATAGGGAAGCTAAATGCATGTGTTACCTGAAGACAACAGCTTCCTGCAGCAATTGGAGTGAGCATTCAAGACAGCCAGGTGGAGAGGGAACATGCCATGGACTCCTCGCCTTTGGAAAGAGATGCAGTGAGGAAAGGAAACTCACTTCTGTGAGATACAGTGCAAACTCATTGCAACAACTGAATATACATTCCTCAACCTCTGAGCAGACAAACCTTGTGCAGTCTGCTCCACTGGTGATGAGTGTGTTGATTAGGAGTTCATGACCGTAGCGGGCAGCAACATGAAGAGGGGTATTACCATCTTTGTCCACGCTGTCAATCTCCCCACCTAAAATAAAACATTAATTTATAGAGAGAAAGTGCACATGCATGTAACTTGAAGAAATTCCAAGACAAAAATGAACAATAAAGACAATTACCATTCTGAATGAGGGTCTGGGAGCGAGTGAAGCGTCCATGAACTGCTGTCATGTGAAGAGGACTCTTCCCATCACGGCTCTAAGGAAGATGGAGGAGCATTTCAGCTTTAATGATTTAAATAAAAATTATGCACCTATAAGTGTTAAACGGCCAGACTCAACCTTCGCTAAAATATACCTGACAAACAAGCTAATATCATGTCAACATGCTTAAACCTGCAGCATATAACTTGTTTGAAAATAACTTTTTGTCATGTTAAAATGATCCCAACTTCCTGACAGTAATACATGAGACTGACAGTCTGTGAAAAAGACCTCTGCTCTGGCACCATCTACTGCTCTTATCGCCGTTTGTAGAAACGAGTCACTTCCCACAGGATAACCAATCAAAATATAAATAATTTCTCGTAAGCAAGCAACGAGCAACCCCTCTCCATTCCCTCAGTAACCTTCAGCCAGAGCAACAGGAGCATTACGGACATAGGGCCAGTAACGACTACCAGCAACCACAAAAATGCTAATTTCTGTACATACCCCATAAAGATACCAAAAATAACCCGACATTTGAAGGAAAGCACACGGAAAAGAAAGTTGTACTTATGAGTAGGGGCGCATGGAGGTCTGGGGGTGCTTTGAAGGTTTACAGAGTGGAAGGGATCTTAAGTAAGGAACGCTATCACAAGATTTTGCAATGTCATGCCATACCCTATTGACAGCACTTGATTGGGGCCAATTCCATCCTACAACAGGATAATGACACAAAACACACATCCAAAATGTGTCAGCAATATTTAAAGAATAAACAGTCAGCCAGAATTCTGACTGTAATGGAGTGGCCAGCACAGTCTCCAGATCTGAACCCTATTGCTGCAAAAGGTGTTTTTTTGATGAAGGCAAAGATGGAAGAACACATTCATCATTTCCATTAAAATCATTATTTCTAACTCTGACAATGTCAGCATGTCCAGTTCACTTGCTATATTTCCTATTCGGACTAATTTCATGTGTGTTTCCATGGAAAACAAGAACATTTCCAAGTGATCACAAACTTTTGAGCAGTAATGTATATAGTGCAGTGTTGTGCAGGAACAGAGAAATTATGCTGGGAGTTCAGAAAGATAGCTTTGGATAGTCTAAATAACATCAGTTTTTAAAACAAGGATAGACGATAAGCTGTGTGATTTCCCTGAAGCAAATCAGACTGATGTTATCCTGATTTCAAAATAAAATGCAAAGAAAAAGACTAGGGTGATTTGTTATGTAGAATGTAGAGTAGCTGCTATCAATAGTCTACCAATTTAGTGTGAAATAAACAGGAGACTCAATGCTCATAAATAACCTGCCATCAAAATGAATGCAGTAGCATCTAAAATATTAAATGTGAAACTGATGACTATCCTAAACATAAGCGCTCATTTTCAGGTCCTTAGTGTGCCTATTTATACTGTTTTGGGATGCAATTAACAGTTTCAGTTTTATGCTAATAATAAAAGTTTTGGGGATCCATATTTTTCATCAGACAGCAACAATATACTATAATATACAAGATCTGTAACTTGGGTCCAATATTCAACAATGGGTTGTTAATATCTGAAAATCATCTTGTGTTCACTTCTCCCATTTGAATGACAACAGTCAACACTTGCTGCTGGTCTCCAAAAGGGGCAGTGGAGAAACACATATGACACAGGCACAGGAAATATCACAAGCTCTGAGCTATTGTTGATGATATGTCACAATCCACTAGACCAACACTGAACCAGGTACAGTTGAAAGGATAAAGTGACTCCACATTTTCTTCGTTACAAGCAGCAAAGTTAAAGTCTGTTTCCTGTGACCAGACACAAGAGCTGTGTTGGCCATTTTCCGCTGTCATACCTGTACGTTGACATCAGCCCCATTGTTGACCAGGAATTCCAGACAGAGGGCCCCATGTGTGGAGGCAGCAGCAAAGTGCAGCGGGTTGAAGCCCTTGTTGTTGGGCTGACTGACATTAGCGCCACAGTCGATCAGCTCACTGACAACAGCATCCTGGCCATTAAAACAAGCCAAGTGGAGCGCCGTGTTCCCAAAAGCATTAGACTCATCTATCTGTTGTGACAGTAAAAAAAATAACAGTAATAGCCAGGGAAAGGTGTGTGTGTCAGCGTTTCCATGCTTTTACACGAGTTGTTCAGTGACCGAATGTGTGCAAATTCATGTGTGTGTGTGTGTTATCAGTACATATTGGAGCACTGTATTAGTTATTATCCTCAAGTGTGAGGCAGACTGAGACAGTGAATCGTGTGTGTGTGTATCTCTGTGTCTGTGTGTGTACATCCTGACCTCCACAGCCAGGTTGAGCAGGTGTTTGACCACAGCAATTTGTCCACTGGAGGCCGCCGTATGGAATGGAGTATATCCCCGTTTGTCCTTACAGCTGATCTCCGCCCCCTGACTCACCAACAGACACACCACATCCAGATGCCCTGCAGGGAGTGTCCCAGAGTGCACAAATCATGGGCAAACTGGTAATTAGATTACGGGGTTTTTTTTAATGGACAAAAAGCAACATAAAAGTTTTTGCCTTAGAAAGAAAGACACCAAGCCTTAGCTCAGCCTTAGAGATTGAAACTGAGATGAAACTGAGATGAGATAAAGAAAATAAATAACAAATAAGACAGACAACAGATGTTTTGGCAGGTCGATATTTTTGGTAGTGTTGTAGAGATATGCATCCCTCCATTATGTTATCACCACTTATCAAGGTAAAAAAAAATTAAAAATATATATATATTTATATATGCACAAATGTGCTTTGCTCCATTTGTCTGAACAAAAGTCCAAACAACAAATTATTTGTATCTATAAAGCAGACAGTATCAGTGAAACTTCACATCTGAGAAGCTGAAACTCAGTGAATGTCTGGCATTTTTGGTGACGTGGACCACGTTGTCATCTCTAGAAGTAAAAAGCAGTAATACGAGACAGGACTGGCTGGGGCTGGCTGGTTATGCTAACTTCAGTAGATGTCTGTGTAACACAGTACAAACATGAATTTGATATATGGTCAAAGTTTCAGTTCCTTCTGTTGATAATGTCGATAAATGATTTGAACATTTTGAAATAACATAATGGCCATATTTCACAAACTGCCACTTTGAAGCAAACTTTAAAATTACATTTTTGATAATGTATAATAATAATTAATAAGTTTATCATTAAGAAGCTTGTAACTCGACTGAAAACTCGACCTGTTCAAATTACTATTTGACTGTGAAAAATCCTGCCTTAGAACATGAAGAGATTGTGTAAATACAAGAAACTCTACAGTATACCAACATGCTTATATGTACTTACAGCATGTTTTGCCCTGTTCTCTAAACTGGTATAATCACCACTGATGTCTTACAAACAAATCTGTTCGCTATGAGAAAGTTCAGAATTAGACATCCCTCTTTCTGTCCCTCTTTTACCCATGAAAGCTGCCCAGTGCAGTGCTCGGCCATCCTTCTTATCAAAGGCATTGATGTTGGCTCCTTTTGTGAGGAGAAGGTTCACCATCTGACGGAGACAGAAACAGATGGAGGGAAAATAAGTTCCTCATTTTGTATTTACATGTGCACATGTGGGTGATGGTCTCACGTACATCAGTAATGTAAATGCATTTCCTCACTTTGGTCAATTGTTGCAAAGAGTGTGGAAAGACATTGCCCATTTTATATTCAGCAGATTTGTGAAAGACTGAACGACATAGAATGTTTTAAAGTAACAACCCCAATGAAAGCTTTTACCAAGCAATTCAAGTCAACTAGCACAAAGGATGCTTACATCACAGCCTGGTCATAGGTGAGTGACATATGGCATGTGCTGTAGCACGCGAATCCTTTAATTCAACTGACCAAACACGTCTGATAGTTAAGTAAGGAAGCCTCTGCTGTACCTGAGTGTGGCCGTTGAGGGCAGCGTGATGCAGAGCAGTGCGTCCACCACGGTCTGACACGTTGACGCTGCTCAGCAGTGGGATGATGACCTCAGCGCACCGCAGCGCATTATTGGCTGCAGCAACATGCAACGGCGTCTGCCAGTTCTTGTCCCGTGCGTTCACGTCAGCCGAATGGCGGATCAAGACTCGCACTGCCTCCTGGTGAACAAGAACAATGAGAAAACATGTGTTTGTATAGTTGTTTGTTTCCTCACATACAGCATACTGACCTGTCACATTACCGACATAACACCATGGATACGCTAACACTACAATCATATTGCTCTTTTGAGTAGTTGCTGCAAAAATTGCAACAATATTTATGGCACTGAATATACTGTATATTACATTATATAACATTAGCATGTGGTAAGAGAAAAAGGAATAAATAACGAGGTCTAGAAAATGTATTGATATTAAATCAATAACCTCAAAATAAATATTGTTTGTTGTGGGATATTCGTTTTTTGGAATATTGCTATATCGTACTTTAGCATAAATTTTGCTTTGGCCCTGGTTTTAAAGGCTGAATTACAGTGATATTACACTGTCATTTTCTGCACTTACCAGGCTGTTCTAATTAACTTTAATCCAATCATACACACATTATTACTGAGTCTTTATCCGAATATTATTTATTAGAAATCTCATTTAGTGAAATGTATATATGTATATATAACGTCACAATAACAATATGCGACATTTGGTCCAAAATATTCTGATATCTGATTTTCTCCATATCAAGTAGCTCTGGAATTATTAACACAAGGACCCAGAACTAGGACTTGGAAACTATACAGTATTTTTTACTTTCATTTGTATTTAAGGTGGTCAACATGCTTTCTGTGTGACAAGCGTTCAATTTTTGCTGTGCTCAGGGGACCCCCATTGTATAATGAAGTCTAACACAAAGCAAAGGTACAAAATAAACAATAAACAACAATCAGGCTCAACACAAATTGAATATTACGCTGAAAGAATTATTTATGAATTACTATAACTATCATTCATTTAACATGAGCAAATATAAAAACTAATCATATAACATAGCTATACTGAGGCTGATTCAGTGTGCAGGTTAGTTTGTAAACACTACAGCAGCAAAACCTTTAATCAAAATTGTCAAAAAATACAGACTAGAATTATGACAGCTATTATTTTTTATTATTTTACTAAATGTAACGGTACTGCAAGTATGTTTTTACTTTTTATCGTATAATGCACTATATTTACTTTTCAATATGTTATTGGTTCAAACTCTAAGATTAAAATATATGAATTTCCCTTAAAAAAAGATTGGACAATGGATTGAAAATTGTTCAAACATACAGTATGACACTGTTCTGGAAAAGACCACACCTCAACCAGCTATTCCAACTTTGCTGAATTACCTGTCGAGGAGCTGAGCTGATGGTGGCTGATTAACTACTCTGACCCACATTCACAATGCTTATGAAGTTAAAGCCGAGAACACGGCATATGTAAGTGTGCTAGAGAGGCCAAAATGTGATGGAAAAGGGACCTGAATTTATATAGTAAGGTTCTAGTCTATTTGACTTCTCAAAGCGCTTTATAATATTTGTCATGTTCACCCAGCCACACATGGGTGGAAGTGAAGAATATTCCAAGTTGTGAGTTAGACATCCAATCACACCAATGGTGCAAGGACACCTCGACACGCTTACTGCATCATACAGAGGACGACCCACTCTATCCACTGAGTCACAGCCGCCCCAAACTGAGTGTTATTGTCATGGTGTTAGGTGCATCTGATCCCTGTGTCCCTGTAAAAATTCATTGCCATGCTGACACAGCTATTTTGTTTGCAAATAAAAGAGGGACTCACCAGGTGCATGCGTATGTGTGCAAGCTCACCTCACTCCGAGACGCCACAGCACGATGGAGAGGGGTGAGCCACATATTATCTTTGGCGTTGACCCGGGCCCCTGAAGAGAGAAAGCAGCCCAGCAGGTAGAGAGACGAGGGATAAACATTGTGTGTGTCTTATTGACGAATCTTGTCTTGGTCACTGGTAGTTGTGTGCATTAAATAAGTCGGTAGGACACACAGGGCTGCAGCTTTGATCAACTTAACTAAATTCAAACTTTAAACATTTTAATACCAAATACAGTGAAATACCATTCTCAGTTCCGGAAAAGCAGAGAAAAAATTGAGTACTGAGATATGTTGTGACACTGTATTAATTACTTAAAAAGAATCAAGATATCATGCAAATATTTGTGGCAATGCTTCATCTTGTGTTGGATTTAACAGCTAATAAACTTTATTTGTATGGCACTTCACTAAGCAGATGATTTGAATTAAAAAAAAGCAACGATAGAAACATCTATATCTTTATAATAATGTTGAATACAGGGAGAAAGAGGGCATTAGAAGTATTAGATATTCATAAAAGTTTTCCTTTAAAAGAGTTTTAAGAAGGGATTTTAGACGGTCTAGTTTTTATAGGGACACGCAGGAACAACAAAGGCCTGGTCACCTCGTATTATGAGCTTCATTAAATGAAATGGGCAATGAAATGCTCCACTTTTAGCTGACTTACACTGGCTACCCACTAATTCAGTCTTCATTTTCAAATATTTTTAAATGAGGAAAAAAACACAAATCAGGTGGAAAATAAGTTGCATTTATTAACAGGCAAATTAACTTTCTGCCCATGTTTCTTGGTCTTAAGAATTCATTCCTAAAATACCACTATGCCTTTCAGACCTATCACGAAGCCCTACACCACCTTCCCATCACCACCACGACCTTGTGATTCCACGGAGACAGCTGTTTCTATCAACAAGCACAAAGCCTTATCCATTAAGAATGAAGATAGTATCAGACATGATATGAGGCACTGTATATCTCAATTTTATAGGTTTTATAGGTTGTAGGGCTGTGCAATTAATTACATTTTGATTTGTTTTTAGCCTCCAACATTCCATTTGGCAAGCATTATCTGATTTTACCTTGTGCTGTGAAATCGATGTGCACTTTGATTCCTTCCTAAAATTCGAAACTCTCAATCTATACTGTCAGTGAGGCGAGTTGTGTGAGTGGTATTCAAAAATCCCTGTGTGTAAAAACAGTGTAAGGACAGCAACCGTATTTGGTCAGCAAGAAAGGTAAAACAAATTGAGCTGTGAGTGCACAGAAAAAAAAAATTTCAATAAATGCAAGACGTTTCTACAGTCAAAAGGTAATCATGTTAAATAATCAAGTTTTCAATACTGATCAAGATTTTGCCATAATCAAGCAACCATAAATGGTTTTATAGATAAAAACAACATAGGAAATTAACAGGCATGTTCAAAACAAGAAATAAAAACATAGAAGGAAATGAAATGTGAAGAAGAGGGTATATATCTTACCAGAGAGAATGAGGAGCTCTGTGATTTCGGCATCGCCAAGGAAGGTAGCTGCATGCAGTGGGGTTCGCTTCTCTGCATCCTGAGAGAGGAGCTAGTTACTTGTGCATTTTTAAACATTAGCAGGGTACAGAATTATTTCAGCACAGCCTCACTAATTCTGGGCTGCTGTGGTTTAGTGTCACAAACCTGTTTAATCCACCACTAAAGCAGCACTTCTATATTTTGTCCTTTCCTGGACACTTTGTCATTATCAGAATGTGAACTGAACTATGGGAAACATATTATGTGACCTCTGACTGTCAAATTCTGATAAATTAATCACAGAGTCCATTTTTGTGCTGCATTTGAAGAAATTCCCTCAAAGATATCATGTTCATAATACTAACACTGAGATTAAAGCCAAAGATTCACTTATCAGCTTCAAGTCATTAGCAGTTCTAGGTCTAGTACAGTGTCTGTCACATGTCTACAAAGCAATGGAGCAGTACACAGACACACAGCCTGAGCACAATGACAACCTCAAATGTCCACGTGACTGGGCTGAGCACAGCCAAACAGAGACATATCTAAAGTGGACAAGCAGGCTGACCTTGGTTACATTCCTCCACTTCAGCACAAATGAAATATCTTGAAGCTCTCTAAGAAAAGAAGGAGCGTGTGTATAGTGCAACACAAGTTTATATCTAGCTAGGCCAGTTTGACTCTGTTAAGAAAAGGCCAAAGGAGTGCATACAGGAAACCAGCGATTCCTTTGCATGGACTGACAACGAGGTGAATCTGTTCCTGATGCTGAATCGGGATCATTCCTAATGTCTCATTTTTAAGGGCGAGTGGAGTAATATTGCGAATGATCATTATAAATAGAGCAAAGGTTATGGGTTTCAAAGTGGGGTGTTGATGTAACCTGAGAATGGACTTCGAAATGACACATATTTGCATAATCATAGACAGATATAACCAAAAATATATCAAAAACACATTAGCCGAAGGACAGTGTTCTTTGTCAAGAGGGGATCTTTATGCCTGATAGGATGGGTGAACTTTAGTTAAAAAGAGAGAGTGAGATGGGCGACACTTCTAGATTTTCTCCTGCATCTGAAACCTCTGAGCACTCTATGTGTGAGTCCTCACCAGAGCATTGATGTCTTCAGACTTGTATATAAGCATACGGATCTCTTCGGGATCTCCAGTGAAGATTGCCTGGATAAGTGGAGGCTGTGGAGAGCAGAAGAGGACAATAGCACAGTCAGAGTGATGATATTACATATAACAAATGCTTGGCACTTATACCGTGCATCCATGAAAGCAATCCCAGAAGTGGAGAAAACTCTGTTGTGATGCATGATGATGACACCATGAGCACCATCAACCAGATGACGTAGAGTTTCTTTGAGGGGCAACCAACAACAAGAGCAACAAATTATTGACATCAGAAAGAAGGAGACGGAGACAAACACATGACTCCATTCTGTCTCTATCAGCTGAGGTGGAGCAGAGTGAAGAGTTTTAAATTCCTGGCAATTATCATCCCAGAGAACCTGTCATAGTTATTATTCATTGACTGTAACACTGAACGGAAACAACTACTTCAAGCAACAGAAAATAACCTGAGTGTCTGGAAACATCACAGATAGGCATGGCCCATGTGAACTCCAGTGAGCTGAGATGTCTACAAAGCCCAACACACACTAAATGACAGCATTCACCCTACTTTGATGAAGCTCACCAAACTATGACTCATGTTCCACTGCATACATGAGTCATAGTTTACATAATCTAAAGAATCTTAAAGAATTCTAGATCTAAAGAATCTAAAGATCTAAAGAATCTAAAGAATTTTAGATTATGTAGTGAGGTGTGCATAGTCAGTGTGAAAAGTCTCCACAATGAGGTCACATGACAAGATGGTATGTCAGGGCCAGTGCATGATATGAGACACCGCATAATCATTCCCATGGTGTGTGTTTGTGAGTGTGATTTGTGTGTGTATTGTGTGAGGGGGCAGCTCCTCTGTTTACAAATGCTGGAGCAGAGAGGGCTACAGACTATATACTGTACATTTATACGTATATACAGACTATTTTTTCAACACCCCTTCTGAATTTATTTGTAAAGCACAAACAGGATCAAAATATTTTCTGCCAAACAGAAAAATTGCTGTTGTACTTTTTTCTCTTTTAGATAGAGATAATAGAATAAAATGTGTATGCACAGATAAAGCTTATATGAAGGACCCTGCCTACATGCAGGTTATGTCTCTGAAACCCTTATCATCGTTCCCAGGTAAAAGATAGAGGATAAATAAAGGCCACACACACTAAGTTTAAGTGTGACAAAAGCTGCTGTGGGTAATACAAAAAAAAAAAATGTAGTTAATTCAAAGTTTTCGCAAAAGTTATCCTGTTCATACTAACGGGCACATCATATGAACGTTACAACTCACAAACTATAATCAACAGCATGAAAAAAATATGAACATTATGACAGGTGTCACGTGTCACACGTCAGCACTCTACAGCTTCTAGAGAGCTTGAGGATAAGTAGAATAACTTTAAGCCAATTGTTTTTAGTTGCTTTGCAGTTTGATTTATCAGAGTTGTTTGAAGCCACAGACATGACTGTCAGCAAAAAAAAAAAAAAAGCTCCACAAACCTACTGTACACAGCCTCTCTCAACAGAACACAAAAAACTGCAATGTGAGGGCGGACATACTGGCATTTCTGCTAATTTCAGCTCTTCACCATGAATGGTGAAAAAACACATTATACAACGGTCCTTAAAAATAAGTAAACTCTTCTACAACTGAAAGAAAAACACATCTAAGCTATATCAACCTGCTGCTTTATTAGTTTATCTCCATTTGTCTTTGATAAATTGTGATTAGAACAATGTAAATCTTAGTTAATAGATGATGAGTGGATTACAAGAAAGGTCAATGTGAACATATTTGCAGGTAAAGCCGGAGCTACAGATTAGATGTCTTACTGATGAAACAGGCCTCACTTTATTTCCTGTGTGTTTTTGCCACCTCCTGCCTCACTTCCTGTTGCACAGTCTCTCCTTCTCAGAACATGCAGGAGGACCACAGAGGAGTGTTTCACTTCTGCTTCAATGCATGCATACATACAAAAAACACTGACAACACTTCCTCATCAGGCCTTCTTTCCGGTGTTAAGGCCACATCATCACATCATCTTCTTCTACAATTACCTTTAAGGAAAGCACATTGTGATGTCTGATATATTAACTATTACTTGTGATACACATTTTTTTTATAAAATTCTTCCACAAGTGTGAACTTATCATTTAAAAAAAAACCCATCTATATTCAACTTTGTTGTTTAATAATGAAACTGAAGAACTTTACTCATAATAACTAAGTATAAAATAAGCTAAGGTATGAAAAAGTCAAATGTACAACTCCCTGTAAAACACCCAACAGACATTTTTACATTTTAACACAAACGAGACATAAAATGTTAATTAGAGGCATTAAGTAAATTTAATTACCTTTAGACACTGCCAGAGTAATTGTCTCCCCACGTTTCCCAAGTTTTACCCTAAGCAACACTAGTTACTGTGTGTGCTACCTTTACAACTGAGAATGACTCAGTAGATCCTAGTATAATTAAGATTTCTGTAGCTGCCTTTAACCACTTCTGATCCGAAATGTAATGGGTTCTTCCTTGACCTATTCCCCATCCCCCCACCAGGTTTCACTGATATCTAGGACTGGGATGTTTTGCTCTTGTCCCAATTTCATTGTATCAAACTGTATAATTGATTGTAACTTGAGTCCACAAGTATTGCAATTTGCAAATATTGGTTATTATCATTTTCTTTTCCTACTTAAGAGACCAATATTAAATCATACATTTCCAGAGACAATATATTGAGTCATATATCATGTTTCAAAACCCCATATTTTTCAACAAGCTATATGAGCAGAAGTTTTTGCAGGTAAAATTGGCTACCAACTGTGATTTGTTTTGTGTTTTTCTGAGCAACAGTAGAGTTTATTCAATGTCCCATCCAGGGTCCGTTGGCTTGCTGCTGATGGTCACTTAGCTTTCTCTGTCATTCAGTCTAGATGGTGACAGTCAACATGAGCACTCATGTTGGTCACGTTGCCACAATACGATAGCGGGCAATAACAAAATTGCATACAGTAATGTTCATGTCTAGCTCTGCCTTTTTTGGTAGTGTGTGTCAGCTGCTCTCAGCTCTCTTCGGCACACCTTGGCTATTTTTTCTAGAGCTCGATACCAACATTAGGGAGTAAAAAAGTTTGGATATCATTGCATTAACCGATATATGCAAACTTTTGGTAATAAATAATGTAATAAAATAAATAACTACAAATCACCCTAACCATCTTTATCTGCATTGTCTTCTCACAAAAAATATATATTTTGTATCGGCAAATATTGGTTACATATCGATACAGAAATATCTGAGATTGGCATATATCGGTTGATAATATCGGCCAACTGATATAGTGGTTAGGCTCTATTTTTTTCACAAAGAGATGCAATGTTGCGCCATCGGCCATCTCTACAACTAAAAAAATTAAATAGATCAATTCTGTGGAAAAAAAATTCTTTGTGCTTTATAATCCTGCAGGTTTTCTAGCAGCTGCTGCTCTTGTCCTGCCTGAGGCCTTCTGCCCACAGGACAGGAGATCTTGTGACTCGGATCCTAGGCTGGCTTGCGCTGCGCAAATCTGGATCCATGGATTACAATGACTTCTGGACCAAGAGACTATACCTGCATCTGGATCACTAGATTTCACAAACCCCCTGGATTTATAGATTCCACACACTCTTTTACTTATAGATTTCATAAGCAACACAACAATCTGGATACAGGGACCACTGTGACTCATGAACTCATACATTCTTACTAATCTGTTATTGTAATGTTGTTGTGTTCTGTAAAAGTAACATCTATTGTGCATCTATCCTTCCTCTGTGGTTCTTCCTGAGGTTGCTTATCTTTCCCTGTTTAGGGGTTATTAAGTTTGTCCTAACCTGGTTCGAGGGTCTAAGGGCAGATCGTGTCACATCTGTACAGTTTGTCAAAGCCCAGAGAGAAAATTTGTAATTTGTAATTTTGGGCTAAAGAAATAAAATATGATTTTATTTTATTCGATCTCCACATGTATCTGCTTTCTGCACTCTGAATTATGTGTGTGATTCAACCTGATTTCAAATTGATGTCACGGATTTGAAAAATCCTGTGGTGTGAGCCCATCTTCAGCAGCATTGCTGTGATAACATTTCTCTTCTCTGGAAGCAAACACCATGCATTGTATTCAATAACTATTACACTGCAAACTGAGTCTTATCTATACAATTTACATCTGACTACATTAATAATAAGCAAGCAAGCTGTCATATACAGTATATATTCCCACCCTCCACTCTATCTGCTGCTGCTCAGATCAGAGCAGAGCCTCAATTCATTAACATTTAATGTGTTGTGTGTCCAAATTAGATCAAATTCAATGTGTATAAAGTAGAGCAGATGACTGACTGTTGAGGTATGAGACTTAAAGAAAGAGATTGGTGATAGAGAACAACATCCAGGCTGGAACTGAAAATGGGGACTGTACCTTCAAAGCACTTGGTAATAACTCTTTAGCTATTGTATGTCCTTCTTTCTAAGTGCTCGAAACACACAGTCACACTCTTGTAAGTTTACATGCACCAAACTCAGCTAAAGCTTCTGTCACAGTGCGGTGCTGTGGTGCTGGTACAAGAAACACAAGGAGGTTTAGTTAGTTATTTAGTCAGTGAGTGAGTGACTGACTGACTGAGAATATTGTCTCAAACATACACTTTACCAGCATGACACACACACACACCAACCAACATCATTTGACGATGCAGATACATTTTTAAGAATAATTCAATTGTGATACTGATATTTTAGCTTCCATTTCTTGGCATTTAACATTTGTAATTGCTAACATTAAATCCTGTTTTAAAGACTTTCTGAATAAACAGCACCTTTATCATACAGAGGTGATGGTGCACTGCATACAAAGCTATCTTGATCCCCCAGAAGGGAGACTCTGCCACATTTCTGACTTCCGTCTACCAGAGTAATTTTCACTCCCAAATATTATGCTACAAAACTAAGACCAAGTAGCCAAGCTGCCTCACAATGCCAGCAATGATCATAGGGGGAGAATACAAAATTATACCTGGAGCCTGTTTCTAGCAGTGCATGGCACTAAATTAGCACACAGCCATTGTCACAGTTTCAATATGATCCACATGAAACTTCTACTGTCAGAAACAGTTTCCATTTAACCCATGAAGCTACTGTGACACTACAGCAACAACAACAGCAACAACAATGCTTGTATTATTGATAGAAATAAATGGAAGGATGAAAATCTCTTCAGTCCATTGAAAGCTTTTTACTAATCTTCATTTTCTCTTCAATGAAACATGTAAAATTCAAAACTTCCATGGATCAGAAAAAAAAAAAATTTTTACAGAGGTCTCTTTTCACATGGTGGTTTATGAGAAAAATGCCGGCTGACCGCTGTCATGTGACACATCACGTCAGTCACACCTTTTCTTAGTCCAAAACGCTGGTTCGCTATATAAAATTCCACTCTGGAGTGATTTAGAGTTGGCACTGCTTGTTTCTTTGAAAATTAACAAAGTGGGGCCTCTGATGAGCTTTCAATGCAGGGCTGGGGCAGAGTCTCTGTGTAAAAACAATGATTCACTGTTCAAAAAAAATGTTTGTAGTTGAACAGTTAATCTAGAAAAACTACTCTTGTCCTATGGAAACAGAAATCTTGATAAAACACAGCAACAGTAACTAGGGGTTAAATTTTGCAAACAAATACCAATAATAGAGAACTGAAATGAAACCAGAAAGACATAAGAAATGATGAATGGAGAATTGCACTGAGTTAGAGAACGGAGCCCAAATGCAACGTAGGGTTACCGCTCTTGACAGTGGACTGCAGACTACCGAACAGTATCTTAAATATAACATTTCATTGTTACACATTCTCACATGCACATTTTCACACATTAACACTGACGGACATTTCTGCTTGCTAATGTCATCCAAACTATATTGGTGACAGGACCCCCATTGTTTCAACTGGAATGATTCTCTTTCTATCGTCCACTCTCTCATTTTTATCCTGCACTAAATTCCTCCATCAGATCACATCTGTTTTCATTCCAAACACACATACAAGCCAACCTGCAAAACATAAACGCCTTACACACAAGCACACAGACAGTACATCCTGTTTTGTGTCTCCCTCCATAAAACCATCATGCGTTCATTTCCTGCAATGCCTGGGGCCTTTAAGTGCCTCATCTCCTTCTCATGAGGTCAAAGGCACACTTCTGACCTCCTCCCAAAAGGGCAAATTCAAAATGCACTAAACTGCATGTTACAATTCCGATAGTCCCCCTCTCAAAGCACCTCAGAGAAAGTCTCAGTGCGTACAACATTCACAAAAAACTATGGAAACCTAAGTTAAAGGTCACCTATAGAGTTGGACAAAGCATACACATTGAGCTCAGAGGGTCACAAGTCAACAACTTCCTTTTATTCTGTCTGATGGAATTATGATGCATCCCATCACACATAACTAGCATAAAATGGGAGAAAATTCATTTTAACATTCACATAAATATATCAGCAATTTGTGCACATATCAAGACCTCACCCTGCACTAAACTTTATCTTGTCAGCAGAGTGAATTGGACTTCTGGATAACATCAGGAAATGTCCCTGATGAAGGACTTGTACCAGCCTATACTTAAAGCTTCTAACATAGATTATAAAGACAGCAGATTTTAAGGTAAACCAGTCTAGACAGGCACATGATGAGAGGCAGCAAGAGATGTCTATGTGCCACTGAGCTGTGTGCTTAGCTGAGGCATTTAGTTATCAGGCATCATCAGCAAGTTGTCTGAAAATAACAGGAAACCACACAGATTTGGTTTGCATAAAAAACAACTCTTCCTTTCCTTGAAGTTAATGATGGATCCAATATCAGCTGCATTAGATTACAGATTTTGAAGTCCAGAAAAGGTGAGATGTTCTGGAAGACATGCAGAGAATGTTATAATTCCTTGACCCTTTATGAAATTCACTTCAAATCAAAATATTTAATCCTGTATCTCATCTACATGCTCCTGTCTGGGTGTTTGTGATACCTGTTGCAGGTAACAAATTATTATAATAATTATTATCATTACTATTTTTGATATTGTTGATTATTATTGGTCTCCTTCAGCCCCCACTTCAGTGAGTCTCAGCATGCTGAACTGCTAACAATCAAATACCAATATGCCATCAACTTCACCACCACAACACACTGCAGATGCCAGCTTTAACAGTAGAAGTGGAACACTGACAGTAAAATAAACATGGGCAACATGAGAGCTCTCTCAAAACTGAAGCCAAAACATCTAGGCGGCCCCTTGGTGGTTGGCTGCAGTGCCAATCATAAATCCTGCACCCTCCATGTTAGCATTTCTTATATATTTTTCTGTCCTTTGGGGTAGTTCTTGTGTGATCCATCTGGTTAAAGTTATTTGTTAAGTTAATTGTTAAATTGTATTGAAAGAAGTGATAGACAGATACTTTAAAGACTTAACCCATGATCAGAGAAATTCACAGTTTACAGCAGTGCCACAGAAGACAAAATCAGGGGGAAAAGAATACAATATAAATAAATCCAAGATAAAGTTGAGGCATAAAAGTATAAAAGGTGAACATGAGAAAAACACAATCCCATAATGTCCATAAAGAGCGAACATTTGGATAGTTGAGTATAAAAGTGTAATAAGTTTAAATGTAGAAGGAGCACTATGTCACAAAATGTACATAATAATAATAGTAAAGAAACTGAGTATGGATGCTGTATTGAAGCATCCCTACTAATTAACGTATAATATAAAGAAAATAATCCAAGCAGCCTCAGGCAGGTCTCATACCCAAGAATATAATCAGGGGGGGTGTGGGGGCCTAAGGAAGGAGATAGTAGGAAGTAACGGAGAAAGAAGCGGGCTGTCCTATTTTTAACGGAACGCCGCAAACTTAACCATTTAGCCCAAAATAACAAGCATAAGATGTTTAATTTTGTGCAGCTTTATGATGATTCCATGCAATGTGCGGAAGAAAAGTAGTTTGTTTTTTTTCCTAGATGTGTAAGAAAACTGCAACAACACAAAGACAAGCTGCCAAATTAAAAATACATCCGTATACAGAGTCCTGTTACAAGTGCCTGCTCAGAAGCTAAGAGGCTAACCACGGCTAGCAAGTCTACCTGGTCGGCCAGTTTGAGAACAGCCATCTCTGGGTGAGCTCCGGCGACTCATTTACCCCTTCCGACCCGGCAGCACCACACACGGTGCAATGCTCGGCCACAAGCGCCGCTCCTCTCCTTCTTTCCCGGTCTTACCACGGGATCTCGGGCGACTAGCAGCGCGGATTCTCGTAGCTCTCTAGCAGACACACAGGCTGATGATGATGATATAGGCCAGAGCGAGAACCGTAGCCATCAGCACCGCTCCACTGACATTATCTGCGTGGACGCTGCAGAGCCGAGGTGGCCGCTCGGAGTCGGGAAGAGGACGCGAAGCGGGGACGGCTTAGGCCACCGGTATAAATAATCCACATTTAAGGCATCTGTTAAAGCCACACAATATGTACAATAGTCCCAATCTCCAGTTTGCAATGCCACGACCCTCCCGGAGTGGCAGCCAGGCTGGACTAGGCTGAACAAAAATCACACAGGAAGTTGGTGCTTGTCTCGCCTCCTCTTAGATGCAGAAGTGGAGGAGAAGCTACCTCAGCATCAACAACAAGAACGCACCTACTCGCTGCTGCCATCTACCGGACACACAAAAAACTCGTGAAGAACGAGTCACACAGATGATGCTTTAAAAATCAGCACTTCGCGAAGATTACCTCTGTTTAAAGGGCCATACCGCAGTGTTTGCATGTTTAAGCCCCTTACAGGCTCAGTCTAACATTTTGAGTTGTGCAGTACCAAAACAGTATAAGGTAAATGTCCACTTACTTGGTTAACTAGTTTTAACATAACATGGTTTTGATCATGGTCATGAGTACTTTCAGGACTCTTCATAGAGTTGAGACAGACAGTTCATTTTTCAGCAATTAACTAATAACAACCTTAACATCTTTACAAGCCTACTGCACCGGATGATTTTCAATCACAGGACAGTTACAGAGCTTTTTGTTTAAATTTTCAGTTTTACTTGAGCACCATATGGACGTCGTGTCAGTGTCAGCTTAAAGTAAAATTTAACTTCAACCTCGTCTCGTCTCATTTTTCTGCCACCTGTCAGGGTCCGGGTCACAGAAGCAACAGTCTGAGAAGAGAGATCCAGACAGTCCTCTCCGCTTCCACCAACTCCTCCGGGGAGCCGCCAAGACGTTCCCAAGCCAACCGAGAGATATAATCTCTCCAATTTGTCTCGGGTCTGTCCCAGGGTCTCCTCCTGGAAGGGCATGCCCAAAACACGTCCCCAGGGAGACGTCAGGGAGGCATCCTTACCAGATGCCCAAACGACCTCGACTTGGTCCTCTCAACAGGGCGGTTCTACTCCAAACTCCTCCCAGATGTCTGAACGCCTCACCCTATTTCTAAGGCTGAGCCCAGCCACACTACGAAGGAATCTTATTTCGACCGCTTGTATTCACAATCTCATTCTTTCAGTAACTACCCGAAACTAATGACCATAGGTGAGAGTGGGAACGTAGACTCACCGGTAAATGGACCGCTTTAGCATCCGCATCACTGCCGACAACACCCCAATCCATCTGTCAATCTCACGCTCCTTTTCCTCTCACTGGTGAACAATACCAGATTAATACCAATACCAGACTAACCAATACCATGGTTAGGGGTCGCGGGAGGGGCTGGAGCCTATCTCAGCATCTTCGGGCGAAGGCGGGGTACACCCTGGACAAGTTGCCAGTTCATCGCAGGGCTGACATATAGAGACAAACCACCATCCACACATTTGGTCAATTTAGATTGACCAATTAACCTAACCCCCCCCGTTTTGCATGTGTTTGGAATGTGGGAGGAAGCCAGAGTACCCGGAGAGAACCCACGCAGACACAGGGAGAACATGCAAACTCCACACAGAAACATCCTGACCTGGAATCGAACCCAGGACCTTCTTGCTGTGAAGCGACAGTGCTAACCACTGCACCACTTCACTTCACTGCTAGCAATGTGAATCAAGCTCTGGCTCTGGCTCTGACAATACAAAGATTGAATGGCCTGTAATAACGGGCCATCTACCCCATACTCCCAGGGCACCCCCCAAAGGACACCTTGAGGGACACAGTCATAAGCCCTCCCCAGACCAACAAAACACATGTAGACTGGTTGGGCAAAACTCCCATGCCCGCTCCAGTACCCTTGCAAGGCTATAGAGCTGGTCCAGTGATCAAAGGTAAGGATGAAAACCACATTGTTCCTCTTCAATCCGAGGTTCAACTAACAGCCAGACTCTCCTCTCCAGCACCCTGGAGTAGATCTTCCCAGGGAAGCTGAGGAGTGTGATCCCCCTGTAGTTGGAACACACCCTCTGGTCCCCCCTTCCTAAAAAGTGGAACCACCACTCCTGTCTGCCACTCCAAAAGCAATGTCCCCAATGTCCAAGCAATGTTGCAGAGGCGTGTCAGCCAGGACAGCCCTACAACATCCGGAGCCTTGAGAAACTCGGAGTGAATCTCATCCACCCGTGGAGCGCCTCTGCTGCAGAGTTGTTTAACAGCCTCAGCGACCTCGACCCCAGTGATGAGAGAGCCCACCCCAGGGTCCACTAGCTCTGCCTCCTCCATGGAATTGAGGAGATCTTCAAAGTATTCCTTCCTCCGCCCAACCATTCACTCAGTTGAGGTCAGCAGCTCCCCTCCCACACTGAAGACTGTGTGGACGAGTGCCACTTTCCCTTCCTGAGCCACCAGACAGTTTGCCAGAAATTCTTCAGCGCCTACTGGAAGTCTTGTCCCATGGCCTCACCAAACTCCTCCCACACCCGCGTTTTTGCCTCTGCGACCACCCAAGCCACAGATCGCTCGGTCTTCACATAGCTGTCTGCCACCTCAGGAGTCCCACAGGTCTCCTTTTTCTGCTTGATGGCCCCTTTTACCTCTGGTGTCCACCAGGGGGTTTCTGGGGTTACCGCTACGACTAGCACCAGCTACCTTGCTACCACAGCTTCGAACAGCTGCCTTGGCAACTGCAGCACTGAACATGGCCCACTCAGTTTCCATGTCCGCCACCACCTCTGGGATGTGGTTGAAGCTCTGCCGAAGGTGGGAATTGAAGACAATTTTGACAGGGTCCTCAGCCAGACGTTCCCAGCAGACCCTCACTATATGCGCTTGCGCCTACATGGTCTGACATCCTCCCCCACAACCAGATCCAACTCACCACCATGTCTGTGTCCACATGTCCACATGGTGTTAGTTATGAACAACTGCGCTAGAGCAGAAATTCAATAACTAAACACTGCTCAGGTTCAGATTGGGTAGGCCATTCCTCCTAATAACACCCCTCCAGGTCTTCCATGTGAGCGTTGAAGTCTCTCAGTAGAACAATGGTGTCCCTAGTAGGGGCACTTTCCAGCATCCATTCCAAGGACTCCAAAAAGGGTAGGTAATCTGAGCTGCTGTTTGGTGCATACGCACAAACCACAGTCAGGTTTCACAACCTGAAGGCACAGGGAAGCAACCCTTTCATACACCGGGGTAAACTCAAACACACTTGATGAGAACCGGAGAGTTATTAGTAAGCCCCACACACACCTGGGGCCATGTGAACCCAAGGTGTCACACGGAACCAAGGGTGAGGGGCAAACACGCTCAAGTGATTCACACCCGGGCTCTTGTGACCTTAACGACTCACACGATGCCTAGCCAGACGACCGCAGACGAGGCTGTTGTTTTCTAAACACGTCCTCCTTGTTGGTGATTGTCTCACCAACAAAGAGGCTGTTAGTCTCATAACACGTCCTCTTTGTTGGTGATTGTCTCACCAACAAAGGAGGCTGTTGGTTTCAAAACACATCCTCGTTGTTGGTGATTGGTGATTGTCTCTACCCACTCGGGGTTAAATACCTGGGTTTCCCACACTGAACCTCAGAACTGAAGAAGCCTTTCGGATGAGAGGCGAAACGTCTTCAAACAAGATAAGAAGTCCAGTTGTTTCCTACTAAACACTCCGAAATTAGTAAGCCCGCACCTGCTCTCCGCCTCTCACCCAGAGCAGTTCCAGCAAAGAAAAGAGTCCAACACCTCTCAAGGAGACTGATCCCAGAACCTGCGCTGTGTGTGGAAGGGAGCCCGACTATATATTCCCAGTATCTCTCAACCTCCGGCACAAGCTCAGGTTCCTTCCCCATCACAGAAGTTGTAATGAGGTTGTAATGTTCCATGCTCCAATATCCAGCTTCAGAAAACAGGGATCGGACGGCCAAGGCCCCTTGGTTTGACTGCAAACGATTCACCTAGCACTGGACCCTTATGGTTCCTCCTGTGGGAGGTGGGCCAACTGGATCAATGGGTACGTTTTGGGCGGAGCCCAAATGAACCCCATGGTCAGAGTCCCAGCCACCAAGCACTCACCTACAGACCCCTTCCCCAGGCCTGGCTCCAGAGTGGGGTCCCAGTACCCCTCCAGGCAGGGTTGAAAAGTCCTTGGTATTCATTATCATAGGAGCCGTTTTGAACCACACTTTGTCTGGCCTCTCACCTGGGACCAATTTGCCTTGGTCGACCCTGCAAGGAGCAAACAGCCCCCGACAACACAGCTCCTCAGATCGTTCGGGCACCCAAACCCCTCTACCACAATAAGATGACGGTCCATGTTCAACCAAAAATTCCAAATGTGGTTATTATCTGCTCAACCCCTGGTGAGCTAGTTTCAGAATACACAAAGAACAAAACAGGACGTGCTTGGTGGTGTAGTGGTTAGTACTGCTGCCTTACAGTAAGGCTCTTGGTTTGATTCACATCAGGTCACATCCTTTCTGTGTGGAGCGTGCATGTTCTCCCATGCCTGTGTGGGGTGCTCCAGCTTCCTCCCACAGTCCAGACATGTAGGTTAAGTTTACTGCTGACTCTAAATTGCCCACAGAGTGGGGTGTGTGATGACCTAACAACCTGTCCAGAATGTACACTGCCTCTTGCCCAACATCAGTTTGGATAAACTCCAGACCGTCACAGAGGATAAGTGGCGATAGATGATTGATGGAAGTGGCTCCAGAAAGCTCATCTGGTTAAAGTCTCCAGAAGCTCAGAGATTCCTTTAAGCTTGAAGGCCTCCTTTAAGCAAAAACTGACAAGAAATCCTAAAATTGCTCTGAAATTGTTTCATTAAAATTTAAAAATGACAATTACATTCTACTTCAGAAAGAGGGCCTGATCACAAAAATCTCAAGACAAGACCCATTTATTAGTTAATCAAATATCTGAAGTTTTACAAATTGGACAGATTATATTTTATAATCCATACTGTAAAATTTAAAAAAAACTCTTGTCCTCCACCACATTTTATGGACAGATTGCACTTTTTTCATATTTAAAGTTGTAGCCTACTTGTCAATTTGTTATTTACATTGTTATAAATTAAATAACTAACAAAATCTAACATATTTCAAACTAAGATCCACTCAGACTATATTACTGCTTACATATAATATGTAGCCTGATGAATGGCGGGGCTCAAGCTCCATTAAAAATAATGACCTTTACCTGTATGGGTATTTCATGATATGATCCCCTCAGTTCTACATACAATTTTTAATATCTGAAGTAATAGTTTGGATATTGTTAGGAGAAAATATTCAAATGAAACACAGAGTCAAAGCAAGAGTTTTAATGAACTTGCAGCAAGGAGACAAGTCAGTACAGCGGCACTGAGTTCTCTGAGGTCTTAAGCTAAAACATGGGTTTATGTAGAGAGAATGGTTGCTAAGGGTGGTCCCTATATGTGATAAAGGAAAATAAGTCAGATAAGCATTGTCTGTAAGGTCTCACACTCCGTCAACTGAGGTGTCCTTGAGGCCCGGACATTACAATGTTTGCACGCTATGTTCTAGTACACCAAGCTCTTTTCTGTTAAGCATAAGATAAGTACAAATTTTTCTGACAGATATTTTAATGCTTAATTTTCTTTGCTCCAGTCAATTTCCATAGATTACCAATACACTATTCCAACTAAGTAAGTATCTATCACCTCTCATTCTTTGTAGGATCTAGAGTCTGTCGCTGCAGAAAGAGGTAGAGTACACCTTGGACAAATCACCAGTTCATACGTATTTATTTTCACAACAACAGGCGATTTAGAGTCATAATTTGACTCGTTGTGAATGTTTCTGAACTGTGGGAGGAGTTGAGCACCCAGAGGAGATGGTGTAGATATGGGCAAACATGCAGACACCACACTACTATCCACTACACCATTCTGCCATTCTACACAGAAATACATAGAATACTGCAATGTAAAAGCTTTGGATTCAGATCTTGATCATCACATGGAGATCAGAGTTTTTCATCATTACTGGTAATACATTAACACTGGTGTCACTTATTGTATGCAGTGCTTTCCTGTGGAGAAACTATTAATCTCCAGGGGCAGGTTATTACCAGTGGAGATGCCGCTTCCCTTACCTCCCACTGTTGATGCAACAAACACACAGCAGCATCAGATTCCATCATGTATTTTTCATAAGTTCACTATAAAGAAGTAAAGAAGTAAAATAAGGTTCATCATTGTTCTGTGTCTGGAGGATAACAGTTCAGGATGTTAGGTATTCATGATCCTCAGCAGAAGTATTCTACTGACTTAGACTGATGTATTCTTCTACAACTATCAACAACTCAGTTTTCATAAGAGCAATGCTTGCACATGGCGCCGAGATGATGTTTCTGAATGACTAGTGATTCTGTGAGCACTTCTTTTACCACCACCATGAGGTCAATGTTTGTGTGGTTCATTGACTTTTCATAAAATGCCACCATTAGAACAAAAAATTCCAATAATAGTAACAAAAGTATTTAGATTAAGATTTCCAGTTAAACCTGGAAAAACCAGTAGCATTTTATCCAGGCTCTGCTATATTTCTGAAATAAGTAACACTTGATAGAATATCAAAATCCTCAACTAAGATATTTATTAATTGGTAGCTTTGGATTGAAAGCACTGCCCAGGTGGCCTCTGCCATCAACATGAATGAGAATGTGAAAGTTGCAGATGTCACTAGACTAGTTAAGCAGTCAGTAGACTGGAAAAGTCCTAAATAAACTGTAAAAAATGGAGCCACAAACATCACATGAACCTTAGATGATAAATATATTCAATATTGCCTCAAGGAAAATGTGGCAATCTGTGAGGAGATATGATCAATAATAAGATGTTTGACCTTAGACGTTTCTGCTGGAAAGCTTTCCCAGCATAACCCTTCTGTAACCCTTTCTGTCGCACTGGCACAGTGCTTAAAGCATGAAGGTAGCTCAAGCTATGTGAGACTATATACTAACTTCCTTTATAGTACATAGCAGTAGCATAGCAACTTTCTATTAAACACATACACATTGGTCTCCAGGTTTGAAAAGATATCTGTCTGACACAGCATACACACAAAACAGACTTATTGCTTTCCTCTACTAATTAGAAGACCCAGAGTCTGTCAGGGAAATCTGGGTCAGAGCTCTTGAGCATGGCTATGCAGTACTAGAGAAGTAAATGGAAGAAAGAGTGGGAGAGGTTTTTCCCCATTGTGTCTATGAGTGTTCATGCATTGGGGTGTCTGATCTTTCTGCTTTTAGATTAGTGAAAAAAACTTTTCAGTTAATTTATTATAACTGTCATTTAAATAGAGTTAGGAGAGATGTAGCATTTCTAAGCCTACCAGTATAACTCCCATAAGCAGAGTTAAGAAAATTATTGCTTTGCCATGAAGGTTAAGAGCAATTCCAACTCCTTTTGCATTGCCTCCATTGTGTCAGTTTACCTATATGATAAGGAATCCTGAACCAGAACAGCTAGATGTCTAAAATATGGCCTTTATTGTGCATAAGCAGGTAAATGGAACCAAGTTACAATAAATTTTTAAAAAAATCCAATTTTTACTATAAAACCATTCACAACTTTGTTTTTCCTTTGACTTCCCTTTCACATGTAATGTTGCATTCCTATAGAGAAGTGTTTGCTATTCTTCTCAAGCATGTTATCTTAATAGCTTTCAGTGGACAATACTGCAGACCATTTATGAATGCTTTATATTTTCTTCATTCCAGGTTCCATTTTTTCCAAGAAATTGGAAATCTATTAGAAATCTATATTTTATTTACCAAAATCCAACTGAAATCTGATATGCTACTTATCCAAACAAAATGTCAGGCCTCTCCAAGGTATCTGGTTTTCATATCTGGCAAAACTTAATTTGTAACTAGACAGCTTGATCAAAGGCAATTATTACATTTCAAAATAGGGTAATCATTTTTCCTCTTGTTCTGTTAACTTTGTGTTGTTTTTGGATACTTTTTGGGTATTGTTGGATTTCAAGCCTGTATGATTAAATTTAATTACTATAAAAATTATCTAACATTGACTGTATCTGTCTCTGTAGATCACAATGTTTTACACAAGGGTCACACTATAGTAAAAAAAAAACAAAAAAAAAAAAACCATACAGAAATGGAATTTTATACACAAACATTTTATTTGGTTAAATTAAGCAACAAACTACTAAGAACAGAGGTGTGAGAAATGTGGAAAAGGTATGTAGAGGGAGGAGCCGGTACAGATGCCTATGAATACACAAATCAAAACATTGTCCAAATGTTTAAAACATAGTGATGACCGTTCTACATTTTTCAATCAAGACCTGCCTGAACTCAGCCGCTGCTTACAGGGAACACTCAACATAAGTAAAAATAAAGAATTAAATACAGACTCTACAATGTTCCGTTTTCATGCTCGTTTTTAATTGAAACTCAATGGGTGGCATCAACACGAGCCTCTGCTGAGATTGTTTTGCCCTGGGAAAGACCAACAGTTGCTAAATAATCCAACTCAGTCCTAGATCAAGATACAGATTACAAGAGTGACATGAAATTGTATTTACAAGACATACTCCAGCTCATAGCGAACATAAATGTTTTTGTCGTCGTTGTAGACTTGTGGGTAGTGGGCAATTAGGGCATCTTGCGAGCCAATATAGATGGAGTTGTAAATCTTCCAGTAGACGTCTCTCACCTTCCGGGCAGGATGGAACAGACCCTGGAGATACAAGCAATATGTCAATAATGGAGTATCACAGTAACGTTAGCACACATGGATTTCGCAGCATTACCTTAAAAAAAAAAAAATAAATAAATTATAGATGTAGTTTTACTGAGTACGAGTAGGTCTGACAGCTATCTCATGGTATTTAGTACAATAATTTTGTCATCTATTCAATTAGTCATTCATTCATTTCCTACCACTTATGTGCAGGGTCATGGGCAGCCGGAACCTATCCCAGCATTATTGGCCAAAGGTGGAGTACACCCTGGACAAGTTGCCAGTTCATCATAATCAAGTACACTCACATTCACACCAATGGGCAATTTAGAGTAACCAATCAACCTTTATGTGGTGTTTGGGTCAAATTGTTTTATATTTTTATTTAAAAGAAAAATGATACAAGAATAAATGTTTGCAACCTTAAAGTACATGGCGTTAACTTATTTTTTGGGAAGAAACTCGCACACCCGCCACACCAGGATATGGAGATCGAATTTTAAACTGTTCCAATTCGAGCACAGAAAAGCAGCCTCCTGCCTTTGCTGCACTTCTGTGACATCTAATCATTGTATACCTTCACCTACAAATTGGGGGAGGGACCCCCCACCTGCATGGCTCACATAACCAAAACATTCAGTGCCTGAAGTAATTATCATTATATTGTCAAACACACAGATTACATGCAGCAACTACAACATTCTTGTCCATCTGTCCATCTGTAGTGCACTTCCTTTAAAATTCTGTGCATCAAGTGTTGTGTAGAAAAGCAGCCCCATGCACACACAAATGTTTTTCAGAGATACTATTTGTCATTGGCAGTAAGTTAAACACTGGGTATTTTACTTGGTTGTGTTTGTTGTAAATCATTTGCATATGAATTTTTGAAAACTGTATTATAATTCCAATGATTGCAAAAATCTTTGGTTCTCCTTGTTGTTAAACACCTGTATTTGATATCAGTTCAAAATTGACATTACTGCAAAATTGTTTCATAACACTAATTATAAAGAACAACACTTTGTTAAATGTGATCTCATAACTGCAAACCAACCACAAATCTTATCTACATTGCTTGGAACAGAGATAACAGACAATATACATAAAGGATTCTTATGTTGGTTTTTTTAATTTTTATTTCTGTAGTGTTTTAAAACCCCAATAATGTCCTAGGTCAATCTGACCTGAAAAGTACCAAAGGGTCCTAAAAGGGAAAATAAATAATAATGACTTAAAAAAAATAAATCAGTATAATTTATCAATTTATGAATATTTCATCTTCATAAGGGATGGTCTTGGGTGTCCTTACTTGTAAGCAGTATTGCAGCATGCGGCAGGGCCCAATGGCAACCCTCAGCCCCTCTAGAGCTCCCATCACAGCCTGAATCACATGAGGTGATGTCTCAAATACATTGGGCCACACATAGTTCAGCAAATGGTTGAGTGAGTCTTCACAGCCAAAACCGTAGACACCCAAAGACATGTGCTGGACCACAGCACTTGCTGTCTGTCTGTGGACCAAGTCTCTGGATAATGACAACAAAACATGAAATGTCACAACAAGACATGGCTAAACAGTTACTGATAAAACTAAACTGCAAATTAGAAACAAGAGGGATCAGGTTTAGAGAATTGATTAACTATAATTAAAAAAGTGCAACATCAAAATTGAAAACCAATGTTCAGAAATTCTGTCTTCACAATGTCCCTTGGTCAAGATTAGCGCAGAGCAGAAAACATCAGTCTTCCTATTTACCTGTCCATGAGTGCATCCTCTAGCAGTGGTGTGACTGCATAAATGTAGTCTTTGCCCATCTCTCCAATGTACTCGAACAAGAAGGAGAGGGACTTGAGTACACCGTTCTGCACATTGAGCTCAGGAACACGATACTCATTCATGAGAGCGGGCAGCACAGTGAATGGTGAACAAGTTTCTGCAACAATGGCGATGGCCACAGTGGTGCAGACTCTGTTCTGACGCTCCTGGACTTTCAGGTTATTGAGGAGAGTGGCCAAGACATCATGGGGTCTACAAGAAAAGAGTTGGCCAGTGAAACATATGAAACATGGAGATAACTTGGAAATTATCATGTAGTGAATAAATCAATTTATAAACAGAGTTGCACAGTTTCTGCAAGGTTCACCAGAGTTAAATTCTCAACTTTTAATTGCACATTACACAATTTAATAACAGTTAACATTATAATCAAAAGCATGATGGAAAGCCAGAGTAGAAGGATCCTACATATCTTTATTTTCACTTTACAAAGAGCTTTCCAGCAGCATGACACAGTAATTCCAAATAATTTCATTGATGCAGCCTGGACTCCAGGTAACCAGCAGAAAATTGACAAAATGTTTATACATTTATACCCAAAACAAGACGATCAGCTTAATAGTTTCTGTGGCTAGCAGAGGTGACATTATATACTCATGTTCTGATAAGGCTGATTAGACTTCTGGCAACCCACAATCATAAAGATACACATTTCATAATGTTTTTGCATACAGCTGTCAAAAGAAATTAACTGAGACTTTTGTCAGTTTATCAGTGCTTTCATACCTGAGGATATCCTGAATCGAAACAATGACCATAAAGATGTTAATGTTTTGATAGATTGCACTTACCCAATGGCTTTGGCAATATAACCAAATGTGTTGACAGTAGCTCTGCGGATAGCTTTTTTGTGAGCCTTAAGCAGTTCCAGCAGTTCAAAACAAATCCTCATCCACTCCCTGGCTGACACATATTCAGCACCCCTAAAATATACACAAGGAGTTAGTTGAGGTTACAAGACACTGTGCTGTACACAAGGCAGACAGCTCTGATTCACTGACCTGTCAGCGATCCTGCCCACCAGGTCGATACAGTTCTCCTGCACTTTCTCATGTCTGTTTTTCAGGATGGGAGTCAGGCGAGGAAGAAGGTCTTTGATTGGCGGGGTCATCTTGTGCATACCTGCAATCAAACAATCATGATCCATAAGAAAGGTTTCCATTTCTACATCATTAAAATAGAATTATCGTTGATTAAGTTTGATACGACACTTACCAATAACATTAACAATGGCCTTGAGTGCTCCCAGGATGCTACCCAGCACCTCAGGGTACTCCTCTCCCAGGTATTCATACAACACCACACCTAAGTGACCCATCAGCTTTTCCTTCAGTGAATGATGGGCAGAACATGCATTAGTTCCTATAACTACTTACACAGGTAGATGTTTTAATCTATGTTCGGGTCTGTGTGTCTGTCTTCATTGTACATACCTCCTGACAAGTCTTCATGACCACAGCTGTACGGGAGATCAAGTCAGCAGCCTGCTGACGGACTTTGGCTGACTTGTTGTTCAGACGCCACAGCACTGTACCACAAATCTGTGGCAAGTAGGGTTTGACCCGCTTCCCGAGGGCATTCACCACTGTGCCAAAACCATTAAGCATCACGGAGTCCTGGAGAAAAAGGAGTAAGCATCAAAACAACAAAACTAGAAAATCTACTTTCTTCCTATACTGTAAACTCAATGTTAAATAGCATTTGTCAACAGCTCTTGATCATGCTTATGAGTCACCTACTCACCTCTGTTGTTTGTTCCTGGAATGCATAGAGGATGCCATCAATCAACTGCTCCTCCAGCTTGTGGTCGATGTCAGCTGCACCAAGGTTACCCATGATTTTTTCAATGGTTTCCATTACCATCTTTCTGTACTGCTCTGCCTCATCTTTCAGGTCATCAACAATTCGAGAAATGATCTCTGCTGCTCCTACTTTGTTGGCCAACTCCACCGTGGTGTCCACCAACTGCAAGAGGAGATAGAAAACTCAGAATTGTGCAACAACTACAAGTAACATATCTGGCAAGATAGCCTCCCGATGCACATCCGTGTTTGCTAACCTGTCTGTAGTTGCGTCTGTCGAGAGCCATCCTGTGTTGCCAGAAGTGCTTAAAAAAGGGGGGCAGGATCTCTGTTTTTATGTAGTTGGCTTCCACACCATCAGTGCCACAACACTGTTTCACCACCTACAAAACAAAACACAAGCACAGGTCAGAGAAGGAAATGTGTGACTGAGCAAATCAACAACGTTTCAGGTTTCAACATGTACAGGGTGACAAGATGTCAGCCCTGCTGATTCTTATGTTGGTGTTCATGGAGCCAGTTAGAAAATATGTAGCGGTTAAACAGGTTAAGATGAGTCGCATGAAGGTAAGATATAAGATGTAATTGTATTAACCCCCTTCGGGAGAAATTCAGGTTAACACAGCAGTACAGAATTGAAAGTAGCAGTGCAAAGGGATAAATAAAAACTAACAGGATAAGCGGTAGAAAATAAACGAATGAATGAATACTAGAAATTAAGGTAAGGTTGACACAAGCAGGGCTTATGCTAGAAAGCTTGAACAAATCACTGTCACTTTTCAGCTTGCTTACTTTGAGAACAATCTTTTTCATTTCCTCATCAGGGGACTGGAACTCTCTGATAAGGATCAGCATTACCTCCCTGGTGTAGTAGTTTGCATACTCAGCATCCATTAATGGGATCAGGTAACCAATAGCTTTGAGGAAAGCAGCCAGACCCTGGTGAGAAAGCAAAGAAATACATTGGTGATACAATATTGTTGTGTTGAGTGTGGTTTGCAGTAATCAATAATAACTGCATTTGTCTAATACTGCCAGCAGAGTATTAAATGTCTTTGTCCAACCTCTACTGACAGCAACAGCCCCTCTGAGTAGACTTAGCAAGCTAATACTAACACTTTAGGCCCATGCATGCGCATACATGCTTAGTGTTGGGTGTTGATCTTGCTTGTTCTTTTGTTCCAAAATGAGACTGTATGTTTTTCATAGTGATTTCTCACCTTTCCTCTGTGCTGTCTGATACCCTTCCAGAGTGGCTTGAGGACTGAATCAAAGGATTCAATGCCATAAGGTGTAGCAGCTTCAGCAAGGGCAGCTATAGCCAGCGCACTGATGGTCCTCACCTTCTGCTGCTCATCAACCAGACCTGTGGTATCACACAGCCAAAACCAACAGCATGAGCGTCAACACATTTCATCCTAGATTTTAGATTTGGTGGAAAATTAGGTAAAAACCTAATCTCTGGATGTGAAAAATAAATTTTAAGAGGCTGTAATATGTATATGCTACTTCCATTTGAGAATGATGTAGAGCCCTGGTCTGTCAAAAAAAAAAAAAAAAAGAGACAAAAATACAAAAAGAAACTGCAAACACTTGACCATGACTGACCGTGTTCAATAATCTCCACCAAACTGCGAAGGTGGGGCAGAATGGCGCAGCCCATGAGGATGGCAATCTGCTGCACAATCTTGATGCCTGTATGTCGAGCCTGCCAGGACTTTTTGCTTTTACACACAGCTTTGAGGAATGGCAGGAGAGATGGAATACCAAGAGCAGAGGCCACTACAGCAAAGGCTCGAGCTGTGGTGTTTCTCACATACTCGTCCATGTTATCAATATCAGGTCGCATTGTGGAGATCATTGTTGCCAAACCAGCAGCCTGTGATGTCAAGAGGACAAATGTCAAATATCTGCATCCTGACACATGCAGATTGTATATACAGTTGTATATGAAACAATGATGCAGTAGCATAAGACATTTGCAGACAGCTTCTAATTCTTGAACTAAACATAAGCTCAAGTACTTTCAACAACACACATCTAATTTATGCACTTTTAAAAACTATCAATCTTTTTTATGATTTTCCCCTTACAACTCTAAACTTTCAAAATCCCACGGGGACCTGGGTTGGGACACTGAATGGAAATCTGTTGTTACAGTTGCAGTTATTGATTGTAACCAACAGGTGCAGGATGAGAACAGACGAAGCATAAATGTCAGGTCAACTAGCTCTCATGTAGGTATTCATTTAGCGAACATCTAGCCCTGGTCTGACCATGGACTGGTGAAAAAGACAAAAATGTTCGCAGGAAGCAAAGTGTGCCTACTTTATGTATTTAAAAAACTCCAGATTACCTTTGCCAAGTTAGAGATGATCTCTCTGCCTTCCACTCTGGCATAGTAGTCCTCATCAATCAGCAGGGGCTCAATAACCACCAGGATCTGAATACAAAACAGAGAGTACATTAGTTCTAAAAATCATACTACATTATTACAGCAGCAGCTACTTCACTCTCACACTACCTTGTGCACATATGGCCGAACCAAGTCATCCAGTTTGTAGAGAATACGGTCAATCACTTTCACAAGAAGGTGGCGCTCCTGGTCCTCCAGGGTGGGTGACATAAGTAATGGCAGGATCTGGTTAAACAGGGGGCCTGCTCCAAATTCTCGAGCTTTATCAGTGATCTGACGCAGAGCGGCCTAGGAAACAAGACGTGAGAAAATCAGCTAGCAGACCATGGAAGACATCTCATGGACTGAGGCAGCATTCAGTTTCAACAAATAAGTACTTTTGTTTGCTGCTCCCAGTAGCTTATGATGGTCTATACTCAGACTTCTACTGAAAGCAGCAGTGCTTCAAAGGGAAGATTCTTTTGCAAGCAAATATTCACACTGCAGCCACTTACAGGCTCAGTGCTGGGTGTTGATCTTGCAATAGATGTGACTATTGTGCATAATGTCTTTAGAGGACTCCTTGGCAGCTTTATGAAAGCCTTGTACATTACAAGACGAGCTCTAGGAGAACAATCAAAACCCTTAAGATGTTTAAAAAAGGATAGAAAACATAACATATTTCTACATAAAAAAGAACAATGTACAATGTAATGTACAATGTAATGGAATGTACCTTCCTCATGGGTGGTGTTCCATTTTTAATCTTCAGTAGCAATTTCATGATCTTCCGCTCTTTCTGCTCCTCAGGACTCAGCGTTGATTCATCCACCTCCACCTAACACAAACCGAAATAGCCATCAACACCAATGCTGAACTTAAAACAGGACAAACCTCCAGTTGTTGGTTTTACAGTGGTTAATGATTGTTGCTCACCAGCAATTTGTCAAAATATTGTATGTCATCAGGTTTGAGGAAGGGGAGGTTTCCTGAGGGCTGATCATTCATCTGTTTTGTGGTGCGGTCCTCGGCCTGCATGTGGAAGCCTGTCATGCCTCCAATAGGTGTGGGAGTGGCTGACAGCTTACGGGCCGGAGTACGGATCGGAACATAGCCTGCTGGTGGAGGCAAGACCTGTAGAGAAAAGTAAATTGTCATGACTGTGAATACTATTACTGCTCAGAAATAATTCGACTTATGAATTAAATACAATAAAAATCTAGACAGACCTTGTATCCCTCTGGGAACATGGCATCAAGCTCCTCATCTGTGAGAGGCCGATTTCTTTCATCAATTTCTCTCTCCCATCTCCATGCTTGCAGCTGCTCTGGAGTCATGCTCATCAGGTGACCTAAAGGTAAACATAAGAGCAAAGTAATTTGAATACAGTATTAATCATCTTAAGTCAAATATGACCATTTACAAACAAAAAAGGCACAATACTGAAATAATAGGAGAAACATATAATTCAACTGAAGGTGAAAGAAAAATTACCTGGTGTCGGAGTAGCCATGTTCATTGCTGGCGTTCCTATCGGAGTTTTTCCTGGGGTCAGTAATGGGGTTGAGGAGCCCATTTGACTGGCAGGGGTTTCATCCCATCGAGACTTCCTCTTACTGGCCCCTGGGGTTGGAGTCTCGCCCACTGACTCATCTCCTCTATCTGTGCGTGGGGTTTCAGCCCAGCCACTCCCATGTCCAGGGGTCTCCCTTTCAGTTTTTGGGGTTTCGTCCCAGCGGTTTTTACGTACACTTCCTGTGGCTCCACCATGGCCAGGTGTGGCATGGCCAGGTGTGTCCCTGCCAGGGGTGGCAGAACCAGAAGGCGTGTGACTGGGAGTGGGGTCCCACATGCGGGTGCTAGGAGTGGCCCCTGGGGTCTCACTGCCTTTAGGGCGACCAGGGGTTTCATCCCATCGGCTGTTTGAAGGTGTGTGTGCTGGTGTGTGTCCTGGAGTCTACAAAGTATCAGAAAGAAAGGAGTTAGTAATAGGAGTTGGATACAAGTAATCTATTAAGCCATCAGCAACAGTGAAAATGTCTTACCTCAGCAGAGGAGTCAGCCTGGTCCCAACTGGACATCTTTTTGGGAGTAGCATTAGAGGGGGTTTGGTCTGCCATCTGGTCCCAGCGACGCTTACGTTTTGTAGCAGCTTGGGCGGCAGCGGACCCATTGACAGCCTTCAGGTCCCCTGACTTGGCCTTCTCTGCTAGCTGCTGACGAATCTCTCTCTATGTGCACAAATAAAAAATATATACATCTTTAAATACTAGGGATGGGTGTCATTAAAATTTTCTAATGCCAATACCGCTAATAGATACCATTAACTTATTGATATTCAAATCGACAGTACTCTCTATAAGCAAGTGTCGAAAACAAAAACATGACATACAATGTTGGGGGAAAGAATTAAGTTATGCATAACACATTCAATTTTTGCATCTGAAGTCTTGCGATTATATGTCATGTCCATGTAGCGGTGTATTCTGATTTTAGTTGCATTACTGTCACAATTATACACTTTAATCACTCTACAAGTTATATATTATGCCATGAGTCTCACGGCTCCACTTGCTATTTCCTCACACTCATCTACAATAGAGCATATAATAAGTGCTGTCATTAAATTGCAATGTAGAAAAGCTAAAAGAACAAAAACAAACAAAAAAAAAAGGCAACAACACAATTTTCCTTGAACTGGATGGGAATCGTTGCCAGAAAAGAATATGCCTGGTGTCAGTACAATGCTACCACTACAAGTGTACATTGCTGGTTTAGTCAAAGTATGCGGATTAACATATAAACGGAAATACTCCCATAATATAAACACCCTATTCCGAAAATTGCCTTAACAAAAATATGGACCTTAATCTGAATATTCTGTGCAAGTAAACGTAGTCAGTGTCACAAACGAAACATGGTTGTCACTTACCTCCTCTTTGGACAGATTTTGCTCCAACATGACGTCCACATATGACCTGACTTGAAGCTTGGGATCTGGCGTTTTGCCCCCTATGCGAAAGAGCACCAACAAAAACAAAGGAAAGTCATCAGTATACACTCTGTTATTACAAACACAGAGGGCACAAACACAGCCAGCTAATCCTGACTCTTTACCAAAAGATTAATTTACATTCATGTTTTTATAAACAAGTCCTACAAAATCACATACAAATATACATTTATCTCTTACATTCATAACATTCTAATGAAAAGCAGACATAGAGAGAAGAGCTGATGTTGAGGTGTTTTCTTTAAGTGGATTAAGAAGTTATAGCCATCATTGATGCAGGGGTCCTGGGCTGTGCTCTTCAGAATACGTACACTTTCTGTGCCAAGGGTCTTCTGCAGTCAGACTTCAACCGGCAGAAAAGAAGCCTAGAAAATTTCTCTTTACCATTAGTAACACTTTGGACAAGGGTTTGAACTCACACACAACAGCATACCACCGGTGTTGCATTTATTTAACTGCACTCAAAAACAGTTAACTCCCTGGGGCATAACCACAAAACTAGAAGAAAAAATTACATGAGAGGCTGTGGTACGGTTTCCAAAATATTCATACTACCTTATAAACACGAAGCAATAAGTGTTGAAGCTAAATCTAGGAATAACAATACTAAAGTATATAAGTGTCCGAAATGGCATTCAGATAAAAAAAAAAAAAAAACAAACAAAAAGGAAAAAAAAAACAAGGAAAAATGTATAAATGTAGCCCAAATGTGAGATGTAAGAAATTATGCAATAATAATAGCACTGGCTATTATTGAGCCATCATACATTTAGCTCATGACTTTATTTTCTGGACAAAGGTAACTGATAAAATAAAGAGAAGATGTGTAGTCCTATATTTAGGCAGTAATTGTCCATTGTTAAAGCAAAGTCTTTTTTAGGAAAAGAAATTAAAAGTCTCTCGGAGGGTTGAGGTTTGTTGTAGCTGGGCTGCATGTGATTCCCCTCAAAGGCCCCAAACAAGCAGCCAGTGGACCCTGACCAAACTGACAAGTGCATAGTCCCCATAACCTACACAGGATGAGTTGCTGCACCCTTAACAGAGTGCAGTACAGGACTGGCAAAGCAGTACTGCTGTAGGAGAGAAATTAAGGACAGTTAGTATGGGCCTTTGGTATTTTGGTACACAATTTTCTTGATAACATATTTCTATTTTACAGAGAGAGTTGTAAAATAAAAATATATTTACACAACAACTTTGTACAAAGTGGTCTCTCTACATGCAGGCTTCAGATTAGCCCTGCCCCAACCAAACCTGAAACACTCAGGCCATTTAAGCTCATGTTGACAGGGGAGGTGAGAATGAAAAAAAAAAAAAAGAAAAAAAAGAAAGAAACTAGCTAGCTCATAATTATAATTTTTGTTGTGATGTGAAAAAACAAAGCTGTTGCATTTTTCTAAAGGTAAAATTACTTTTCCAGGGAATTTTGAAATAAATACTGAAATTATATAAATAATTTATGCTAAAACCTGTATATACTCAACCTCAATACCCATAGAAATGATCAAATATTATTAATATTATCCAAAGTAGAAGAAGTGCTAATTCCACTTAACAGTAGGTTATGACTAACTTGCCATGCAGTGTTTCTATACCTAGACCCTTAGACCTTGCCATCGAGATTGACAAGCCAGCAGAGGTGGTTAAGTTGTGACACAACACTTATAGCCCAAACAAAACATCCACATATGTACCTAATTAATTCTGACTAAACACATCTGTCCACTGCAGGCCTTTGGAATCCAAAACTGCCTATAAGTAGGTACACTAGTTTTGCCAACAGTTGCTGAGCTCAGTTAATAAGCAGGTGAATTACACCAAAGCGGACCCTCAAACTTACATTTCTCATCCTCAAACTGTATAAAACACTGCACTTTCCCATCTCAATCTAGGCTGCTCTCACTTGGGATTATTAACCCTTCGACTCACATACAACCCATCTGCAACCCATGTTTGTTAGGTGACTTACCCTAACCACATCCCCGCTGAAAAGGATGGTAACCCTACAATGGCCTTTGTTTTACTGTACACTCAAATCTTGATATCTTTTCAAACCAAAATACTAATGATATGAGTCACCAATGCCACATGTTTTGAGAATTGAAATAAATGTAGATTGCAGCAACAAAATGCACAATAACAAAACGTTTGTGGGACCACAAAGGATTGACCACGGGGAAGGCATTAAGTGTGGGTAGCAAGTTATTGCATTGCAGTCGAAGGGTTAAACAGCAAAACTATGGATGTGAAACCAGTGGTAGTCATGGGGAGGTGTCATAAAAGAGTGAACCGTGAAAAGGGGGAGTAAATGGGAAAGGTGCAATTAAGCCCAAAAAAAACCAAAAATGGTAAATTTAGCCAAATTTACCATCTGCAAAAGGGTCAAGACGCTCAGGGGAGATGATCATCTGTCTGCGTCGGGCTTTATATTCATCTTCCCGCTCTGCGATCTTTTGCGGACGATGCTCTGCAAATGGGTCATACTGCAAAAAGAAAATGTAATATCAAGAGTCAGAGACCTTCTAAACAAATGACCTTTGAAAAATCTCAGGGGAACTATAAAATTAATACCAACCAAAACAGTACCATTATAGTCTGATTTAATCTACAATAGCAGGATGTTCAATTCGTCAACAAACAAAATGTATTTCATAGCAAGACTGCAGAGGTTAAAATTTATCATGGTAACACCATACATTAACACATACTTGCTCATCTGATTGAGGAATAGCATTGAGTATTGCCACTGGTGCATGGTACCCTGGTTTCTTCTGTCCCAACAAGCTTGTTGATGAATCATCTTCATCATCCTGAGGACAAAAAGAAATAGGGAATCTAGTCACTTTACACTTACCTGGTGTATCACTAGATACTTTACCTGGTTAAATCATTCACCTCCTCCTACCTGCACTAAACTCTGCACAACATCTGTACATACTGTTAGAATTCTACAACTGCCAATACTGTGTATATTTTTGTACTTTTATTTTATTTTATACTTCTATACCTTTATAGTGTTATATGTCCACTGGTCCTGTACGAGAAAAATATTGCTGCTGTGACAAATTAATTTCCCTACGGTGATTAATAAGTTATCTCTATCTATCTAGTCAAATCTCACCACCATGGCAAGACTCTCCTAGCTCATATGCAACAGACACAAATGAGCAGTCAAACTTTAACAAACAGTGAAATTGTGACAATATGAAGCAAATCTCAAACTATCTAGAAGAAAGGAAAACTTCACCAGTGGGATAGAAAATACTTACATCCTCCTGTTCATTGGCAGCAATGGAAGTGACATATCCAGCAAAGCGACTGTCACTGCCTCCATAGATTTCCTGGTCATAAAATCCAGTGGAATCAAGGCCTACTCCTTGCTCTCCCTCTTCCAGCAAGGTAGCCTTCATCCCCTGGATCTCCAGGATCTGGGCCTCAATATCTACAAGGAAATGAATGATAAGAGAGGGGAAGAACCTGCATAAATACCATACTCCCCAATAAAAAAACTTTAAGACTAAAGAGTGGTCAATTAAAGAAGCAATGTCACTGGAGCTGATAGCTTATACAAAAATTGCATTTACTTGTAAAAATGCATGTAAATGTGGTTTACTGAAATAAAACCACCAAAAGCAGTTTCTGAATTGCAAAAATGTCAAATGAAAATCCAGAAAAGGCATGAACTACAAAATAAGTTGACGTGTAACATAAAACAATGGAACTGCAATATAACTACTTAGGAAGCTAAGAGGTGAACTAAAAAGCTAAACTTCCATACTGTAAACAAATTATCAAAATAACTAAAATCTGAAAATAGTCCAGACAGACAAGACAATCCAAAGCCAAATACAAGAAAGGCGATACACAGAGGCGAAAAATCATTTCTTTAATGTATTTTATGTTAAATAAAAGATCCATCATCAAAGAAATTAACAGGTCACAACACTATTAAAGAAAACATCAGGAGAAAGGGGAATTATTCAAAATGAAAATCTCAGAAAAGGCTAAATTTCAAAAACTAGAAATTAAGAAAAACATGGCCTGTAATGTACTTTAAGAGCTGAAAACAAGACATGTATGTGAAACGTGTGGTCGAGCGGTGCTGTTAAATAAAAGTAGGAGCAATTAACTGGGATAGCAAAAAAGAACAATTCTGTAGTTTAAACAACGGTAATTAGTGTTTGTCTACAGTCGGTCATATAATAAAGCTTTGTCGTATCACATTGCATATGAAAAACGTATATAATATGTTACACGGTGACGGGAGCTAATCAGCAAGCTAAAAAGCTAACGACCAGCGCCATTATCCGATGTTGAGTGTTCCGCGTTGTGTCGTAGCACGGCCTGCTTCTTACCACGTTTCACATCAGTAACTTAATAAATAAGTATATTCTTGAAACATGAAAATATCTACTATAGCATTTTCAACATATCATATTATTGAAAATAATATTTTAACGAACCGATTTCGCATTTCTAAGTAATTTACCTTCGTGCGTTTTGGCGATGGTCGCCATTTCGGTGTAGGTGGTTGTTCGAGCCTGAGACCGGAAGTGTCTCAGGCTGTCTTCCGTCTCTTTCTTGCTGTTCTCATCAAGGAGCTTAAAATACTGAATACTCATATAGACCTAAATCGGAGACAAAAGTTCCATTAATTTGAAAAAAAAATAAATCGTAATTGTAAGACTAAAATTTTAAACTGTACATTAGGTTTTCTTTTTATTTTGAATCTAAAAAAGACAAAATGTATTCAAACTAAAAATAAATCAATACACATTTTTCAATCTAAATACAATTTTGATTTAAAATTGAAACGTGTAAAATAAATTTTTACTTTTTTAAAAGTACATTTTCACAGTTGTCTATTTTTTAAGTTTCAGATTATGTATTTTCACATTCATATCTTATTATTTTTGCTTTCTTCTCTATTTTTTAGTTTCAGACGTTTGGACCTTAACTGGGGTGGGGGAGCTTGTCGTCGCCTAGGAGGGTCCTGGAATCACGTATGACAGCAAAGCAAAGAGTTACTTCAGGAAGCGTACTGTAGGTGCTTGGGCAACTAGTGAACCCATTCTAAGCAGTGTATGCAGTGTGAGAATTTGACAATAGTGACAAAGTTGTATTCAGTGTGTTTAGGTCAGTGTTTTATACTGACCTATAATCACAGTATGAGATCAGTAAAATAAACCAGATTGTGTAGTACACTTTAGGAAGAGTGCCACATTATGGCAAACATTTAAAAAGCTAGTCTGGATATGTGTAACAGATATTCCTAATTCAATTCTTCCTAGTCGATACAAACATTTCGGATATCCACATCTGAGTTCTACTTAGGGGAAATGACGTCACTTGGCCCATGCACGTGTAGAGGGGTTCTCAAAATGGATACCTCTCATTAAGTTTTAGATATCTGCAATGTGAATTGTGGATATCTGAAACTAAATGATGACTATCCGTTATTCCGTTCAATACATCTACAACCCCCCCCTCAATTTAATATATCTGTATTGTAGTTTGTAGATATCCCAAATTATGTTTTGACCAGATAAAACCACATCCTAGATATGTCCAACTGCAAATTGTGACTAATCGAAATTGTCTTTGTGGATATCTCCAACTGGAATTGTGGATATCCAAAATACAATTGTGGCTATTTGTTATTACGTTATAGATATCTTCAACTTAATTTGGGTTAGAGATCATCTAATCTCATCTAAAACTCTAGATATCTCTAACTTTAATATTGCCCAGTCAAAATGATATAACAGATATATATTTAACTAAAGTTTTGACTAAGCGAAATGACGTTACATATATCTGTAATTAAGTCAGAGATAACGGAAAGTAAGAGGAGGGACTTGCTGTAGACAGGCGCGCCACATATCCGGACTAGTTATTCAGTGTTAAAATAGTATATCATGCACGCGCTGGCTCAAACTATCATTTAGCGTGGCGGATCAAGAAGCCACTGGAATCTTATTTTACCCAAAACAGCAATTGCCATTTCTTCTGCTAACAACGATGCTATTCTCCCGTTTTCCTCCAGTACGTTTGGACCGTTACCCAATTCGTTCTATCAACAATGTCATCTGCAGCAATCCTGACGGGTCAAATGACGTTTGAGATATCTATAACTTCAATTCTGACTAGTAAAAACTGGATTACAGATATCTGCAATTGTCATTTTGGATACGTGGATAAAAATGACAGTTTTACTGACGTCATTAGAGAAATCTTTAACTAAAGTTTTGACGGGGCGAAATGACGTTACAGATATCGCTGTCATTATGTTTTGTCAAAATGTAATTACAATGAGTCAAAATGACATTGTTGATATCTTCTGCTTGTATCCACTGAATGTTTAAATCGCTTGCCATAGCCACACTGTACCATGACTACACCTTCGTATCCATGGCTCGCAATGATGTCTGCTTCACCGGGTCACTCGTGATTCCAAGTGACGACAGACCCACCCACACCAGATAAGCTCCAAAAGCCTAAAATTGAAAAAAACAAAACAAAAAACGATTTGAAAGTGAAAAAGAAAACTGATGCCAAAAAGGAGACGTGAAAATTAAAAAATAAGATTTTAATGTGAAAATATGAATTCTGAAACTGAAAAAAAATTGACAACAATTAACAATTCATTCAAAAAACAATTTTATATCAAGATTTTATTTAAATTGGAAAAACCCGTTTATTTAGTTTGAATACAATTTTTTTTAAAATACGCATTTTAATGTACAGTTTAGAATTTTAAAAAATTAGTTTTTCACTGACAAAAAATGTTTTTGGCCCCGATTAAGCACCATAAGTACTTTACACTGTTGTTTCAATGTTGTTATAGAAACACATACGTTGTGGTGGACACTCAGGACTATGTCTCTCACCCAGCAGGGCTCTGAGCTGGGGGTGTGTTTTACGTTCCTGGGTTTTCTGGTGCATGGTTATTCCTGTTTCAGTTTGATTTTGGAACTGAGGAATAAAGTTTGAACTCGCCTTCGTCTCCTGTGCTTTTCCTCATCCTGCCACTTTGGTGACCCCGTATTGGACATGTTTGGAGCAGAAGAAGAGTGTGACTCCACTTCAGCCACGCCGCCCCAACTCTCACAGCCAGCTGTTCTTGCCGTGGCTGTGAAGCTCCCAGAGTTCTAGTAGAGCGACCCGGCTTCGTGGTTCCAGCATGTTGAAGCGCTGTTCCACCTGCATGGAATCTCCGCAGACGACTCCAGATACTTTTTGATCGTCCGACAGTCCACGCGGCGTGCCATGCAGCTGTTGCGCGCCCCCCCGCAACACGGTAAATACGTTGCCCTCAAACATCTTCTGCTCCGGAGGTACGGCTTATCTGCCACTGAGAGGGCAGATAGGCCGGATAGGGAATCCTTTAGGGCGATGGGACAGCCGTGGATTTCATGGACAATATGCTGTCGCTGCTAGGCTCGGACGGAGGTGGTTTCCTTTTCCCGCACGTTTTCCTGCGCCAGCTCCCGTCTCCGGTGCGCACGGCTTTGGCTAACTCCCCGTGTCTGTCTGCTGGTGACGGCCGAAGTTTGGCTGAGGAGGCCGATCGGGTCCTGCTGGCTACCAGACAGTTCGCTGTCCAGAGTGTGGCATCGGAGCCTCTGCAGACGGCTTTGGGAGACGCAGATCCGGCCGTGGTGACTGAAGTGACTGCCCGGAGACGGCACGGGAACGGCCACTGTTTTTTCCACCAGCGGTTCGGCGGCAAGGCTAGGTGCTGCGTCCCTCCGTGCTTGTTTGAGGCACCGGGAAACTCCAGGGCCAGCACTCAGTAGCAGATGTGGGCGCTGGTGGACGTAGCGAGCTGCTCTTCATGAAGGACTCATTGGAGGAAGACGGTTTCTGGTGGACTCCAGCTCGCAAAAGAGCCTACTCCCTCCGGCTAGTACGGACATGTCAGCCGAAGGCGGCGGCCCACAACTGAGTGCAGCTAACGGTTCATTCATTGTGACATTTGGCACAAGGTTGGTGACTGTTTGTTTCCACGGGCGCCATTTCGAGTGGGACTTTGTAATTGCCTCCAAGACTGTTCCTATTATCGGCGCGGATTTTCTGTGTGCAAATGGTCTGCTTGTTGATGTTGCTAACCGCCATTTAATTGATGGTGTGTCTTTCAGCACTTTTCCGTGCGAGAAAGGGGGAACCAGAACGTTAACTCACGCTAAATTTTTAGCATCAGGTGATGTTTTTCAATGTTTGCTGGCGGATTTTCCATCGCTGACTACACCTGCCTTTTCCACCGCGGTTACTAAACACGGTGTAGAACATTTCATTCCCACTGTGGGACCGCCAGTTTTCGCGCATGCGTGGCGCCTTGACGCGGTAAAATTGGCTACGGCTAAGGAGGAGTTCGCCACCATGGAGTGTCTGGGTATCGTGAGGCGTTCCAACAGCCCGTGGGCCTCGCCGCTTCACATGGTACCCAAGGCCAATGGGTCGTGGCAGCCTTGCGGCGACTTTCGCTATTTGAACAACGTCACCGCAAATGACCGCTATCCCATCCCCCACATACAGGACTTCTCCATACGCCTGGCGGGTACTACTATTTTCTCTAAGGTGGACCTGGTGCGCGGATATCATCAGGTTCCCGTGCGCGCAGAGGACGTGCCCAAGACGCATGGCTTTTGGCTTTTATCGCAAACCTTTCAGAGGCTGATGGACTTGGTGTTGCGTGACCTTGCTTTCGTGTTTGTTTATCTCAACGACATATTGGTGGCCAGTCCGTCAGCTGAAGAGCACTTGGAGCACCTGAAACAGGTTTTCCGTCATCTGGACGAACACAGCCTGATAGCCAACCTCGCCAAGTGTCAGTTTGGACTGCCCGTGATTGACTTCTTGGGTCACCGCATTTTGCCGCAAGGCGCAGTCCTATTGCCTTCTAAGGTGCAAACGGTGGCGCCCAGTCTCTGTCAAGGCATTGCAGGAATTCTTGGGCATGGTGAATTTTTATAACCGCTTCCTCCCTTGCACTGCCCACCTCCTTCAGCAACTTTACGGAGCCCTGCGGCTTAACAAGGCAAATGACCCTGTCGACTGGACTCCCAAACGCGTCCAGGCCTTTGACGGAGCTGGCCTGGCTAACGCTGCCCTCCTCGCCCATCCCACACCCACGGTGTCCATAACTTTAACAACCGACGCATCTGAAATAGCCATGGGGGTGGTGATTGAACAGCGTGTGGTGAATGCGTGGCAGCCACTCGCATTTTTTAGTTGCAAACTGCGAGGTAGCAAGCGCAAGTACAGCGTTTTTGACTGGGAATTGCTGGCCCTGCACCTTGCAACCCGTCATTTCCGTTTCCTGCTGGAAGTTTGCTCCTTCACGGCTTATGTGGATCATAAACCGCTGACTTTCGCCGTGTCCAAGGTGACTGAGCCGTGGTCTGCTCGTCAGCAGCGACACCTGGCGGCCATCTCTGAGGTCCTGTGCACCTCGGGGTGGATTTCTCCGCTATGGCTGCTGACCAGTCCAGCGACCCGGATGTCCTCGCCCTTAGATCAACGCGTACCAGTCTCAAGCTAGAGGATGCTGTGATGCAGGAAGGCAGTCCTGCCCTCCTCTGTGATGTCTCCACTGGCCGTCCCCGCCCCGTTGTTCCAGTGGCCTGGTGCCATCGAGTTTTTGAATCGATTCACTCACTCTCGTACCATGAACTTCGGGCGTTGGTGAAGTTGGTTGGTTCCAATTTCGTCTGGCCTGGCCTCCGCAAGGACATTAAGGGGTGGGCGGCTGCATGTGTGGCGTGCCAGCGTGCTAAGGTCCACCAGCACACTAAGTCGCCTATCGAACCGTTTCCGATCCCAGCCAGACATTTCAACCATGTGCATGTAGACCTAGTGTGCTCTCTACCTTCTTCACAAGGTTTTACTCACCTGCTCACAATGGTAGATTGGACCATCAGGTGGCCAGAGGCTGTCCCTCTGTCCAACATCCTCGGACGTTGCACGAGTGTTTCTTTCCTCCTGGGTCGCCCGTTTCGGCACTCCGTCAGATATCACCTCAGACAGGGGGCCCCAGTTCGTGTCAGAGCTCTGGTCAGCACTTGCGTGATCATTGGGTGTGCAGGTGCACCGCACTACCGCATACCACCGTCAGGCTAACGGCTTGTGTGAACGATTTCACCGGTCGCTCAAGGCAGCGCTCTCGGATAGTAACTGGGTGGACTGTTTACCTTGGGTTATGCTCGGGTTGCGTTCTGCTCCTAGGGAGGACCTAGACGCTTCGCCCGCTGAGCTGGTTCTTGGTCAGCCACTCCACGTCCCTGGGAAATTTTTGCCTGGGAGCTCCGCTCCTGGACCCCGTCCGGCCGTTTGTCTTTTTTTGTCCGACAGCACTCGGGTCCCGTTCACCACTTTTTTCCACGGTCGTTTGTGCCTGCGGAGCTCATGTCAGCTCGTTTTGTTTTTGTACGACATGACGCTCACTGTTCGCCCCTTGAACCCCCATACGATGGCCCATTTCGGGTTCTTGAGACGGGTCCTAAGGGTTTTGTACTGGATATGGGTGGGCGTAGGGAGCGTTTCACGCTTGATAAGCTTAAACCGACGCACAGGGTGGCGGACAAAGTGATGTTTCTGGCCCAGGTTCCCCGTTGGGGTTGCCCTCCTTCCAGGAGCCCGGCAGTGTCTTCACAAGTTCAGCGCTCTGCTTCTCAGCCGGCATTGGATTGTGTTTCCCCTGCTGTTCGGCTGAGGCACGGCGCAGCCGTTATGGCAGGCTGCTTAAGCCTCCAGTGAGAGACTGATTTTCTTTTCAGGAGTCCCTTCTGGGTGTTCGGGGGGGTGCTGTGTGGCAGACACTAGGGGTTATGTCTCTCACCCAGTGAGCTGGGGGCGTGTTTTACGTTCCTGGGTTTTCTGGTGCATGGTTGTTCCTGTTTTATTTTTGGATTTGGATTTGGAGCTGAGGAATAAAGTTTGAACTCGCCTTCGTTTCCTGTGCTTTTCCTCATCCTGCCACAACGTGTCGAATAAATAGCTAATTCAATTGTGATCTGTAGTTGAAATATAAAATGGAAAAAGTAAAACATAAGTACACAAAAGTGTTTTCTTATAATGCTGATTTAATTTATTGAGGAAAATTCAATCAATTAACTAAATTTAATTGATAATCTGATTCAGTGTCACAGTCATCATCAAAGGAACAATTTCTTCCAGATTTGTTCAATCTAGACTGTCTGACACCATGTTCTTCTTTTGGCTTTTCTTACCTTTTTCTAGGTGTCCCCACAGTGAATCATTATCCTCCATCTCTCCCTATCCCCTGCATCTTCTCTCACACCAATTATTTGCATGTCCTCTCTCACAACATCCACAAACCTTGTCTTTCGTCTTCCTCTTTGCCTCCTGTCTGATCGCTCCATCATGAGCATCCTTCTACCAATATATCCGCTGTCCCTCCTCATCACATGTCCAAATAATCTCAATCTGGCCTCTCTGGCCTTTCCAAGTTTTCTTCCACTTGATCACGTCATATACAAACATTATTGTCCACGGAGATTCTTGCTGTCAGTCTGTCCATCACCAGAGCAAACCAGAAGCGGCTCAGGGAAGATCCTTGATGCAGTTCTACCTCCACCTTGAAGCCATCCGTCACTCCGACAGCGCACCTCTTCACTATCATAATGCTCTCAAACATATCCTGCACCAGTCTAACATACTTCTCTGTCACTCCAGACTCCCTCATACCGAACCACAGTTACCCCCCTTGCAACTGCCATAGATAGGCTTTCTGTAGATCCACAAAGACACAATGCAACTCTTTCTGACCTTCTTTATACTTATCAGCATTCTCAAAGCCAACATGGCATCTGTAGTGCTCTTTCTTGGCATGAAGCCATACTACTACTCACAAATCATCACTTCTTCTCTTAATCTCGCTTCCTCTATGCATCAATCAATTTTCTTCCACTTGTCCTGTTAGGGATCATCGAGCGAAGGCAGGGTACACCCCGGACAAGTCACACCTACGAGGCCCGCAAGAGACGAAGAAAATTGCAATACCGAGGGACCCCGGTCCAGAGCTTTGAAGACTACGCTCCCGAAGTGGTCAAAGAAGGAGCCAAGTACCGGACCGTCATGACCGAACTATACAATCTCGCTCTTAGATTACCCCTACTCTTCCCAGACCGTCTACGAATAACACTGAATGGCGGAGCGAAGAAAAGGTTCAGGTCCAGAGAACAGGCAGCGACCTTCGCGGCCAACTACAAGCGGGGACCTGTCTAGTCCAGTGCTGGTGTGTTGGGTCCATACGTTAGCCACGAGCTAATGTTTTGACTACTCCGCATTCCGAGATGACCCGTCTGGAGATGATCTCCCGTGGTAAACTGAGTCGTTTGTGCACTCGGACACTTTATTTTATACTACCATTCCTTACCAAGTTTGTTTTTATTACCCAGGTGGGTTGTCGTAAGACTAGAGCATAGATGTTTACATGCACCTCGAGATGCCTTTAAGGGACGTACATCCCTGTTATGTTTACAATGTTGATGTTATGTGATAATGATCCACAAGTTGACAATTCTATTTGTTGTGGAAATGTGGGTCTATCTAGTAGCTAAATAAGCATACGGAGGAACCTCGAAACCTCTTCAATGACACTGGCATAGGAGGTTGATAAAGGTCTTGTTTTACACACTATATTATCACATCATTTTTTTTCTTTCTCTTCCTCCTTCTCCTCTTCTTCTCTCCTTCTGGTCTTATTTTATTTTTACTCCAGTTTTTTGTGCAGCTGTTAATTTGACTTTCCACTTTCCACTGGGGAAACGTACTCTGACCAAGAGAAGCTCTGTACTTATAAGCACAATCAAAGGGATTTGTGTAAATTGTGGACAAAGACAACACTTTATCTCACATAATCTATTTGAACTGATTCATCCACTCTTCTTTAGTTTTACTGGAATTACAATCAGTATTCTTTTTTTTCTTTTTATTAATTTATACCCATTTAACATTCCACTCCTCATTATTCATATTATCTTATGCCTTCCTGTATGTTTTTTTTTCTCTCTTTGCTAAGCCAAATACTGTGTTCTTGGGTTTTAGGAGACTCTCATAGTATACTTGGTATGTTCAAGGGGGTGTACTCTAAGTTCTTTGTGTTCTAAGGGTAACACCTAGTTTGATTATTAGCAATTGGAAATAAGCAGGGGAGGGGGATAATGGAAAGGAAAGATGTCTCAGAAAAGGAAGTATACACTCTGTGCTATTATGAATGAGGTTAGGATAAATAGGTTAGATGAGAAAAGGGGGAGGGTACAAGGGAGAGAAATCAAATGCATTCTTAAGGAAATCACTTTGGGAAGGAAACTGGGAACTTCAGAGACGGGGGGATGGGGGAGGGGACCTCCTTAGCTTCACACCACTCACTCTCCACAAACATGCTGTCTATTTCACTGTCGTTTTACTTTGTTCTTCATTTTCATGTTGAACCAAGTGTCTCTTGCTGCCCGCGTCTCAGGACCTCATTGACTTTTCTACCACTCAATGCCACCCTATGGCTGACGTGACCAGTGTGGGGGTTGCCGGTGGACAGGTGGTGAGGACCATCTCTCTGAACACTGGTGGGTTAAATGCTGCAGTAAAGCGAACAAAAATCATGACAAATATTAAAAATTTGAATGCTGATATCAGGCTCCTTCAGGAGACGCATCTCCATAACCTTGACCATAAGAAATTGAATAGGCCGTGGATAGGTCAGATCTACCATTCAAAATTCAACTTAAAAACAAGAGGCACGGCCATGATGTGCAAATGTGCATTTTACCCCTAATAACACCATTACAGACCCAGGCGGCCACTTTGTTGTTGTTCTAGGCACGCTATACCAAAAACCGGTAATCTTTGCACCCATCTACCCATGTGGGCACCAAATTGGGACGACCACTCTTTTATGAAATCTTTGCTGTCCTCCATTCTCTGATACTAGGAGGACACATGAATTGCATCAGCGACACAATATTAGACAGATCTAGCTCCCGGCCCATCCTTCTCTCAAAAATGTCTCAAAGTCTCATTAACTTCATGGACCAATTTGGATAAGTTGACCCTTTGGAGATACTCCCATCCATCTCCAATACTCCTTTTTCTCTCGCATCAGTCATTTTCCCGAATATTACTATATTCGACTATTTTACAGTGGATAAATGGCTTATCCTGTCATTTCTACTGAATACACGCCAATAACGGTATCAGACCACTCAACAGTTATTCTTGACCTTCACTTTGACTCTAAACTGAAAAAATATAAAGTCTGACAGCTGGACCCTCTATTACTGGCTGATGAGGAATTTTGTCAATACATTTCCGAATCTATTTCTTTTTTTGGTGACACGGACAAAAATGAAGAGACTTCTCCATCCATATTGTGGGAAACCCTTAAGGTTGTTCTTGGATGCAAAAAAATTTCATATACATCCAATGCAAATATGCAACGCAAAGCCCGTAAGGAGGATTTAGAAGAGTCTATTGCTAATATCGACAGGTCATTATCAACAACCCAGACACCCGACCTGCTTAAAGAAAGAGTATTGCTCCAAACCAGAACTCGATCTGCTTCTTACAACAGAGGCTGTGCATCTACTTCTTCACTCTCATGGATCAGTATACGAACATGGGGACAAAGCTGGCCGCCACCTGGCGCACCAGCTAAAAACCAAACAAGCAGCTAATCAAATTACTCAAATCCGAGACAAAACAGGCTATATAACCACGGACCTAGATCAGATAAATCAGACCTTCAAATCATTTTACTCTCTTCTGTACAAATCAGAATCACCTAATGACGAAACTCAACTTACAGCCTTTTTTGACCTAATTACAATGCCTAACATCTCTTCCAATCACAGTGAGACACTTGATACCCCTCTGATGCTCTCTGAAATCAAAGAGGCAATAAAATCGATGAACGGTGGCAGGTCCCCAAGCCCGGATGGGTACCCGGCAGAGTTTTTCAAACGCTTTTCAGATCAGTTAGCCCCATTACTCCTCAAAATTACAATTACAATTATTCATACCAGCAATGCTCCCTGCAATACACCGTTACACAGGCCTCCATTTCTTTCATCCATAAAAAAGACAAAGATCCATTGAATTGTGCATCATATTGCCCCATCTCGCTTCTCCCTGTCAACGTAAAAATACTCGCTAAAGCCTTGGCGTGTCGCCTAGATCCCATCTTACCTCTCGTCATTTCTGAGGACCAAACTGGGTTCATGAGAGGGAGGCACTTGTTCTCCAACATTAAAAGCCTTCTCAACGTTATCCACACACTTCCCTCGCCTACCAAGCCGGAAATAGTTATATCACTTGACGCAGAAAAGGCTTTCGACAGGGTGGAGTGGCCCTACCTCTTTTTTACTGAAAAATTTGGATTTAGCACTCACTTCACCTCTTGGATCAACTTAGTGTATACCTCCCCCAACGCCTCATTATGTACAAACAAACAGCGTTCTGACCCATTCCCTCTATTCTGCGGCACATGTCAAGGATGCCCACTCTCTTCCCTGCTATTT